>JBBBVM010000304.1:0-21691 GCA_037355625.1 Petunia x hybrida
AGAAAATATACAACTTTCAAGTAGGGAGGTCTATGAAATGTATACGAAAAGGATGATTCTTTATTCATGTAATTGCCGCAAGGGTTCTCAGAATTCTATAAATTTCTGAAAACTACTTATCAAATAAATAAAGCAATAAATATCAAGGGCTTCTAGTAAAAACCAAAAACATTGTTAAGGGGAAAAGCCTGCATGCCACAAACCGGAACACAAACTGAAGAGGCTAGAGAAAGCATCAAGGAAGAATAAACTAACTTGAATGTACATTTCCAATGAGACAGTACAACGTTCATCACAATGTTTTTTGAATGAGAAACTGAGAAAGGGGGAGGGAGGTGGGGAGAAAGGAGAGAGATAGAGAACCGAGTTATAGGAGAAGTGAGGACTGTGACATGAGATCATACCCCACCACAAAGAATTGAACTCTCGCAGTTTAATGGGGGTCACTCTACAGCTATCAGTATGCATTTACGCTCAAACTGCACCATAGATTACCGGTGGATAACATGCGTCCATACTCTATTCCTCACGCTAAGCAGCCTTTGAAACCTTTTCTTAATGCAGTTTCATCTAGGTTTCTGCCTATGAATACTAGCTTGTTTATTCTCTTCTCATTTGGTTCCCATGTCTTGCCTGGGCATCCATCTAAAAGAGAATGTACCCCCTTCAAGAATTATTTTAAAAAGGACAAGCAAAAAAAGAATAAAATCAGAATCAAGAATGACAGAGTATCAAGATAAAAAATACTACAAAAACAAAATTGATGAGAACCTGGAAAACGTAGCGCTCTTCAGAACCACTCACAGATAATACCCCTTTCATCCTGTACAGGTCATCCCCTTTCTCTTCAATCAGTCTTTCAAGCCAATCATCAAGCTGGATCGCATACCCCCACAAAAAGGTTGTTCATAAAGAATGAACAAATTTTCAGCAAAAAATGGACAAGTATTTTTAACCATAATGTTTCTGTTTAACTTTAGCACCTTGAAGTGTTTAGTAGAGCAAGTCTTGTTAAAAAGATACTGAGCATTACACACAGTCAGAGTCACAGGACATTAAGCATGCAGTGGCCAGTGAAACTTGGTAACTCGTCAATAATCAAGATAATGATACGAAAAACGGGAAGCTAGCTTGAAAGAGCATGTACCTCATCTAAATCTAAGGTTCCCTCAGACACAATACTAACACTGGATACAGCAGAATCATGTACATGATCATGATGGTGACCCTTGTGATGTTCTGCAAACAATGAGACATGCTATCAAAAAAAAGAAGAGCTTTATGTTTATCTTCTGATAAGCTGAGAAGTCACATCAGTAATAAAAAAGACAAACATGTCAAACAGCACGCATGTACATAAAAACTAAATAAAAGGGAAAACAGAAATAGTGGGTGAGACATTGGACAGAAAAAGGAGAGCAAAGAAGAAAAAATTCAAAAATTTAAAGAAATCACTACCATGCCCATCTTCATGTTGGTGCCCACAGTGGGAGCCCTCTGATTGAACTTCAGAATCAACTCTGCAAAGCAAACATCCTTGAAAAATAACTCAAGATACCATTCTGAAACTAGGAAAGGGGACGGTTTAAGGAGCAAGTTCTTTAAGCAGAATCACCTGTCAAGATCGTAGCCACCAACTCCCAGAACAAAGTCCATATCAACCACCCCATACTTTGCTTTCTTTATTTGTGCCATCCCATTGATATGCTGAAAGTCATGGCTATCAAGACTTTGTATGCAAAAATGGTGAAAAGTATAACTCAATGCAGGTTCAAGAAGTACATATCGCATAACCACCAGTAGTGGCTAGACAGATCTTCACATAGCTGTCAAAGTTCTAAAACACGGAACAGATGCCACATAAACATTAAAATAGAACAGATGGAAATCAAGGTTGCAACTGCTCAAAATGCATTACCAAGTCCTACTCAAACAAGCATTAAGGAAGAAATTAAGGGAAAACATGCAGCGAGAAGAACCTCACAAGGAAGCTTTATCTTCTTTTACATTGAGCAGATTAGTTCCTAGCTCCATACGTAAAAGGGAAACTATCAAGCTTAATCTCATTGAGTGATTCATATACATAACATATTGCACCACCCTCAATGCAAGTCATGTTTATATTAGAGAACTCCCTGCACTGCAATTCTAGAAGAAAGACAAATAAGCTTAAAAAGAAGACAATACCTTGATTCTCTTTGTTAACACTTCGAGCTCAGCTTCAGTTACCAAGTCTATCTGTCAACATAATCAGAGAAACATAAACTGATACTTAGGCTTCCCCAGGTTGCTTGAACAGATTGCAGGCTAGGAAAGGTGAGTAACCAACTGTAAACCTAGAAGCTGCCTTACCTTGTTCAAGATAATACGATCGGCATAAGCCACTTGTTCAACAGCTTCATTCACCACAAATCTAGGTTTTACCTCATTTAAATGCTGTAAGGCATGCTTGCAGTCAACCAATGTAACGACGCCATCAAGTTTTACATGTCTTGAGACCAATCATCAGAACAAAATGTTTCAATAACTGGACCAGGCTTTGCAAGACCTGGAAAACAAGTAGAAAGGAGCAGTTTGAAAGACTATACATGCTTAATTTTTTTATTATTATTATTATTTTTTTCGATTCCATGATTATAAGTTCATTCCATACCGGACCAGGCCGGAATAGGGTTATATACATTCTCATTATGAGAAGTTCTTTTGGGGATAAGGTAACCATGAATTTCAAATTTCAAAACAACATGCTTCAGGGATTTAGCGAGAACAACATGCAAAATGAGTATATAGTCATCGTTCTACGGGCTAAACCACGGAACCCCACCTTTCCTGGTTTCTTTTTTCTTTTCCCTGTTTCCTCCCTGTGTGAAGGGGATCTACAAAGGATTGTACGATGCAAATAACTGGAAAGCAGCATTCAGTAAAATGAAAAGTTTTTTCTGTCAGCTGCCAGTAGACAACGGGAAATTAACTTTCCCAGACCATGTACTAGAGCAGTTGAACCTATCCATGAGGTCAAAACAGACCTACCGAGTTAGGTCATGCAAGAGAGTGCGAGAGAGTGAAAAGACCATAGGATAACAGAAGTGAACAAAATGCAGTAGTCATTGGCAAATTAAATGAACTTACATGTACCAAGCATCAGAATTTCATTAGAATCAAAAACATCAGGAAAACAGACAATTATGAAAAACTTAAAGACCCTGAACGATATGCATAGGTTTCTCATTTTGCCCTGTCTTTAAGACTGGATGTTTGGATCAACATCATTTAGAGGAGGAGGGAGCACTTCATTACAAGATATCATTTGGATCAATGAAAATTTTACTTCTACAGGGTTATGTGTTTTAAGGCACTTAATCCCATCAATAAATGAAATAAGAAAGAACCCTCTACTAAAATGTTTCCAGGTCACTTAATAGAATAACCTTAGCTATTGCTCATATGATAGCCTGTATATATCAGGCAAAGTTATCCATTTAAGTATTAAGGTGATCTGCAAGTGCTAAAATTAATGATCATTTTTTTACCCTTTTGCAATGTACATTTTATCAGATGTTCTCAAGGCCTGATAAACAAAATTGAGTTCACCAATGCACTTGAGCATGTTCAGCGACAACAGTTAATTATAATAATTCAACATACCTGTTGTCTCAATAACTATGTGATCAAATCTATCTCTCTTCTTCTTAACGAGCTCCAAAAGCATCTTCACAAGGTCACCACGTACAGTACAACATAGACAACCATTATTAACCATCATAATGTCCTCGTTAGATGAAGAATGACTAGCAACCAATGAGCCATCAATGTCCACCTCACCAAACTGCAATTCGGTAGAGACATAAAAAATCTAAGTACATGTAGATAGTCCAAATTTACTATCCAAAAAAACTAGTTTAAGAAAGGCAGTTCAAAATCTTCATATAGGACGATGATAAGCATGGAAATTGCATGTGGAGTACACAGTATTTACACAAAGCAACAAGGATGCATTTTCAGCAAGAATTGCAGAAACTGATAG
The DNA here is from genome assembly GCA_037355625.1 of Petunia x hybrida. Taxonomy (NCBI): domain Eukaryota; kingdom Viridiplantae; phylum Streptophyta; class Magnoliopsida; order Solanales; family Solanaceae; genus Petunia; species Petunia x hybrida. The sequence goes on from JBBBVM010000304.1 coordinate 4,025, forward strand.
CAATAGTGCATTAGTACCTAATGTTAGTAAAATTTCAAATCATTAACAACTATGCAAACACAGAGTTGAATTATGAAATTAGTCACTGCAGTTTGTAAAACAAGGAAGAGACCGGCTCAGTCTTCTGTAAAATTTAGACGTTAGCATTTCGCATCAGCTCATGCAGATTGAAGTATCAATCTGAATCAAGACACAGCATTCTCGGCAAGTAATTTTACACAAAGGAAATTGAGAAGACCCAACTACTTTTTCCATACAGTTTTAATTTTTACGATAATCACTAGAGGAGGATAGATGAAAGATTGACATTCCTAGGTTCCCACAGTATGTAATAACCACACCTATTAACAAGCTCTAGCGGTTAATTCACATCCATGTTACTTTAATCAAAAGATCACTAAATTTCACTCAGCTAAAACTAATGGACACAATATTCAGGATAAGAATGAGATCTCCCAGATGCCTGGGAAAATTGCAATGTGACCCACAATGTATTAATTTAATGTCAAACATACACTATTTCCATTCTATAAATGAAAGGTACACACAAAATACTTTTAAAATGAAAAATTTCTAATACATATTGGTACAGCATCCCAAAACTACCTTGAGCCGTCTCTTACAAACAACTGGTACTAATACCGATGCTCATGACTCCAACCAAAGCATAGCTAATATAGCAAAGGTGGTACATGCTGTTCCCTATACTACACAAAGAAGAATCTAACAAGAAACTTAAGAAGATAAACATCAATTTTTGGTTCGCACAATGCCTACCAGCTCATTGTTCCGTCCTTGCTGGTAGAGAACCTTCTAGTGCTAACATCAGCACCAACATTTCTAATTTAATAAGACCTTTTTTTGCATGCCTTGATATGAAGATTATCTTTAGCAGAAAACGTTTTCCTTGATGAAATCATTTTCAAATGTTGGTTACCTTGACCACTAAAAAAGGTTTCCTCCAAGAAAAATATTTTGACCGAAAGAGGGAAAATGACTTCAGTCACGTATGAGCAGAAGTCATCTTTCCTTGAAAATACCCAACTCTTATTTCATATCACTTACTTCAATAAACATTTGTACATTGTCGTCAACCTTTTATACTCGATAATATCATCACATATGTTATCCTTATACCCAATATTACTTATGTACGGTTACTATATATATTACCTCCTATATATCCAACCAAATACAGGAAACATTTTTCACTAAACATTTCTTTCTATACCAAACCCTCAGCTAAAAGCTTTCAGCAGCGAAATACTTCCAGAGGAGGTGATGTATGTGCATGCATGAGGCAAGTGTTTGATACTAGTATGTTGTCCTACATCATAATGACTTCACAAAGCTAGTTCATTATTCTAGGACTGATGCCTGTAGAAATGATGAGCCCAGTCTGTAAATTTGGTGCGCCCCCTCATGAAGGTCGGGTTTAATTTAGTTTTTTGTTTAAGGGTCTAAGTTTGGCAACACAGTTCTATCTTACTTAATCGATGTAAACGAAACAATCAAACACAAAACAGGAAGTCAAAGGACATTCATTCAAAAAACATCCAAGGATATATAGGTCAACAACAATAGGTAGACAAGGAAAAACTCAGAATACCTCATTCTCAATCACAGCTATTCGCTTCCCATGCTGAGACGTCAGTATATGATTCAACATGGGTAGTCTGCCAGAGTATCCATGAAAGAAAGGCATGAGACATTTCTCATCGGCAAAGTAACTCAGATATGTCAACTCAACAAAAGAAGCACTATATTCCTGGTAACTATAAATTGAAACCGACAAAGAAAAGGAAACACGGCATAATTTTCATTATACTCCTTTCCTTCCTCCAGGGAAAAAAAATGACGTCTGCAAAGTAGGCGAATTACCTTAAGTAATTCTGTTGAGAATAAGATTAACATATTTGGAAACCATACAAAAAATTAATGAAAAGATGTTAATGACTCATTCTAATATTCAATAATTCTCTATCAACAAAAACTATGATTCAATCCCAAAGCTAGTTGGAATCAGCCACATGAATCCTCACTATCCATATCGCTTCATCTCATCTGTTTCATTCTAATATTCAATAATTTAAGCTATTATGGTTAAACAATAATTACAATTTTCGTGACATAGTTTGACTCAGCACAAAATTTACAAAAAGAAAATAAGTCTTCTGAAACTTGTGGTCTTAAACAAGTCGCATCATTTGTGTTGTTCTAGTAAGACTATTGAAAGGTGTGATGTTAAACATGTCATAACAACTGTATGACTATAATCATTCTTTCTATAACAGACTAATAAGCAAATAGTGTCACATAAATTAGAACGGACTATAAATAAATGTAACTGTTCTATTCAATTAACCTTGCCAGAGCCAAGAAAACCAGTAATAACAGTGGCAGGAACACGAGTATCGAGATTTAAAGCGGCCGCAACAGTATCTTGAGGGACGTATTCAGGAGAAGTGGAGAAACTTCTAGAATTAGTAATTGAATGGAAATGGAATTCTCTGGAAACAAAAGAGTCAAGTGATCTTTTTATGAATGGGAAATAGGTTGGAAGTTGTTGAAATGGTTATGTTTGATGATCTGGAGAGCAAGATTCTAAGAGTAGCCATTGTTTGGCAAATTTTGCTTAACCTTAAACCCTACTTTGGGGTTTTTGGTTTACTTTTTGAGTTGAAAGTTAGGGACTTTTGAGTTGTAAAAAAATATATCTCATACAATATTTGTTCAAGTTAAAAAGTTTATTTAAAACTTAGACTAGTTGTGGTTAGACATAAATTTTACTTGCAAAAGAAAAATCAAAATTTTGTAAATAAATTTCATTATATTAGAATGTTTCCTGCTACAAATATTTTATCACTATTTGAAGTGTTTAATATTTGCAAATAGTGACGACTAAAGTAGTATTTGAATGTATCGGAATATTATGAATGTGAAATGTAAAATTTATTAGGCTAAAAGAGGGGGGAGGATACAACCTGATTGTGAAACTGAACAATACTAATAATTTTTCTCTTTCTTTTTATCAGTTATGTTGGGCCACTAGATCTGTCACCCCATGGCCCAACAGCAAAAATCATGTTAGTTAGCACTTTTACATTTGTAACTTATTCTTATAGTTCAGTTTTTATTTTAGCATAGCAATGTATAGGAGTGGAATATGGGTCGGGTATTATTTCCGGGGTGCTGGGTTTGTATATAAACAATTGGATATTTCTGATATGAAATAAGAAGTCATTGTCTCCCTTCTAGACGGTTCCGTTCCTCTTTCTCTCTCTGTGTATCACCAAGAAACCCTAACAGTAAATTCCATTCCCTGATTCCATCATGAACTTATCATGGTATCAGAGCCTAGATCCTGATAGGCCTTGTGCTCCTCCACGCTCAGCTAGTAATTTTGAAGCCGTTTCACCGGGTTTTCATCATCGACGACGGTGATCTGTTTCCCTTCTACCGGAATCGCCACCGGAGTTTGAAATTTACGATCGCCACTGGATTCTGTTGTTCTTTCGATCGCCTCCTAAGATTTTGAGGGTGAATTGCGGAGACCATTACATCTAGGGTTTTCATCGCCATTGTTGATTCTCTGAAGAAGCTATGGTTTTATTTTTCCGGCTGCCTTCTTTATATCTGGTTAACAATCGTTCATTACTGCTAGCGTTCAATTTCTCCTCCTGTTAGTGAAAATTTTGATAATTCTACAATCGTAATCATGGCGAATACTGGTGAATCTGTGTTTATCCCTGACCCTTCGAGTCCCCTGTATATTCATTCGTCCGATATCCCTGGAACATGTTTAGTTAGCGTACCTTTCTCTGGTTCCGCTTTTGGTGGTTGGAAGCGGGATATAATTGTTTGTTTGAGTGCGAAGAATAAGATAGGATTGTAGATGGTAGTTGCTCCAAGCCCTCCGAAAACTCACCTCAAACTAAAACAATGGAATCGTTGTAATAACATGGTAATCTCTTGGTTAACAAATTCTTTATCCCCAAAGATTGCGAACAGTGTTAAATATAGTGAAACTGCAGAGAGCATATGGAAACAGCTAGAAAGTAGATATGGGGTGGTTAATGGACAAAGTGTGTGAAATTAAGAAGGAACTTGCTTCCACACAGCAAGGACCTTTGGATATTGCTTCCTACTTTAATAAGCTGAAGAGGTTATGGGATGAATTGGGGGTAATGCGTGAGAGCAAGCGAAATCAGTGTACATGTGCAGCCAAGAATGAATTACAGAAAGAATTAGAAGAAGACAAGCTTTACCAATTCTTAATGGGGCTAGACGACACTTATGTCACTGTGAGAAGTAACCTTCTCATGATGCATCCTCTACCATCTCTTGATGCTGCTTACAGCATATTACTACAGGATGAGTCTCAAGACAAGTCCATTCTAACCCTCAAATGAATCCAGAGTCAGCTTCCTTTAATGTGGATACCAGTTCTTCTTCCAAAAGGTCCAACTTTCAAAACACAAACAACAGAAACAACAATAGTTACACCAATAAAAATTCAACCAGAGATCCTATAGTCAGAGAATAAGCTATGATCAATCCAGAGGCAATCTCTTTGTAGATAGTGTAAGAAGAACGGGCATGTCATTGAGGAATGCAGAAAGCTTAATCCAAACAATAATAACTCCAACAATTTCCAGAATTACAATCACCAAACACTTCCAATTCTGGTTCCAACTACAGACCTAATAGAGGTGCACGAACAGCTGCAAATGTTACTAGTGATGCTGGTTCATGGAGTGGAGAATCTGGGAATTCAGTCATACTAATGATCCTCAGGAAGGATCTATGATTCCTGGACTCACAAAGCTTCAGTATCAACAGTTGATTAATCTGCTGCAACATTCTGAAGTCTCACATTCAGATCCTCAGTCCAGTCTCATATCATCTGCAAATTTTGCTAGTACTATGTTGCCTGGTAATGTAGTATCTGGTTTTAGTTCATGCATGTTAACTCATTCTTCTAGCATAACATGGATCATTGATTCTGATGCATCTGACCACATGACATCCAATAGAAATATCCTTTTTAACATCACTCCATTAACTGTTCCCCTTCTTGTTTCACTCCCAAATGGATATAAAGTGAAAGACACATGCACTGGTTCTTTCACTTTAAATCCCAGCATCACCCTTTACAATATTCTATATATTCCATCTTTCCAATACAATCTAATTTCTGTTCACAAGCTGCTCCAACAACTACATTGCACCATCCAGTTTACTGAGAATACTTGCCTGTTGCAGGGCCCTTCTATGAAGAAGCCTCTAGAGCTTGGTAAACTGGGTAGTGGGCTGTACAAGCTTGTGTGCCAGAAGGATGTTAATTCAGTTCCAAGTTCCTTGTCTTCACATTCTTGCATTTCTGATTTCACTCCTAATCTTGATGTTTCCTCTGTAAATACCATATCTGCTGATTGTGTTTCTGATTGTAATAAAGCAGATGTTAAGAAAACTGATATGCTTTGGACACATAGACTTGCTCACATTCCTTTTGTTAAAATGAAATACATTCCTGAATTGTCTAAGTCACTTTCTTCTAAGCAATCCTTTCCATGCAGTGTATGTCCATGGCTAGGCAAACCAGGCTTCCTTTCCTGATAGCGTCACTCAGAGTAGTAAACCTTTTCAACTAATTCATGTGGATACATGGGGTCCTATCACACCCCTACCTACTCTAGAGCCAAATACTTCATTACCATTGTTGATGATTACTCTAGAGCCACTTGGACTCATCTTATGGGATCAAAAAGCAATGTTTTTCATCTGATAAGGCTTTTGTATCTATGGTCAGAACCCAATTTTCCACAAATGTACAGACCATTAGGAGTGATAATGCACTAGAAATTGGTGGTAGTGCTTCAGCTGTTTCCTACTTCTCCAAGAAAGGCATCATTCACCAAACAACCTGTCCTCACACCCCACAACAAAATGGAGTGGTAGAAAGAAAACACAGAACTTAGCTAGAACTTTCCAGGGCTCTACTTTTCAATCCCAATTGCCTGTGAAATTTTGGGTGACTGTATACTTATAGCCACTTATTTGGTCAACAGAATTCCTTCTCATGTTTTACACAACAAGGTCACCATTTGAGGTCCTTTATGGTAAACCTCCTATTTATTCACATTTAAGGACCTTTGGTTGCCTATGCTATGTTACTGTACCAATTCCACATAGAGACAAGCTTAGACCTAGAGCCATTCCCTGTGTCTTTCTTGGATATCCATTTGCAAAGAAGGCTTATAAAGTATACAACTTACTCACCAAGACAACATTTGTTTCTAGGGATGCCATTTTTCATGAGTCTACTTTCCCATTTGCTCACAAAGATATACAAACAGTTTCATCCAGAATCCCTTCTCCGTTCCTATTCCCCCTGATAATCCTCCCTCTCCTCGGGTTTCTGTCCTTCCCACAGACTCCATTCCTCAACAATCTACTCCATCCTCACCCATCTTGGAACCAGCTTCTCCTAGTCTTGGTTCTCTGCATCCTTCTCCTACCATGGAGTCCAGGCACACTTCTCCATCTATTCCATCAAGTCCAGATATTTCGTCTGTTCCATCCAGTTCCTCTCAGCATATTCCTAGCCTCCTAGAACTCATAAACCACCAGCTTACCTTCAAGATTATTCCTATCAACTTCCTCATCCTTTTCCCTGCATACTTGTTCACAACACGTTGAATCTGAGCCAAATACATACTCTAAGGCAGCAGCAGTTGTTCCAGCATGGCAAGATGCTATGACTAAGGAATTTGAGGCTTTGATAACTAACAATACTTGGATAATAGTTCCCTTACCTAAGGGTAAGAAACCTATTGGGTGTAAGTGGGTGTATAAAATAAAGTACAAAGCTGATGGGAGTGTGGAAAGATATAAAGCAAGACTCGTTATAAGGGGGGGATACAAGTGGAGGGTGTAGATTTTCATGAGACCTTTTCCCCTGTGGTTAAACTTACAACTGTGAAGTGTCTTATCTCTGTTGCAATTAAGAAAAAGTGGCCACTCTTCCAATTAGATGTAAATAATGCTTTTCTCTATAGTGACCTGGATGAGGAGGTGTATATGAAGGTGCCCCCAGGTTTGGTTGTTTCCAGTTCTTCTCTACAAGTGCTCCCTTGGTTTGTAAGCTTCAAAAATCCCTTTATGGCTTGAGACAGACTTCTAGACAGTGGTATGCCTTGTCTCATGCCCTATGTTCCATGGGTTACACCCACTCCTTAAATGACTATTCATTATTCACAAAAGGGTCTGTTGGTCATATGGTTATATTGGCTGTCTATGTTGATGATATAATATTGACGGGTGATGATGTTCAGGAAATTACTCAATTGAAATCTTTCTTAGATAGTGCTTTCAAAATTAAGTACCTTGGTCACCTCTCTTATTTTCCTTCTGGTGTTCTTTTAAATCAAAGGAAATTTGTGCATGATTTGCTGCATCAATACCATTGTTTGGAAGTGTCTCCTGTTGTGAGTCCTTTGGAACTACATGTGAAGTTGAAGGCAGCTGAAGGTATACCTTTCCCACATCCTGACAAGTATAGAAGCTTAATTGGTAAGCTTTTGTTTCTAACTCACACACGGCCAGACATTTCATATGCTGTCCAACACTTGAGCCAGTTTATGCAAGCTCCTCGGCTTCCCCACATGGCTGCTGCTTTGAGAATTTTACAGTATCTTCGAGGCAGTATGGACCATGGTCTTTTCTACTCCAATGTCCCTGATTTTACTTTATCAGTTTATTCAGATAGTGATTGGGTGCTTGTCCGGATAGTAGGCGCTCGGTTACTGGATTTTGTGTTATCCTTGGTGGTTGTTTAGTCAGTTGAAAATCTAAAAAACAACCTATTGTGTCCTTGTCTTCGGCTGAGGCTGAATATAGGGCTCTGAGCAAGTTAGTGGCAGAATTGACAGCTTACAAGGTTGTTCGCGGATCTTGGTACTTCTATTCAGTTGCCCGTGACAGTTTATTGTGATAGCCAGTCAGCTATCTATATTGCGAAGAACCCTGTCTTTCATGAGCGGACCAAACACATCGAAGTGGATTGTCACTTTGTGCGTACCAAGTTGGTTGATGGGTTGATTTCCTTGTTGCATGTGTCCACCTCTCACCAACTTGCTGATTTCTTGACAAAGCCCCTACCTGGTGTTCTTCATCGTCAACATCTATCCAAGTTGCAGGTGTTGTCCCCCTCCAACTTGAGGGGGGGGGGTGTTGGGCCACTAGATCTGTCAGCCATGGCCCAAAGCAAAAATGATTGTTAGTTAGCACTTTTACATTTGTAACTTATTCTTATAGTTCAGTTTTTATTTTAGCATAGCAATGTATAGGAGTGGATATGGGTCGGCTATTATTTCCGGGTGCCGGGTTTGTATATAAACAATTGGATATTTATGATATGAAATAAGAAGTCATTTTCTCCCTTCCAGACGGTTGCGTTCCTCTTTCTCTCTGTGTATCACCAAGAACCCTAACAGTAAATTCCATTCCCTGATTCAATCATGAACTTTATCAGTTTAGATATTGAGAGAGCTGTGAATGTACTTTTATTCGATGTAATGCGACTATTATGAAATGGAAAATTTATGGAAATAAGAAACTTAACTCAAATTAAGGTTCAATTTGAAATCAGAGGGATGGCTTGGGTTAGAGGGACAAGGAAGAAAGATAATAGTATATACTGTACTCTATTTTAGCTTTACAATATTTAGCAAACTTATAGGAGTTCATTTTGTATAGGAGGAGTTGGATGAACTATAAAAGGTTACAATCCTGAAATAGGGTATTGCCTATACTTGCAAAAGTAACATAAACAAAGTTAACTGTAAAGAGATAGTACATGAAAAATTACACTACTAGTTAAAGACAGTTCAATTTTACTACACTGACTAATAGATAAATTTCAATATATATGCCTAGAAACAAAAAGCTGGGGAAATCTTTGTGCTCACCTTTTGTAAGTTAAAGGACTTGCAGAGACAAAAACCTACTTTACGTGTCAATATATACTAGTACTAGTTCTTAATGGCAGAGCAGTTAGAAACTTAGCAAACTGTAATATCTACAGAAAACTTCTCCAATCCAAAAGCTGAGTGTGATTGATTCACAAAGGGCAAAAAGTACTCATGTCCTGCACATATAAATCATGCCTCTTCTAGTGCCTCTATTAACTTGATGAATATGTCTTTGACAGGGACACAGGTAATACAAGGCAGACTATCATTGCGATGATATAATCCGCCCTTTGCAGCATTCTTGAAAGTGGAATCAACATCACCTGCTTCTTGTTTACACCTTAGTCCATTAGCAAGAAACTGTCTGCTTGTTTTTTTGTTTGACATGTTCTTGCAGGCTTGCTTAACTTTCCCAGCCTTAGTTGCAGAAGAGGAGCGAGAAGTTGCGTAACAGACGGGAGTTCTCTTCGAAGTTCTCCAGACAAGTGGAGGCATTCTGGTCCTCTTTTTCTGATCAGAGCTCTCCTTTTTAACAAGTATTTCAGAACTATAATCTATCACTTCTATGTTTATGGGATGTCCTATTATAGCCTTTCGGTTTAATCCACTCATTAAAGAAACAAGGGGAGAATTCTCTCCTCTGTAGGTGCCTTGAACTGTAATAGGCACATCTGTTAGTGTCATCCTGTTCTTTCTGGTGGTGACCTCTGAACTGTTCGCAGGACTAGGTCGAGAAAGCTGATTGACAGCCCATGCCTGGCAGGAAACAAGAACTGGATACCCTTTGTGGCCTTTGTCAGTACTAATTTCGTTAGGTGAAGCAACTGATCTGCTCCTAAAATGTTGATCATGCAGTTTCTCTTTGTGCTTCCATTTGTTGACTGTTGGAAGCCTGGTGACCTTGAAGCTCGTCTTCTTTGGTCTCAATGCATCGCTGCCTGAATTATCAAAATAGATCAGAAACAGCACAAAATTAGTACAATATCAATTGCTTGATACTGAAACTATTCTACGACTTTTCCAGTACATTTCTCCATCTTCATCAATGTGATTCATTCCTGTGATTGTTGAACGATAAATCATATGAAGTTAGTTGTTAAGGGATCTTCTTAGATGCAAACTTTCCTTGTCACCAGTAATGTCATTTCCATGCCACCACCGTAGCACACTGATGTAATAACTAAAAGAAAGCAAATAAAGGGATAAACACTACCTACAGTAGTCCCTCTCTTTCTATGTGAACTCTTTGAATCACTCTTCAAGGAACTTGTGGACTTGGAAGAAGAATTTTCTGCAGCATGATTGGAGGTGGGAATCATCTTTGATGATTGAGAATGAACTGATTTCTCCAAGAAAGACATCGAGTCATTAGGGGAGTAATCACATCTGCTTCTCTTTGCTTTTCTAACACGTTCTCCATGTGTCTCACTCTCTTTGAATCCAGAAATGACTACTGTAATGTACAAAGAATATTTACCAACAAATTCCTTTCTTAATTTGATTTAAGAAACTTTCAAGATTAGGATTATGAGTCACTTTTTTTTTTAATGTGGAACCAGGAACATCAAATTTAGTAGCCATCTTGATTGAGGTCAAAAAATTCTCCCTTTGAGTCACTGTATTATGAGGTAAAACATCATTATTTCCTCGAATAAGCATCCCTAAATGTTAAGTTACTCCACTAGTTATCAAATACTAGTTGTAAGGTAGCGATAATCTAATACAACAAGATGCAATGATCCATAGATTCAAACAGCTAAAACCTGGCCTTTTAAGTTTGTCCTGTTCTTGCTTCTCAAGATCAAGTGCATGAAGAATTGCATCTTCTCGATGTACATATTTCACGCGTTTAGGATAAGCAAAAGCCAGCTTGGATGATTCAGCCTTTTTGATACAATCATCAAACTCACCACATCGAAATGCCTTTACGCGAGTAGACTTCTCCACATTGTACCAAGACCTGATAATTTGTTGCACAATTGCGCACAAACATGAATCGACAAGTTCATGTACTGACCCGAAATCAACACAGTATTTCAAGTTTACAACACAGTTTTATCCTTTTCCTTTACTTCCTAGTTGCTCAAAAGAAGCTGTCCAGAGGACATGTTCAATTTACCAAAAATATCAAGAAAAAAAACACACTGATTAACTGGGAAAAAAAAACAATAATGCTCTAGTTAAGCAGCAGAAACAGCAGAAGAAACATTTCTATGATTAGGACACAAAAGGTCTCAAGTCCAAGACAAAACATACTAGCTTCTTGTCTAAGCAGCAAAACAAAATAAGTATAATATTCAACCTTCATTTCTTGAGTACACAACAACAACAATATTCCAAGTATGATTCCACAAGTAGGGTCCGGAAAAGGTGAGGTGTGCGCATACCTTACCCCAGAGGTTGTTTCAAAAATACCCTTGCCTCAACCATAACAGTTTTAAAAACAATCTTGGGACCTTTATAAAAACATTAATTAAATGTAAGAATTTAGCATAATACCACCATCTTTTCTTGTTTTTACTAACCCAAGAAAAAAAAAAGGTCCACCAAATTTTAACTACCTACCAAGAAACAACAAAAGGGGTTCTAACTTCAAACAACACACAGCACAAAACAAGTAAAAAATGAGCTACACAGAACCTCCATTTTTTCTTGTTTTTACCAACAAAAACCCACCAAATCTTAACTATCTAGCAAGTAAAAACAAAAGGGGTAATCAAGAATCTCATGTTCTAACTTATAAAAAACACAAAGTACAAAATAAGTTTTAAAAGAATGAGCTACGAACACATACACAGAAGCATTATCTCGACCAAGAAGCTTAACAGGAAATCTTGAACTAGAACTATTTTTAGTGCTACACAATATTTTCCTGGCCACCATGTTCCATTATTTCTCCGAACCCAAACTATACTTCCACCTTTGCTTTCTACCATAGTCCCTCCTCCCATTTTTCTCTTTTTTTTGTAAACAAGAAAACACAAGATTTCAAATGGTTTATCTTTAGTACTTCATCATTATAGGATAGAAGTAAAGAAAGTTTGCACAGCTAATAATAAAGTGTCCAATGGCACCGTGCTACCTGTTATTTTTTTATTTTTTTGAATGTACGAATAAACGTACCGTTGCCTCTCTTTTTCGTTTGTCTTTTTGTTGAGTGCATGGAGGGAAAAAGCTATTGTGTGATAATAGTGTCAAATTTAAAGTCTAAACAGTGTAATAGTATCAAAGTTTGAGGGATTGGATTAGGAGTATAAGTACTAAAATATGGAGCTATGGCTGAGGGTCAATCAGAAACGACTCCTCCATGTTGGTGGGATAAAGTGTGTGTACATCTCATTCTCTCCAAATCCTATTTTTGAGATAATACTAGCAGGTCGTTTGGTTGGAAGACAAGTTATGTTGGAATTAACAATGCAGAGATTAGTTATGCAGGGATTAACAATGCAGGGAATAACAATGCAGGAATAAGTTATACAGGGATTAACAATATCGAGATAAATTATGTAGGGATTAACAATGTAGGGATAAGTTATGCAGAGATTATAATACATGGATTACAATGTAGAAATAATTTCTAGTTTGATGTTTGGTTAGTTAAAATTAAAAGTTATAATACACAATTACTAAAATAGTTATTTTTTTAAGAGAATAAAATAGGGCATTTACTAAAAGAGTTTTGAAGAAATGGATGAGAGTATTTTTGTCATTTTTTTATTTTAATCCATGTACTGCAAATACATGTATTCTTATTCCACCCTCTAGCCCGCATAAAATAATACATAGATTGATGTATAACTTATACCGGTATTATTAATGCGGAAATGACAAAATGTAACCAAATAATGTACTGTTTGTGCTTAGTTTTATACCAGTTTCTACTATCAAACCAAACAATGTACTATTAGTACATACTCTTATACAGCCAACCAAACAATGGATTAACTTATCCAAGCTCTTACACATGGATTAGCTAATACTATACAACATACCAAACAACCTCTATGTATGTTGTTGTGTTGTTGTTGGTGGTGTTGTTGTATGGATCTACTTTGGCATATCTCAAATTGAACTTATGGCAATTTCAAAAATGTTGACACCCATCAGTGGTGATTTGAACAGTTGGCTTCACTTAAATTCTTTTTACAAAAATCGCATTTGTTGTCCATTAGGCATGAGTTGAAGTTTTGACTATCTATGGAGTCCTGGACACTTCATAATTTGCAAATAGTGATGATAGTATAAACTATTGCCTATTGAATAGAGTTTCAAGTAATTAAAACATATGACTAATTGGCAACAGGTACCGTTAAAATTAACTAAACTTATGTGCATGAGAGAATTTTTAAAGGTTGTGTTAAGCGATGTCAAAAATCCAAACGACCGCCTATGTGTTAGTACGCCTTTTCCTCTGTACAAAGAAAACTTGGTCAAAAATATAAATTAAATTGTTGGTTTGTTATGTCTATTTTCCTAAACTTTTACAGATTCTTCATATAAACAATAAAAAGAAAATTAGCTTGGTGATTAGTATAAGATTACAAACTTTTGAAAACACAAATGAAAAATATGGTTTTATCTTTAAGATTCTGTGTCCAATGTTGAGTTCATATTTGATTCATTTCATTTTAATTGAAGTAAACCTTGGAACATGGCAGATCAAGAGTCATTGACCTATTTACGCCCCTTGTGTGATCATTTGGAAGATCTACCACAAAAGTTGTCAAATGATCATTATTTGTGTATTGAATTATGTACGCTAATTTATCTATATTATTCTAAAAATAGTGTCTATGTTTAAAATTTATCGAATATGTTAAACATATACGAGTAGTAATTTTTAAGAATATCGCAAATAATAAATAAATTACGAAGAATACTGAAAATAAAACAAAAAAGTGGAAGTTGTATTCCTCGAGAAAAGTAATAAGATGTCATTAACACAAAAGGTAATGAAAAAAGTCGAAGAAGTGATGATAGCCGATATTGGCCAACTTAATTCCTTGCCGATGCTCAGGTAGCTCCCTCCAAATATTTTCACAGTATGCATGTTTTTTTAATGTGTAATACTAACATAATCTATTATTGGTTAAGGTTTATGTTTAGGATTCATATTACAGGTTCATTAATGCACCGGCAATATGCCTATAAGGAAGTACTACATGAGGTACATCTCATCATATGCTTGTATGACCTCTTAAAATGAAAATAAGAAAATTATATGTATCTAATTATTAGAGTTTCAACATTCATTGCGTCATGCGTCATCATAGGCTCATATATTATGCATTCATCTTGACCTCGGTAAACATGTCACACGATTGCTGGCTATATTAGTTATTCCCACAAACTTGTACTTTACTCTTTCGTGTAAAATTATTACTCAAAGCTTTGTTTTAATAATACTGATATTACTCTACAATTTTGTTTGTGTTGTAAAATAAAGTAAATACTACAAGGTATAAACAAGAAATGTAGAGAGATTGCAAGAATATTAAGGAGGAGAGGAAGAGTTTTTCTTATTATCTTCTAAGTATTCAAGTGTTTCAAGTGCATCTTACAAAGGAGGAGAATACCTTCTTATATAGGATGTAAAAGTCATCCAAAGGTTACAAATACTAAGTGGCCTAATTAATAGGTACTTGTAACATACAAATGGTTCATGAACACTTAGTAGTGGAGAAGTGAATAGACATCCACAATAAAGTGGATTTATAACACTCCCCCTTGGATGTCCATTGAAGATAATGTGCCTCGTTAAAACCTTACTAGGAAAAACTCAATGGGAAAAAGCCCAGTAAAGAAAAAAGAGTACACACTTCCTGTAATACGCTTTTAGAGCTGCATCATTAAAAACCTTACAAGTAAAACCCAAGTGGGATAAAATCTTGTTAAGGAAAAAAGAGTGCAGCGCGTATTTTACTCCTCTGATGAAAACACCATTCAATATCTTGGAGACGACATATTCCAATCAGCTTCTCAAATGTTGAGATTGGCAATGACTTAGTGGACAGATCCACCAAACTATCACTGGAATGAACTCTTCAACATTAAATTCTTCACTCTCTTGAAGATTACGATTGAGAAGGAATTCTGCTGAATAACCATCTCCTTTAGTTGTATCTTCAATTTAGCTGAATTATCCATGCAATATTTCATATAATATTGCTGAATCTTCGTCTTCAAAGAAATTCCACACTGTTGCTGAATACGTTGAGTCCTTGATCTCATCACCAATATTATCGCATATATTCAAGCATGACTATTATCTCTTCATAAGTTGAAGGTGTAGCAGCAATAGTTGATTTTATAAAATGCCAATAATATAGGTATTCTTCCACAACAAATAGCTAGTTGATATCGGGCTTTGTGGATCAAGTATATAGCATGTATTCTTCTGATGCCTTCGCACTGAGGAAGAACTAAATCTTACCAATAAGCTTATAATAAAAGCTATAACCAGTGGAGTATATTTGGTAAGATACTTCAATGCACCAATTGCATTAAAATATGATATTTCAATATAAAGAAACTCGCAAACGCGATTTCACCACATGTGGCCGGATTGTTTCAATCCGTATAAATATTTATGAAGCTTCATTGAATAGGTTTCCCAAGAACCTTTATATGCTTCAAGCATTTTGAATCCTTCAAGGATTTTAATAAATATATTGTTGTTCAATGAGCCATACCAAAGGCTGTTGCAACATTCATATGCATTCAAGTCTTTCATGCACTGCCAGACATATAACATACCTGAAGGTGATGCATCCACCAAGGAGAATATATCTCCATATTATCAATGTCTGATCATTGTACCTCAAGTCGTACTTTATATCTAACGACTTATTTTTATCAATATTTTTGCACAAAAATATCTTTGTACACCACTGGCTTTGCACCTTCAAGTGTTCGGACTATAGATCCAAAAACTTCATGTCACTCGAGTGAATCCAATTTTTGCTTGAATGCATTTTTCTATGTTGGCCAATAATTTCATGTCTGTATTCCTAACAGACTTAAGCTCAAGATCCTCATAATCATATAAATATTGAGCTTTATAATATACGTAAGATATCGTCGACGATAATTTCATATCTCGGTTCCCAATCCGACATAACATATTGAGATCTCTTCACATTCATAAATTTTCAGGTACCTGAACCTCTCTTGAGGAAGTTTTATGAAGTGTTATGTCGTGGACTCTTCTAGAGCCCGCCTCCTTATTTGACCATCTCAAATATTTGCTCCTTTCCTTTTTGAAGGACTTTTACCTTTGGAACCGAATGGTCTACCACGCTTCAGGCGTACCTTAAACTCATTTACATAAATAGATTGTCTCACCAGGACATCAGGAGCATTAGCAGCTGGAATATAATATTTTTCTTTGGGTCAGTAATGTGTCATGGCAGTGACTTGCATTATCTTTAAATGAGGATCATTATCAAATGGTAATTTAATTTATTTATTCCTCAGCTGCTTTAATTTCTCCCCCTAATGTTAGTCAAACTAACATTCGTTCCCAACCTTATGTGGGATACATCTTTGTGCATTGTGCTGGAGCAATTAATAACAAATCGCACATTACAATTATTAGATGAAAAATATTTGGTTCCTGACCATGAACCAATTATGAAGGGAATTCATTTGGTGGCATGTCGCGCACAAGTGCTGCTTTATGGATATACCATATCTCATATCTGATTTAAGTAGCATTGTTCTCATATGCATGGTTTAGCAATTGGAGGCTTTCAATATATGAATCTGCTAGACCTACTTGCCAACATTATCAAGATAACTTGTCTTGATTGCATAATCTGGAAATTTGCTCATAATAAAATTTATTTGAGCAAATACTTAACCTCGCAACTATCATTGCAGGTTTATAATAACGCACATGTGACATTCTCATAGATGCATCTATCATATAATAATTATATGGTCCACATGGCAGGTGAATGGGCCCATATTCACCTTTTATACAAGTAAAAATTTCGCCCAGCAGCCACTTTTAACACTGGTATTTAGTTTGAGGCCACTATTTTCTTTGGTCTTACACTAGAGGCCACTTTTGGGCCTTTACTAAATAAATGTTGACTTAAGTTCTGATAGTTGACCGAACTTCAGTCCATACGGCCCCTGGACTGAAGTTCCATC
Source organism: Petunia x hybrida (assembly GCA_037355625.1). NCBI lineage: Eukaryota > Viridiplantae > Streptophyta > Magnoliopsida > Solanales > Solanaceae > Petunia > Petunia x hybrida. The sequence continues at coordinate 21,157 of JBBBVM010000304.1, forward strand.
TCTTAAGGACTGAACTTTCAGTCCATATGGCCATGGACTGAAGTTCCATCTTAAGGACTGGACTGAACTTCCGTCCATATGGCCGTGGATTGAAGTTCAATTTTTAAGGACTGAACTTCAATCCGGCCTCTGGACTGAAGTTCAATCTCTTTAAGCAAAAGTGGCCACAAATTAAATGTTTTGGTATTAGTGGCCTGTGCCCTAAGACCAGTGGCAAAAGTGGCCTTTCGTGCACTTAGCCCTTTATACAATCCAGAAGTGCGGGGATCATGATCCCAAATTTAGTTGGTCGAATAATTTATTTATCTTGAGAACAAGCAGCACAAAGAGAATTCTTGAAGAATCCTTATTCTTCGATATATACCCATGAGAATTCTCATTTATATAATTTGTGCATCATATTTGAACCGGGATGATCAAACCGGTCATGCCAACTCATAAAGTTTTCATAGTAAACTTCTGGTTTACTAGAGCAGGCTTTGTATGACATGCCAATGATCTAACACACTTATAGTGGGTAGTACAAACTCGAGGA
>JBBBVM010000305.1:0-31982 GCA_037355625.1 Petunia x hybrida
AAACTAGGTCCATCACCCACATTTGAGGAGTCATCGAATACAATCCGATCCATCTCATCCACTAGGGACTCCTCAAGGTCTCCACCATCCCCACTACAACACATAGTTCCACCATAAGCAATTATATCAATAAGGGTGTGATCAAACAACTCATCTTCCCCTTTGTCGAATATAGGTTGTGTATCATAATACGGGCTACAAGAAAGGTCAACTACCACTTCTTCACTAAAGAGAGGTTCATTGAATACCGGGCTCACATCATGATGTGGCTTATCAATATTCTCAAGTAGTGGTTAACAAGCACACAAAAGTTGACCAACCGACTCTATGCTATTTGAAATTCATCAAATGCAACACAATTTCCAACTAGTATTGAATTCTCAGTAGACAAGGGATTACGATGCTTATAAGAATGCGAAGAAACACTTACACTTGAGTTGCTCTGGCGAGCACTCACATCACTTGAAGCGTCATGTTCAATCCCTTATTCATGAAGCTCATAATAAAGTTTTCCGTCATCTCATCTTTCTTCCAAGGTACATGGTTGAGGCTCCATTAGCTTGCCTCCAAGAGTACCTACAAAGCTACAAGAAGAGAAGAAGAAGAAGAAAGAAGAAGAGAGAAGAAGAAAGAAGAAGAAGAAGAAAGAAAAGAAGAAAAAGAAGAAGAAGAGAGAAGAAGAAGAGAAGAAGAAGAGAAGAAGAAGAAGAAGAAGAAGAAGTAGAAGAAGATATAGCATGGTTAGACAAAGGGTGTCATCACTCTCATTTTGTCTTTCCTTTCTTCTCCTTCCTTTCACTTTTCTCTCAAGGCTAAGTGTAGATTTGGGTTATAATCCACAAATATCACTCCTCACTTCCTCTCCTTTTTCCACTATAGGATTGTCACCGGTCACTTCCTTACTCCTCTCCATCTTTTGTCTCTCATTTTCAAGAGCATTAGGATGAGGTTCAAGAATTTCCTCATTTGGAGTAGAGTGACTCTTTACTTGTTTCAATTCATCACCTTGGGGATTGCCCAAGTTGCGGGGAATGCCCAACGGTTCGGGAGTGCCCAACACACTATCACAAGTACCTTCTCCGGCATCCTCTTGGACACTCAGGGTCCACTCTCTTTCAAGGCTCTCAAGCCTCAAGTTTATAGACCTCACCTCGGCCAAGAGGTAGGCCAAAGTGCTTACCGGGACCTTAATGGTCTCGTCAACGCCTCCAGCCATGTACCTACAAAAGCGAAAGACTAAAAAAAGGGTTAGAGTAAAAACCGCCCTCGCTCCCTCACTTTTTGAATGTCACTCGGGTACACTCAATTTAGTGAGTAGGATCACTCGAGCTTGATTCCAAAGGCGTCCTCGTAGTTGAACAACCTCCTCAATAACAAATAAAGTTCACAAGAACCAAATACTCTTTTGAGAGAGTGGAATTGATGTGACTCTATGGACGAACAGCCATATGATCAAAGAGGTTCGATGTTCAACTTGGATTCGACCAAGTGAAATCATGCCCGCTCATGGGTTCTTCATTGAGATTCACTTAGATTGTTCATCATTCATATATATTCAATGTATTATAATGAAATGAAATGGCTAAGGTTCTATTTATAGACCTTTCTAAGACTCATGTGAAACGACTAAAATGCCCTTAGACTAAGTTAAAACAATATACAACACTTAGGGGCAAATTAGAAAGATCACACAAAAATCTAGCTTTTTCAGCGTAGTGGGCGGAGCGCCGGAAATTGGGGTAGTGGCTTGACTTGGCGGAGCGCCCCACAAGGTGCGCAGAGCGCCCATTTGTGCAGCCTCTTGGGCAAACCGCCTAGGTGCTTGGGCGGACTACCTGGGTGTTGCACCTTTCTCCTTAGACCGGGTGCTTCACTTTGGCGGAGGGCCTAGGGTCTTAAGGGGTATGCCTGGTCCTTGATCCTCTTGATACTTCTTCAAATCGCTCCTAAATCTCTGTGCTTCCCGTCCTTTGCATCCTTCAAGCTTGGCACTCGTTCATGGCATCATCATCTCCTCGGATCGCCCAATGCTCTCTTCCCTTGTTCTTCTTGAACGTCACTTTGGAATAGGATTCTTCTAAGTTCTCCTTTTCCTTAACATAGAATCTAGGGCCTACAAGCAACGACAAGTACAAACCAAAACTCCTACTCCGAAAGTAGGTTAGTTCAAATAGTGTAGAATACACACTCTTATGGTAAAGTCAAGCATCAATAGCAATAAAAAGGATCATGTCTCTAAGGAGGACAATAAGTACTTGGCTAAACAAGGCCATGAATTCAACACAAGAACGAACAAATAGACCATTGGAACACGGGAAAAGCAAGATCAAGCTATCAAATTCCCTATTATCCTTAAGCTCGCGGTCAACACACCAAACCTTTAATACAATGTTCTCACAATGTGGTACATTGGTTTTTGCATGCCCAACTCTCAAGGTATGGTCAATATATGGGGTGGAGTAAGTCATATAGCTAGACCTACTACTAGCATCAATTACTCTACTCCCCTTCTTTAGAACACTCCTACACACTCCAAGAGGTTCCTCTGCACCTCCAAGTTCATCACCTAGACAACATTCCTCATAAGACAAACTCTTAAGAAAGGCTTTGATAATGGCTTCTTCTTCATCATAACCCCAACAACCAAAAGTAGGGTCACTCAAAGAGTCATCTACCTTACTCAAGGGCTCAAACAAAGGGTTGCCCAAGGAATCAAATCCTTCACACCATGGAGGTTCCACATTACCCCTAACTCTAGCCCGATACGATTCATCACCATAAATGAAGATGCCTTCAAACAATGGATTAGTAAAAGTAAGCACTTCAATTTCATGATCGATAAAAGATGAAGTATCAAGACTAGGTTCATCACCCACACTTGAGGAGTTATTGAATACAATCTGATCCAACTCATCCACTAGGGCCTCCTCAAGGTCTCCACTATCCCCACTACAATACATAGTTCCACCATAAGCAATTATATCAATAAGGGTGTGATCAAACAACTCATCTTCCCCTTTGTCGAAAATAGGTGGTGTATCATAATAAGGGCTATAAGCAAGGTCAACTACCACTTCTTCACTAAAGAGAGATTCATTGAATACCGGGCTCACATCATGATGTGGCTTATCAATATTCTCAAGTAGTGGTTCACAAGCACACAAAAGTTGACCAACCGAATGGAACACAATTTCCAAGTAGTATTGAGTTCTCACAAGTTAAGGGATTACTATGCTTATAAGAATGCGAAGAAACACTTACACTTGAGTTGCTTCGGCGAGCACTCACATCACTTGAAGCGTCATGTTCAATCCCTTCTTCATGAAGCTCATAATGAAGTTCTCCGTCATCTCATCTTTCTTTCAAGGTACATGGTTGAGGCTCCATTAGCTTGCCTCAAAGAGTACCTACACAAGTGCCAATACAAGAAGAAGAAGAAGAAGAAGAAGAAGAAGAAGAAGAAGAAGAAGAAGAAGAAGAAGAAGAAGAAGAAGAAGATATAGCATGGTTAGAACAAAGGGTGTCCTCACTCTCATTTTGTCTTTCCTCTCTTCTCCTTTCTTTCACTTTTCTCTCAAGGCCAAGTGTAGATTTGGGTGACAATCCACTCATATCACTCCTCACTTCCTCTCCTTTTTCCACTATAGGATTGTCACCGGTCACTCCCTTACTCCTCTCCATCTTTTTTTTCTCATTTTCAAGAGCATTAGGATGAGGTTCCAGAATTTCCTCATTTGGAGTAGTGTGACTCTTTACTTATTTCAATTCATCACCTTGGGGATTGCCCAAGTTGCGGGGAATGCCCAACGGTTCGAGAGTGCCCAACACATTATCACAAATGCCTTCTACGGCATCCTCTTGGACACTTAGGGTCCATTCTCTTTCAAGGCTCTCAAGCCTCAAGTTTATAGACCTCATCTCGGCCAAGAGGTAGGCCAAAGTGCTTACTGGAACCTTAATGGTCTCGTCAACGTCTCCATCCATGTACCTACAAAAGCCAAAGACTAAAAAAAAGGGTTAGAGTAAAAACCGCACTCGCTCCCTCACTTTTAAATGTCACTCGGGTACACTCAATTTAGTGGGTCAGATCACTCGAGCTTGATTCCAAAGGCTTCCTCGTAGTTGAACAACCTCCTCAATAACAAATAAAGTTCACAAGAACCAAATACTCTTTGGGGAGAGTAGAATTGATGTGACTCTATGGACGAACAGCTATATGAGTGAGCACTTGAGCCAAAAATATTCTACGAGTCTTCTTTAAATTTCAATCACAATCATGCATGAGGATATTAAAAGCTCAATGAACTAGTACTAAATTAGTAGAAGAAATACTCAATAAGTACTTGCTGGAAACAATACAAACAAAGAAATACCGAAAACTTAGGAAACTAACTACTCCGAACCCGTTTAGGAGTAGGCCGTCCGCCCAGATGATAGGCGGTCCTCCTGCCAAGTGAGGCAGTGAACCAGGTAGGAACTCTGCCAAGATAAGGGGCGCTCTGCCTAGACTGATTTCAGCTTTCACAAAAAATGGGATTTTTGTGATTTTGGACCCAAATTTCAAACGATTTCAACCTTTTACTAAAGTCAAAGGATACCCAAACGTGTTTTCAACAATACCCAACAATCCCCACTGGTTTTTAACTTCATAAAAAAACCAATTAGATCGATTCAAGCTTTGAAGCAAAAATTTCTAGGGTTTCAAGATTTTGGGATTTCAAATTTTTAATTTTCAATCTGTAATACCAAAACACGTTATGAGGGTATCAAATCAGTGTGAATACATTATGAAACAATTATACTTTATTAACACTTGGGGATTCGAATCCAACAAGATCTAGCAATTTTTTTTATGTTTTTTCTACTTTTTTAATTTTTTGTTTTCTTCTTTTCTTCATGAACAAGAACAACAATACTAAAACGACGAACAAGGAACGAGGATTTGTAAGAACGATACTCTAGCCTTGCTCTGTTACCAAACAGATACAGGGTAAAATGCAGAAGTTAAAAGTATACAATAGATGTGCAACCGAAAACAAGATAAAGCGATATTTAAAAAGATATCGAGATAAAAAGCAAGACGAGGCTTGAAATGATTACCTAAGCAGTACCGAGGAACTTGTCTCGATACACCCCGGTGAATGTCAAGGATCACCTATACTACGTAACTACCCTCAAGAGACACATGGCTCTTACAAATAGAATGATCAAAGAGGTTCGATGTTCAACTTGGGTTCGACCAAGTGAAATCATGCCCGCTCACGGGTTCTTCATTGAGATTCACTCAAATTGTTCATCGTTCATATATATTCAAGGTAGTATAAGGAAATGAAATGGCTAAGGGTTCTATTTATAGACCCTTCTAAGACTCATGTGAAACGACTAAAATACCCTCCAACAAAGTTAAAACAATATACAACACTTAGGGGCAAATTAGAAAGTTCACACAAAAATCTAACTTTTGAACCGTAATGGGCGGAGTGCCGGAAATTGGGGTAGTGGCTTGACTGGGCGGAGCGCCCACCTTTGCAGCCTCTTGGGCGAACCGCCTAGGTGCTTGGGCAGACTGCCTGGGTTGTGCGCCTTTCTCCTTAGACCGTCTGCTTTACTTTGGTGGAGGGGCTAGGGTCTTAGGCAGTGCGCTTGGTCCTGGATCCTCTTTGTACTTCTCCAAATCACTCCTAAATCCCTTGGATTCCCGTCCTTTGCATCCTTCAAGCTTGACACTCGTTGATTAGAGTCTTGGCTCGATTTGCCCCGCATCATCCTCCCCTTCTTGAGAAGATTTCGTCCTCGAAATCAAGGAGTCATCTTTCATGGCATCATCATCTCCTCGGATCGCCCAATGCTCTCTTCCCTTGTTCTTCTTGAATGTCACTTTGGAATAGGATTCTTCTAAGTTCTCCTTTTCCTTAACATAGAATCTAGGGCCTACAAGCAACGACAAGTACAAACCAAAACTCCTACTCCGAAAGTAGGTTAGTTCAAATAGTGTAGAATACACACTCTTATGGTAAAGTCAAGCATCAATAGCAATAAAAGGATCATGTCTCTAAGGAGGACAATAAGTACTTGGCTAAACAAGGACATGAATTCAACACAAGAACGAGCAAATAGACCACTGGAACACGGCAAAAGAAAGATCAAGCTATCAAATTCCCTATTATCCTTAAGCTCGCGGTCAACACACCAAACCTTTAATACAATGTTCTCACAATATGGTACATTAGTTTTGGCATGCCCAACTCTCAAGGTATGGTCAATATATGGGGTGGAGTAAGTCATATAGCTAGACCTACTACTAGCATCAATTACCCTACTCCCCTTCTTTAGAACACTCCTACACACTCCAAGAGGTTCCTCTGTACCTCCAAGTTCATCACCTAGACAACATTCCTCATAAGACAAACTCTTAAGAAAGGCTTTGATAATGGCTTCTTCTTCATCATAACCCCAACAACCAAAAGTAGGGTCACTCAAAGAGTCATCTACCTTACTCAAGGGCTCAAACAAAGGGTTGCCCAAGGAATCAAATCCTTCACACCATGGAGGTTCCACATTACCCCTAACTCTAGCCCGATACGATTCATCACCATAAATGAAGATGTCTTCAAACAATGGATTAGTAAAAGTAAGCACTTCAATTTCATGATCGATAAAAGATGAAGTATCAAGACTAGGTTCATCACCCACACTTGAGGAGTTATCGAATACAATCTGATCCATCTCATCCACTAGGGACTCCTCAAGGTCTCCACCATCCCCACTACAACACATAGTTCCACCATAAGCAATTGTATCAATAAGGGTGTGATCAAACAACTCATCTTCCCCTTAGTCGAAAATAGGTGGTGTATCATAATAAGGGCTACAAACAAGGTCAACTACCACTAGTTCACTAAACAGAGGTTCATTGAATACCGGGCTCACATTGTTGACACCCAATTTCGTCCCGAGATATAATTAACGGCTTAATTATTTAAATGAGAATCGATTATCAAAATAAAGTTAAATTTAGAATTAGATAATTAAAATTATTTGAATTAAAATTAATTAATTAAATTTAATTAAAGTTAATTAATCAATTTCAAAAGAAGGCTAAAATTACCAGGCATATCCTAATTTCTGTCCTACCCGCGCAACACCCTCAATTACTCATTTAATCCTAGCTGGGGAGGCCAAAATCGTTCTTTCCTTTTAATTTCGGCTCATTTACGCAAACTTATACATATATACACCCCACACTCTCATTGCCATTTCAGCCCACGCCCATTCCCAACTTAGAAACCCGCGACCCAGTCCCCTTTCCCCAACCAGTTTTCTCTCAAGCTCGACCCGCGATTGATTTCCATTCCCTCCAAAATCGATCCGAATCAGTCCAAAATCAGTACGATCTGGTCCCCCCACTCCCCTTGCCTCTCTCCATTCGTACTATGGTACGAAAATGATCTAAACCCTTAATTTTTCAAGAAACGATTCAGATCAATCCATTCCAGGGGTGAAATGGGAATTTCGAATTCAAAATCAGTCTAGAGAAGAGAATATTCAATTTAGATATTCTTTCTCTTGGTTGATTTCGGATTTTGATCGCTAAAGAGCCCTTAAAAAGGGAGGTCAGTTCGGTATTTTTGATAAAAATTTAGAACCCTAAATGTTCATATAAATAGAGAGTAAAGGGGATATTTGGGGGGGAGGCTAAAAATTCTAAAAAAAGAGCAGCATAGATATGAACATTTTATCTCAGCTTTTTCTAAAAAAGACATAGCGGTTCTGGTTGATTTCGATTCTGGATTTTGTGTCCTCACTTCGCTTTTCAAGTCGTCGACTCCATTTGAGTCGCTTAGTCGAGTCGTGCATTTTTACACGTTGAGAAGAAGGAGCAGAAGGCAAGAGAGGGGCAGGGAAGGATTGATTCTAAGCTAGAGGCAGTCCTGGTAGTAGTAGGGAGTTGAAAGGAGTTGTCTTTGGTTGTTAAAGGGTGTATAGGAGAGCTGAAGATTCTGTTCTTTTTGTTTTCTAGAGGAGAAAGGGGTGGTTTCAGTTTTCTGGGATGATGAGAGCTTGTCCAGGTTCTTGTTTGTTTAGAAGGGCAGGAAGGTGTATGCTTGGTTGTTTCAGGTGAGGGTGTTAAATGCCTGTAAGTAGTTCCAGTGTGTGGGTGGCTTTAGGAGGGGGCCTAGTTGATTTCTGGTTGGTAGGCAGTTGATGAGGGTGATGTAGGGATCCAGTTTTGGTTCAGTTCTAATTCCCTGTTTGTAGTGGAATCAGGGAGTTTTCAGGGTATGTGAGAGGAGTGTCTGGTGTTTGTTTGATGTGTGTATAGAAGAGTCCTGGGTGCTGGAATAATCTGATGTATGGCAGCTGGTCTATGAGTTGTTTTAGGTAGTATGAGGGGATGTTGTTTTGTAGTTATTGGTTCTGTGAGGGAGTTATCATGAGAATGTAGGAGTGCTTATGGTGCTATGCGAGTTGAGGAGTCCTGGGAGTGTGTAGGCAGTGTTGCAGGTTGTTTCCAGGTTCCTGGATGTTTGTAGGAGTTTCAGGGCTGTTTTGCAGGTTGTTTAGATAGTAGGAGGGGTCTTGTTTTGCTTGTTAGCTGAGTGGGTAAGTATATGTGTGTGCAGGTGTAGGTGCTTGTTTTCAGAGGTGTTTGTGTGAGGATTTAGGGAATTCAGGTGGCTTAATATGAATGCTACAGTTTAGTGAGGGTGTGCAAGAGAGTATGTTAAGCATTGAAAGAGTCTTCAGGGTGTTCTTGCTATTCTTTTGGTTTGCTAAAGCTTATCAGGGAGTCTAAGGAGTTGATGGCTGCTTTATCTGTTTGTGTGTATGTGTTTCCTGGTTGTCTAGGAGTTCCGGGGTCTGTGAGGAGCTGTAGGTGCTGGAAAGGTTTTATGTGTGCAAAGTTAAGTGGGTTCAGGTGTGAGGATGTGAGAGTTTGCAGGGGTTAGTTGTTGTCGAGGGGTCTATGAAGTAGAATCAGTGCAAAGGTGTTGTTTGTAGTCCATGTCATGGTATCTCTTTGATTTTCTAGCAGTTTTTCAATGCTTGTACACCTGCTTTCAGGTTGTCTTCCTAGAACCTATTTCATCTCCTGCCCCTGTATCTGCCTAGTCCTTGATTTTCCTGAGACTTGTTGACTTTCTGAAAACTTTTTTTTTTATAGCTTCAATTCCAGCGTGATCCTGAATGTGACTAGCATTAGTTAGCTGCTCCTAGTCCTGTAGTTTCCATCCTTGAGGTGATGTTTCCATGGCTTTAGTTGGTTAGTCCCAGTTAGAAGTGAGTCTGGTTAAAAGGAGTGCAGCGTGCTATTTCTTCTTCTTTTTTTTTTTTGGTGCCTGAGTTTTAATTTCCTTCCAGATTCCTAGCATTCTTGGTGTAATTGAAATAATTGCTCTATATAGTTGCAGCTGTTATGTAAATGATTTTCCTATTGAGTCGTGAGATCTGGTAATCCCTAAGCTCCTAGTTTCAGCCTGCAACTAGTTTCTTTCCCCTTTGGTTAAGTTGCTAATCATGAAATGGACTGGTATTTTGTTATAAATATTGGATACTGGTTAACCTTAATCGTATGAGTTCTTATTGATACGGTAGCGCAATTTATGTTTAGTGGGTCAGCTTTTAATCTCCAAAGTTTGTATCCGAGTTTTCTTTTAACCAAGGTAGTTGTTGTCTATGTTAATTATGATTGAAGTAAGCAGCTAGAATTTGTTTCAAAAAATAAAAAGCGTGCTTAGGTTATTAATTGCATTCGTTGAGTTTGAGCTAACGAGAGAGTTTTTTATGGCTAAGGAAATAGCTTTTGATCACTTTCTTGTCTGTTTGTGGAAGCTCATAAGTCTGTTATGTTTTTCTTTTATCATTTTAGCAAGCGTCGTGACTTCAAATGAGGTGTATTGCGTGTCGAGTCACTTCTTTTAGCTAGACTTCTCTGTTCATTAAGCAATTTTGTTTCTATCTATAATTCTCCATTTACATTTTTTTATATATATTCTAATTCTCTCTCCTCCTCTCTTTCTCTGCATGGAATTTTCCTTGGGAACGAATTGAATGAAACTCACGAATTGGGACGGCATACATTTTGAAATTACTTGAACCGCTCCGCATTTTCGGGACTTGATATCCCCGAAAATGTAAAAGAAAGAAAAAATGAAAATCACAAAGTCCAAGGCTCAATGATTGAGTTTGCGTTTCCGGGTTCTATCTTCTAAACTCCATTCTTCCCCGCTCCCTTAGAAAATGCATGTTGTATAGGATTTCCCCATAGACCGGATTAGGAGCCCTGTAGAATAGAAATGATATTTGAATTATGAATAATTATTGTAAATTACTTAAAATTGTTTTATATGAATGCTTTGTATCATTTCTTTGCGAATCGCCAATTAATTTATGGATGTTTAGAATCATTTGTCAATTAATGAGTGCAAAAATCAAATTCGACTAAAAATCGTACCCTTGTCATAATTCGCATTTGAATTGCCTCTTTATTTATTATATTAAATATTCAATTATTTATTTATCTAATCTAATTTATTTATTTAGTTAATCAATTAAATTTTGATCCTTTATTTATTTATTTACTTAATCTAATTTATTTAATTTCAATTAATAAGTTATCTAATCAATTAAATATTTATTCATTTATTTAATTAATTAATCAATTATTATTCATTTACTCCTTTATTTAATTAAAATCGACAAGTATTCGTTTATTTAATTAAGTTATTTATTTATTTTTATTTATTTATCTATTTATTCAATCAATTAATTAATCCTTTATTATTATCCAATTGTCTATCTAGTTTGTTTTATTTAATTATCTAACTTCATTTAACCTTTACTTATTTAATTAATCTTAAATTGGATCATTTATTTATCTAAGTATCGACATAATTAAAATCTTATCTTATTTATATTATTCATATTATCCTTATATAAAATTAGCTTTTGTATATTTATTATCCTTAACAAATTCGTGAAAACCGCCGGATTAACCGCTTTTAGCGGATTTTCGAAAGTGCTCCCGCAAGGGAGCTTATTTCGAATTTAATAGAACCACTTACCTAGAATCTCTGATTTTAATTTAATTTCATTTAATTAAAGAATAAATTGCACTCATTAGTTAACTTAGGTTCCTAATAATCCTTAAATTAGGTGGCGACTCCAAAGAAAACCCTTTGGAGTCCCATTTTGTTGAAGTCAAACCCGAAACTTGTCTTTTCTTAAAAAAAGGATAATTTTTGGGGTTCAACAGCGTGGCGACTCCGCTGGAGATACGCAAATGGTTCTAACCAAAAGGCTTTCACGAATTTGTTTGTTTGTATTGTTTGAGTTGTATGACGATATTAGTATGCGTAGCTTATTTAATAATTGTTGAAACTAGCATGATTATATCTATTGTTTATTTGCGAGCATGTTTAGTTAATTTAGTTGATTGATATGTGTCACGAAAGCATGCCACTACACCCCTATTTGCGCACATATAAATTGGCATTCTGTTCATACTTCCCCTATTCCTGGGAACCTCTTGCATTTTCACCCCAAATATCCGCGAGGTGCGCCCATGCGCACCCGCACTTTCTTCCACTAAAGAACCCTTGTGACGAGTTGGTACACCGGCGGCCATCGTAGGAGTAATTCGACTGCGAGACCGCTTGCCACTCACTGTTAGCCTCAACCGTTAACCCACTCTTAGATGGAGCTTTAGGAGCATGCATGTATTGACACCTTAGTCTGGACCCGGTCCTTGGTACCGCCTCCATAGTTAGGAAACCACCCTTACGTCAACGGGTTCTTCAAACCCAACGACAATGCATATTATGTGCTATGTGATAACGAATCCTCAGTCCTAACCATGTTTTGAGCAAAATCAGATTTAGAATTTTGTCTCCTATGTTGTCTTTTAGGTTAGAAAATGGAAGAATTTAGCAGAATTGAGATCATAGACAGAATTGCAGTTCGGGGGAAAGTTAGGCAGATTTGGTTGTTTTGTGTTTTGGAGATGGCCTGGTGTAGCGAGATCTAAGAGGCGAAGCCCCTAGTGTTTTAAAAAAAGAATCAGTGGGGTCCCTCTCGTGAATGCTTTGCGTGTGTGCAGGCCTATGTTGATTATCCAGCTGCAACTTTATAAAAATTGAAGTATGCTTGTCGCATACTAGGAGAGCGAAGCCCCTGTGTCTTTGAATGACCAGTGGGGCCCCTCCTTGAAGACCAGTGCGGTCTTGGCTACCTAGGAAACTGAGAGGCTTGATCAAAGCCGAGGACCAGTGAGGAGCCTTATGAACAAGGTCTGTGAGCCTTGCAAAACCTAGGAAGCTGAGAGGCTTGTCTAAAGCCGAGGACCAGTGAGGTTTTATTTTGAAAGGCCGATTGGCGCCTTTCATGATTTGCAGTCTGGTATTGTGAAGGCAGTTGGAAATCTCACCCTTGGATGTTGTGAAATAATTGGGAGTTGTGCTTGGAGGAGCGTTGATGTTTGCGAAAGGTATAGAAGTTTGTTTCAGGTTTTATGCATTTGGGTTTGGAATTTTGTGCAGATGTTGTAGAGAGCAGGAGCTGTGTCAAAACTTCGAGTTGACACCAGCTTTTTGGAAGTTAGTTGGGATAATGGAATTACAATGTCGAGGCGGAGAGCTGATTGTTATAAATTATTGTTATTATTTATCGCTTACTCTAAATCTGAATTGCTCAAAACTGGCATGAACTATTTTTCGTTATCACTTGTTTGCGCGTCTTAGGCCCACCTCTGGCACAAAGAGGCACCTTACAGGGTAGGAAGCGTTCGCATTTTCATTTACGCTCAACTACTTGTGTTTTCCACATGTCGAACTTGTTTAAAATGCAAAGCGCTACGTGATGCGCGCTACGTGGTTTGTGTGCAATTTTGCCAATGACATGCAAACTAACATGACTACTTTTGAACTTTTTTTTTTGTTTTGTTTATCCCCCATTCAGAGGTTTGATTTGTGCTGATTTAAGCTGGCTGATCACTCCTATTACACAAGGACCAAGGACCAATCTGCATACTGGTACACATTTCCACAACTGACAATGACTGCAATAGATGATGAACCCCGCAATACCAAGAAAAATCTTGCCACTCCTGAATCATCAAGAGGAAATGTCATTATTGCTCAAGACGAACTGATTCTTGAAATGGCTAAGGAACTATAGATGTTAAAAGATGAGCTGGCTGCGGTAAAAGGGCAAACTCCAAAAAACACGCCGCTGCGTGGGCCCGATGCATCCCACTCTCTGGGTCAAATGGGGCAATCTCTGAACTCAATTGATGGGGTCGCCAATATGAACACACCTTTGAACACCCACAATTCTTTAAAAGCACCAGTCCACCAAAGCAACTTGCCACTTGTCCAAGCTCCACCTCCAAATAACGCTCAATCTAGCCAAACAATCAACCGACCACCAATCTACCCATCACATCAACAACACCCATCATACACCCCGCACCCTGCCAATACTTATTATCAGACACACACTCCATATCCATACCAAACCTCCACTTACCAAAATGAACCCGTCCCGCAAGCTTATACTGAAAATCCGTCCGCACCATTAGTCCAAGTGGCGGTGTCTGGCGGGCAAGATGTTCCTATTGTGCAAATTGATGATTACACCAATCCTCCTTATGTGAAGTTTCAAAATGGTGTTAGAAGAGCCGAAAAAGCAGTCGATGGGGGTGAAGATTTAGAGAAAAAGGTACAAGGTTGGGTGATGAGTGCTCTTAGGAAAGCATCAAAAGGCAAGGACAAGGAAAGTCTAGAATATGAAGACTTGTGTGTTCATCCTGGGATTGAATACCCAGAAGGGTACAAAGTACTAAAGTTTGTTAAGTTTGATGGCAAAGGCAACCCCCGAGCCCATTTGAGAAGATACTGTGAAACCTTGGGAGTGGGGAAGAATGAAGAACTCCGTATGAAATTATTCATTCATAGTCTTGAAGGCGAAGCATTAGACTGGTACTCCGAGCAGGATCCCTCAAAATGGATTAACTGGAGGAGTATGGCTCACGAATTCATGGAGCGTTTTGGTTTCTATGCTGAAATACCATTAGATCGGTTGGCTATTGCAAGGTTTAAGAAGAAGCCGACCGAGACTTTTAGGGAATACGCAGTACGTTGGAGGAGTGAGGCTGCCAAAGTTAAGCCTCCCATGAGTGAGGAAGAGTTTGTGGGACATTTCATCGAGACATTGGATGAATTTTACTATGATCGAATTGCATCCATGACTAACTCTACTTTTGCCAATCTAGTGAAAACGGGGGAGATGTATGAAGCTGGTTTGAAATCTGGTAGGATCACAAATTTGGCCGCTTTGCAAGCTACAAGTAAGGCAATCCAGTCTGGGTATGGTAATGGCTTTAACAAAAAGAAGAAAGAGGAAGTGGGAGCTGTTGTGGGAGACATCGAGCGTCGACCAGCTGGAAAGTTGAATTTTGACAATTCGTCTGCTTTTCCCACCTACCAAAGCCCATACTACCCAAATTACCTCACTCACTACCAGATGCCACCTGTTCCTTATCCGGTTTACAATGCACAAGCAAATTACTACCCACCTAGAGCACATGCACCTAATCAATACCCTCGTCAGCCAAATTTTCAAGCACCCCAAAATTACCAGCCTCGTCCTCCTGTTCGTCCCAATGTGCAAGGGTTTAATCAGAATTACGAAAGGAGAGCAACCAAAACCTATACTCCTATAGCCGAGTCATATGGTCAGCTTTATGAGAGATTAAGAAATGCGGGAGTTGTGCAGCCTATCCCTGATAACACTTCAAACCCACCTCCAAAATGGTATGATGCAAATAAGCATTGTGCTTATCACTCAGGGGCAGCCGGCCATGATATTGAGAGATGTTATACTTTCAAAGACAAGGTCGAGGGTTTAATCAAAGCAGGCACCATTCAACTCACCGGCACTCAGCCCAATGTGCATGATAATCCTCTTCCCAATCATGGTAACAATGCAGTTAATATGATTTCTCTTGAGGAAGAACCAAATCTGAAGGGCACCATAGTCTCTATTTATGATGTAAAGGTTGATAATATTGCTTCTAAGGTACCTAAGCAAGCACTAACTCTGTTGCCAAAGAATGAGGGAACTTTTGGCCTAGGTGTCAACCCCGCTGAAGGAAAGATGGAAAAGGCTGAGTCTAAGAAGAAGCCTACTAGTGTCATACCATAGTCTCTTTTACCATTGAACCAGTCATTTGTCCAAGCACCAGAAATGGCCATGTAGAATTTCATTGAAGGTGTTGGCAGCCTATTCTTGAATGATGGATTGAAATGCAGTGCAACTATTGAAGATTTTGAGAAAGAGTCACATGTGCAAAATGCTGAACCAAGTGATGTGATGGCTAATTGGACTTGTGGTCCAAAAGAGACTTGATGAATGAACTCGTAATTTTTATTTTGGCATCACAGTCAGCTTGAGGCCCTGAACTGTGTTTTGCTTTTATGTTTATGTCTATGTCTTTCAAATAACCTTTTTAAATCCTGCATGTTTACTTTTATGTTGTATGCCTCCCTAAATTAGGTTTTGAATAAACAAATGCACTGCATTCCTACCTTATTATTTTGCTATACTTTAATTATTCATGGGCTTTATTATTTGATTTTGATTAATATACTTACTATTGTTTTAAATTAAAAAATAACAAAACCTATTTGAACTTGGCTTGTGACCTATGACGAAACAACTGAACAATTTAAGGATGATGCATTGGAAAGTTACTCTTGCACTATTTGGATATTACATTACCGTTAGAACTTCAAACTGGGGCAGCTTTATTTGCCGGCAATTGAAGCCGAAGCGTTTTATCTATACAAATGAAAGACCTTTATTTGAGAAACCATTCAAGAAGATAAGTTGGAAGATGTTGAATGCGCGAAGATAAGATTTGAATAGTTTACTTCAAACCGGGGCAATTGGTGTTGAAGAAGCTCTTTCCTACTTAAGAAGAAGCAACAGGAAAATTTGCATCAAGTTAGCAATGTCATTATGTGGAAGAACACTAATCCTGACAGATATTTATAATCAAGTTTGGCCAAAGGTAATCAACGCAGATGCCGTCAAAAGATACTATGTCTGAAGCAACCGCAAGTTAGCATGGTTTTGAATGTAATCTTTGATGTAATGCGAACTACGCGTGACCTGAATCCCAAGGCGGGATACGTAGTAACTCACATAGAGTTCGGTTGCACTAGCACAGGAATCCCCTATTTCCTCTTTTATGTATTTTTGAACTACTTCTGACCTGATTCCTGGAATGGCAACAGGATAAGTAGGCAATCCCCATCGGATTCGGTCAAAATATTGTAACACTTTAGGCTTGTTTATCTTTTATGATGTATTGCCGAACTATACATCTGGGCAGATGTGTGGATTTTCCAATTCGGATACGGCTTCGTACTTAGATTGCCATACTTTCCAAAAAAATCTTTATGTAAGCAGAACTATGCACGGTCTGATTCCCGTGGAGGGATACGTAGGCGCTCTTAATGGGCTCGACTCTATAATATTAAAATTTTCAGTCTCCCCTAAGGCAAGCAACTGGGGCAATTTTTGCAAAGATAATTTGATGATATGGAAGATAGAAACTGGGGCAAATTTTGCAAAAAAGGTTCGAAGGCACAAAGATTATAACTGGGGCAGATTTTTGCAAAATTGGTATGGCTTATCAAAGGATTAAGTGGCAAAGTTCTAAAAGTATTCGAGATTAGCATAAGTTGCAAAGACAAATGACGTTCAGTTTGTTTCAAGATATGTCATGAGTTTGAGTTAAAGCAGAAATTTTAAATGCATTATAACTTCGGTCGTGTATCAATGATTATTTATTTTATCAAATTACTTTATTTTTCCTCTATCTTAAAATATTATACAATATTGAGTTCATAAATCAAGTCTCTGAGTATAATTTGCAAGCCCAAGTCTAAAGAAGAACGAGGGAGCAGCGGCAGCAAGTTCAAGATGAGTCAGCACAAATCAAACACCCCACCCCAAAACTAACAAAATTTTCTTTGAGAGCAGGAACATGAAAGCTTGCAATGACAGGATCATTCGCATTGTGGATGAACAATTTATTGAATGCGCGTCCAAAGTTGCCTTGCAGATTGCATCGCATTGCCTTTTTCATAACTTAAAACATTATGCTTTGTAATGAGTTATTGTCGAACAGGCGGCATTTCTACCACTATGACTTTCATCTCTAATAGGCGACAAAGCCGAGGCTGATTTTGTGTTTTCAAAACTAAGCCAAATAGGGCATCGCCTTGTTTTAGTTGATAATCCGCACAAGCCATCCTTGCTGGATTATCTCGCCAATTGATTTATCAATGGCTATCGCACTGACTACATTTCCGCACTACTCTGCTTTGCACTTGCTTTAAAAAGTTAATTCCTTGTCTTACTCTTTCAGGTTGACCACCAGGCGGGGCTTCTCCTTGTTGGACTTTCATGCCTATTGATTCACTAAATCGCTTTTGCGTTGCTTTACACTTTACGCTAAATTGCTTTGCACTTGCTTTCAATTATGCCTTTGCACTTGCTTTATATTATAACTTGCTTTACTTTCAGGTTAACAGGTCAGCCCTGAGACCCTCCTTGCTTTGTGCCGGATCGGATCACCAGCTGATTGGTAGACAACCAATTCCAAGACCCTCCTTGTTGCGTGCCCGACCGGCTTGCCAGTTGATTTGTCAAGATTGTTCAAATTTCTTTGCACTTACTTTAAATTATGCCTTCGCATTTTCTTTGTATTACGTCTTGTTTTACTTTTCAGGTTAACAGGTCAGTCCTGAGACCCTCCTTGCTTCGTGCCGGACCGGTTCGCCAGCTGATTTGTTCGACAATCAACCCCAAGACCCTCCTTGATTCATGCCCGACCGGCTTGCCAGTTGATTTGTCATGCTTGTTGAAAAGGATTTGCACTATGCCTTCGCACTTGCTTTATTGTTTCGCCAGTTGATTGGAAGACAATTTATCAAAGATATTGCAGCTTGCACTTATAAGTTACGTCATGCCTACCGTAAGCAATCGGTGGCCTTATTATAAGTCTATCGTGAGCAAGAGAAGACTTCATTAGCATTGAAGCATACCATAAGCAATTAGAGGCCTTATTTTGAAGCCTATCATAAGAAATTGAAGGCTCTTTTATTATTGATCCTACCGTAAGCAATCGGAGGATCATATTATCAAGTCTATCGTGAGCAAGCGAAGACTTCATTAGCATTGAAGCCTACCATAAGCAATTGGAGGCCTTATTTTGAAGCCTATCATAAGCAATTGAAGGTTCTTTTGTTATTGATCCTACCGTAAGCAATCGGGTGGGTCTTATTATCAAGTCTATCGTGAGCAAGCGAAGACTTCATTAGCATTGAAGCCTACCATAAGCAATTGGAGGCCTTATTCTGAAACCTATCATAAGCAATTGAAGGCTCTTCTTTTATTGATCCTACAGTAAGCAATCGGGTGGGTCTTATTATCAAGTCTATCGTGAGCAACGAAGACTTCATTAGCATTGAAGCCTACCATAAGTAATTGGAGGCCTTATTCTGAAGCCTAACATAAGCAATTGAAGGCTCTTCTTTTATTGATCCTACCGTAAGCAATCGGGGGTCTTATTATCAAGTCTATCGTGAGCAAGCGAAGACGTCATTATCATTTGAAGCCTACCATAAGCAATTGAAGAATAATGATCAGCCGGGTCTTATTATCAAGTCTATCGTGAGCAAGCGAAGACGTCATTATCATTTGAAGCCTACCATAAGCAATTGAAGAATAATGATCAGCCTAGACGTTCTCCGGGCGGAGCGCCTCATCAGTTGATTGAAGGAAGAACTTGTTGATAGCATCACAACCAGCATTTACAATCTTACATTATCCCTTTATTTATTCCTTATTTCAATTATTATAGTGTATTAGCAGTCGCTCGCTTACCGTTTGTTAAGTCTTTACAGAATTTTGGCAATGCCGTAGCAGCATTTGGAGCAAAACGTGGAACTTTTTCTTAGCAGTGAACTGGGGCAATCGTTGATATGAGCTAGACTCTTCAACGAGGATCTGAAGAATCGCACTCGAACAAGCAAGTTTTACCTAATCTTTCATTTCAGATAAGATGTCAGTTTGAATTCTTTCCTATTTCGTGCGTCATTTTCTGTCAATCGTGCGAGTTTCGTCCCTATGTGTCGTCGAACTACATATGGCCTGATTCACTTTCAGCCCGAGATATGTAGGAAACTCAGAAACCGGAGTTCGGCCATGTCCATAAGCCTCGCCTTTTGGTTCGTGGAATCAAAAGTCTTGGTTTTATCGGGACAAAATTGGTTTCTCGTCAACTTCTTTACCCTAAAAACTCTTTCATCCTTTTCCGGGTAAAGAGGGGAAGCTGTTGACACCCAATTTCGTCCCGAGATATAATTAACGGCTAAATTATTTAAATGAGAATCGATTATCAAAATAAAGTTAAAATTAGAATTAGATAATTAAAATGATTTGAATTAAAATTAATTAATTAAATTTAATTAAAGTAAATTAATCAATTTCAAAAGAAGGCTAAAATTACCAGGCATATCCTAATTTCTGTCCTACCCGTGCAACACCCTCAATTACTCATTTAATCCTAGCTGGGGAGGCCAAAATCGTTCTTTCCTTTTAATTTCGGCTCATTTACACAAACTTATACATACATACACCCCACAGTCTCATTGCCATTTCAGCCCACGCCCATTCCCAACTCAGAAACCCGCGACCCAGTCCCCTTTCCCCAACCCGTTTTCTCTCAAGCTCGACCCGCGATTGATTTCCATTCCCTCCAAAATCGATCCGAATCAGTCCAAAATCAGTACGATCTGGTCCCCCCACTCCCCTTGCCTCTCTCCATTCGTACTATGGTACGAAAATGATCTAAACCCTTAATTTTTCAAGAAACGATTCAGATCAATCCATTCCAGGGGTGAAATGGGAATTTCGAATTCAAAATCAGTCTAGAGAAGAGAATATTCAATTTAGATATTCCTTCTCTTGGTTGATTTCAGATTTTGATCCCTAAAGAGCCCTTAAAAAGGGAGGTCAGTTTGGTATTTTTGATAAAAATTTAGAACCCTAAATGTTCATATAAATAGACAGTAAAGGGGATATTTGGGGGGAGGCTAAAAATTCTAAAAAAAGAGCAGCATAGATATGAACATTTTTTCTCAGCTTTTTCTAAAAAAGACATAGCGGTTCTGGTTGATTTCGATTCTGGATTTTGTGTCGTCATTTCACTTTTCAAGTCGTCGACTCCATTCGAGTCGCTTGGTCGAGTCGTGCATTTTTCGAATTCCAAGCCTCATTTCACTGCCTCGCAAAAGGTTGGTTATTTCTTTTTTAAAAAAAGCTGTTGTTATGTAGTGTATTTAATCACTTAGCTCAATTATTAGTTTCATCCTGGTATGTCTTGAGGTAGCTGAATTAGAAAGTACCTTAATTAGCTTATGTGTTTGACTTGCTTCAAATATGAGAGAGGATCAGCAGCTGGTTCCAGTGAAGTTTTAGTATAATTCGAAATTAACTTTGAAAAGTGATTAGCACCCTTAGGAAAATTCTTGGACTGTATGGTAGAAATGGTTGTTTAAAATCAGTTTTCACTTGGTTAAACTATAGTTAATTAAATTTTTAAGGTTAACTCTTTTAAGGAAATGTAAAAGTATTCAATCATTTCCCCAGTTCAGTCCAGCCTTGACCCTTAACATGAAATAGTTCTTCAAGTCTTGATAGTTTCACTATGTTGCTATGTTTAAAAGAAAGTATTGTTCTTTTCTAGTTCAGTTTCTTTCTAGATGTTTTCTGCCTGCATTAGTTTTGTCTGTTTCTTTGTTTGGTTGAGAAGAAGGAGCAGAAGGCAATAGAAGGGCAGGGAAGGATTGATTCTAAGCTAGAGGCAGTCCTGGTAGTAGCAGGGAGTTGAAAGGGGTTGTCTTTGGTTGTTAAAGGGTGTATAGGAGAGCTGAAGATTCTGTTCTTTTTGTTTTCTAGAGGAGAAAGGGGTGGTTTCAGTTTTCTGGGATGATGAGAGCTTGTCCAGGTTCTTGTTTGTTTAGAAGGGCAGGAAGGTGTATGATTGGTTGTTTCAGGTGAGGGTGTTAAATGCCTGTATGTAATTCCAGTGTGTGGGTGGCTTTAGGAGGGGGCCTAGTTGATTTCTGGTTTGTAGGCAGTTAATGAGGGTGATGCAGGGATCCAGTTTTGGTTCAGTTCTAATTCCCTGTTTGTAGTGGAATCAGGGAGTGTTCAGGGTATGTGAGAGGAGTGTCTGGTGTGTTGACACCGAATTTTATCCCGGAGTTATTCAAATTAATAATTTATTATGGAAGGGTTGTAATTAAGGTTAAAATTGAAAGTAAAAAGGAAAAATAATTGAACTTCAATAGAAAAGGGCTAAAAACGAAATGCGCAGCCTCAATTGTGACCCACCCACGCAAACCCCTTATATATCAACCTATAATCCCCCTAAAATTAGAAACCCGATTCCCCAACCCCGCGACCCGTTTTCTCTCAAGCTCGAACCGCGATTGATTTCCATTCACTCCAAAATCGATCCGAATCCGTCCAAGAACAGCTCAGCTGGTCCCCCTCCACATCCTGAACTTCCTTTTTGGTACAAAGTACGCGTTTTAATCTGGTCCGTTGATTTCATATTCGAGTTGATCTGATTCGTTCATTTCCTATGCCTAACGGATCTTTTCTTGAAGATAAGGATCCAAAGTGTACAATCTTGATGAATGGACACTTTAGACCCTTATCTCACAAGAAGATTGGTAAAAGGGCAAGGGGAATTCTGGAATTTGGGGAAAAAGAAAACCCTAGCTATTCAGGTATTTAAACTTCATTTTTGTCAATTTTTCAGGGGAGATCAACCAAAAAACGGCACAGCATAATACATAAGTTTTAGTTTAAAGTAAAAAGTTCATAGCATTACTGTTTCTGGTTTTTTCTGGAATTTGTTTGTGTTTTCGCTTTATCGTTCGAGTCGTCGACCTCGCGCGAGTCGATACGCTTGTTCGATTTCCATTTTCTTTGGATCACTCGCCCTCGTTCACTGCCCGCAAAAAGGTAGAATCCAAACTTTTTCATTTACTTTATCGTTATTTGATTCATTTGCTGCTAGTTCGAAAACATGTATTTGTTTGTATTGATGAGCTATTTATCAGATTATATCTTGAAGATTAATAGATAAAGATTTAAACCTTGCAAGTTAGAACTTTGGTAAAGTTTGATTTTCCATAGTTTTCATAGTTTGGCATCATGTCTGGATGATTTGAAATTCTTGGGATGCATTATGCTTGTTTTGATCCCTTGTGAGTTCTGTTCTATTTGTTTGCAAAGTTTCTAGGATGTTAGGAAGTCAGGGGTGATTGTTCAGCTGTGTGTGTGAGCTGGATGTGCAGGTGGTTGTGTGCTGGTGTAGGGAGTTGTAGGTATGAGTGGATTAATTCAGGGCTGTTTGGTCTAAGTTCAGGGGTCTGCTTGTTTGTTGTTTGATGAGGGGTTTAGGAGTTGTTTCAAGCATGAATCTTGACCTTTTGGTGTCTGTTAAAAGCAGGAGAAGTCAGGGTGTTATTTTTGTAGGTTGCAGGGAGCAAAAAGGAGTTTCAGGGAGGTGTTAAATGTCTTAAAATGTGTTGTAGGCAGCTTGCAAATGCTAGGATGTCTCAGGTTCATATGTGAGAATTTGAGGGTGTTTTCATTAGTTCTAAGTTCAGGTGAAGTGTGGTTTGCTTAGAAAGTTGTCAGGAGTTTGAAGGGTTCCTGTCTAGTGGTTGTTCTCCAGTTGTTTAGGGTCCAGTAGCAGGGGTTCCAAGGGGGTTGTTTGATCAGTTCAGGGTGGCCTGATGTGCAGAGGTAGTGTAGGTTGTCCAGGGAATGTAATGGATGTGCAGGTGTGCTGTGAGTAATCAGTTAGGTTCTGGTTCCTGGTGATCTGTGAGCTGGGAGGGAGTTCAGTTTGTTTGAGTAATGTATAAGAGAGAGTAGGCAGGTTGCCCCTGGTATTTGAAGGGGATCTGTTAGGGGTCTGCTATAGTGCATGCTTTAGAGGCTGTGAGGAGTAAAATTTAGGGAAAGAGTAGGGATTTGTTGCTGTTTGTTGGTGTATGCCTAGATGAGCCCTAGGTGTTGTAGCTGCCTGGTAATCTAGGAGTAGCCTGCTAGTAGTTCAATTGAGTGTAGGTTGCTTCAGGTTGATGTTCTGGAGGAATCTTTGGGTCTGGTTTATTTGCTAAAGGATAAAGGAGCCTCTGGTAGTTTGTAGTAATAGCAGGGAATGCTAAGGAGACCAGTTAGTAGTTAGTTTGGTATTAAAAGTGAGGGTTGGTTCTTTATTTAGCTTCCTGTTTGTGATGTGTATAAGGCTGTCTAGCTTGATTTTTCTAGTATGTAGGTGGTTTGTAAGAGGTATTAGCAGATCCTAAAGCTATTCCAAGTTTGAATAGGTGTGTAATTGTTTCATGCTCGTCTCCCAGCTTTTCAGTCAGTTAGGTTCAGTCTTGGTTTCTGGCTCAGTAGGTCATCTCCCTGGCTCCATGTCTTTTTTTAGTTGCTCATTGAAGTTTATGGTTCATATTCAGTATTGGATCTGCTATGATGTTGAGGAATTAGGTCCGGTTTTACTTAAAATGCCTGTAGTGGTTTAAATGAGTAGTAGCTTCATTGTTTCAAGTTCTAGGTCTTGTTCCAAGACCTAGACTTCATCTCAGCTTCTTGCTTGGATCAGGCTAAGGCCTATATCTATTTCTGCCTGGTTTTGAGTAGTTTTAGGTCCTATCAGGCATTATTTTAAGCTCCACTTTGGTTCAGTTAGTGTCTATCAACTTAAGCTTAAATAGAAACAGATATTTTGATAAAGTTCACACCTTGATAACTAAATTAGTGTAAGCTGCAATAAAATTTTAGCATAAATCTTTATAGCCTTGGATGTTTCTATCATTCTGCTTGTCTGGCACATGTTAAGGAGTTTGTTATGCATAAAAGTTCTGACCTTTAAGATCTGAATTCACTTATGGCGTGCTATCTGGAGTTAAAATGTCATGTGTTTTCCCTTTTTGAAGAGCGTGAGTTGAAGTAGGAATCAATGCATTTTGTTCTCCTTAATTTGCTATGCCTTGTTCGCTATCAAATTTCCTTAGTAATGAAAGGGTTGTAAATGATTAATTTAAGAATCAATCTACATGTATCTATCTGTACTTTACTTGTCATTATTCTTAACAATTCCCTATGTGTTCTATCTGAAACAATGAGTACAAAGTTTGTTTGAATGATCTTTTTAAGAAATAAAGTGTGTTGCCTATATGCCTTAGCTTACCTTTAATCTTCCATTGCTTTAAAAGTTTAGGCTCTTTGGTAGGATACTAATCCTTATCTCTTACTTATTATGCATAAAACACTTTTGGGGACGAGTTCGAGTTGGTTAAAACTCACAAATTGGGATGGCTGTTTGCATTTGAAGTTATTTGCTCCGCTTCGCATTTTCGAGGATATCATTTCGGGACTTGATATCCTCGAAAATGTAAAAGAAAAAGTGAAAATCACAAAGTCCAAGGCTCAATGATTGAGTTTGCGCTTCCGGGTTCTATTTTCTAAACTCCATCTTTCCCCACTCCCTTAGAAAATGCATGTTGTATAGGATTTCCCCATAGACCGGATTAGTAGCCCGGTAGGATAGAAATAATATTTGAATTGTGAATAACTATTGTAAATCACTTAAATTGTTTTTATATGAATGCTTTGTATCATTTCTTTTCGAATCGCCAATTAAGTTATGGATGATTAGAATCATTTGTCAATTAATGAGTGCAAAATCAAATTCGACTAAAATCTTACCCTCGTCATAATTCGCATTTGAATTGTTTCTTTATTTATTTTATTAAATATTCAATTATTTATTTATCTAATCTAATTTATTTATTCAGTTAATCAATTAAATTTTGATCCTTTATTTATTTATTTACTTAAACTAATTTATTTAATTTCAATTAATCATTTATTTAATCATTAAATATTTATTTAATCAATTATTATTCATTTACTCCTTTATTTAATTAAAATTGATAAGTATTCATTTATTTAATTAAGTTATTTATTTGCTTATTTATTTTCTACTTATTCAATCAATTAATTAATCCCTTTATTATCATCTAATTATTTATCTAATGTGTTTCATTTATTATTTAACTTTATTTAACCTTTATTTATTTAATTAATTAACCAATTGATCATTATTTAATTATCCATTTAATTGATCTTAAATTTGGTCATTTATCTATATAAGTATCGGCATAACTAAAATCTTATCTTATTTTATTATTTCTATCATCCTTATTTAAAATTAGCTTTATATACTTATTATCCTTAGCAAATTCGTGAAAATCGCCGGATTAACCGCATTTAGCGGATTTTCGATAGTGCTCCCGCAAGGGACCTTCTTTTGAATTTAATAGAACCACTTACCTAGAATCTCTGATTTTAATTTAATTTCCTTTAAATAAAGAAATAAAATTTCACTCTTTAGTTAACTTAGGTTCCTAATAATCCTTAAATTAGGTGGCGACTCCAAAGAAACCCTTTGGAGTCCCATTTTGTTAAAATATACCTGAAACATGTCTTTTCTTAAAGAAAGGGTAATTTTTTGGGGTTCAACAGCGTGGCGACTCCGCTGGGGATACGCAAATGGTTCTTACCAGAAGATTTTCATGAATTTGATTTATTTATATATGTATTGATTGTATGTATGCGTAGCTTAACTCATTGTTTGTTTTCATGCCTAAACTAGTATGCGTAGAATTTATTGTTGTGAATTGTATTGAAGCATGTTCTTTTATTTGTGCATAGTCCGCATTCCGTTCATATTTCCTCCCTCATGGAGCCTGTCAATTCTCTTTCATCTCCTCGATTTCATCACGGGGGGCCCGCATGACGGGCAATAATACAGGAAGGGCATTGTCCTTCCTAGGTCTCTGAATTTCTTTCGTGTCACCAAAGTTAGTTGGGGTATGGTTTGCCTGGTTTTTTCATGGCCGATTTTACTGGTTTATGGGGCCAGGTTTATCCCGCATAGGTCTGAATCAGCCTCAACCGTTAGCCCACCCTTAGAAGGAGATTAGGTCATGCATGCATATACACCTTAGTTTGGACCCAGTCCTTGATACCGTTTCCAGGAAATAAGAAACCGCCCTTTTGTCAACGGGTTCTTGAACCCAACGACAATGCATATTATGTGCTGTGAGATAACGAATCCTCAGTCCTAACCATGTTTTGAGCGAAATCAGATTTAGAATTTTGTCTCTTATGTTGTCTTTTAGGTCTGAAAATGGAAGAATTTTGCAGAATTGAGATCATAATGCAGATTTTTTGTGAACAAGGTAGAATTGTAGTCGGGGGAAAGTTAGGCGGATTTGGTTGGCTTGTGTTTTGGAGATGGTCTGGTGTAGTGAGATCTAAGAGGCGAAGCCCCTGGTGTCTTTAAAAGATCAGTGGGGTCCCTCTCGAGAATGGCTTTCGTGTGTGCAGGCCCACGTTGACTAACCAGCTGCAAATTCTTATGGAATGAAGTATGCTTGTCGCATACTAGGAGAGTGAAGCCTCTATGTCTATAAACGACCGATGGGGTCCCTCCTTGAAGACCAGTGCGGTCTTGGCTACCTAGGAAACTGAGAGGCTTGATTAAAGCCGAGGACCAGTGAGGAGCCCTATGAACAAGGTCTGTGAGCCTTGCAAAACCTAGGAAGCTGAGAGGCTTGACTAAAGCCGAGGACCAGTGAGGTTTTATTTTTGAAAGGCCAATTGGCACCTTTCATGATTTGCAGTCCGGTATAGTGAAGGCAGTTGAAATCTCACTCTTGGATGTTGTGAAATAATTGGGAGTTGTTCTTGGAGGAGCGTTGATGTTTGCAAAAGGTATAGAGGTGTGTTTCAGGTTTTAGACATTTGGGTTTAGAGATTTGATGCAGATGTTGTGGAGAGCATAAGTTATGTTAGAATTTTGAGTTGGCACCAGCTTTGAGAAGATAGTCGGGATAACAGAATTGCGGTGTCGAGGCGGCGAGCTGATTATTATCAATTATTGTTATTATTTATCGCTTACTCTAAATCTGAATTGCTCAAAACTGGCATGAACTATTTTTCGTTATCAGTTGTTTGCGCGTCTTAGGCCCACCTCTAGCACAAAGAGGCACCTTACAGGGTAGGAAGCCATTTGCATTTTATTTACGCTCAATTACTTGTGTTTGCCACATGTCAAATTGTCTGTCTAATATGTGATTACTTGCTAAATATGTGCATCTTGCTTGAAATTTGTTGGCACTGATTGCGCAGTGATTGAATTTGTTCAGTGGTATGGTAAGATTAACGTTATGTTACTTCAACCTATCTTTTGTAAAAGTTAACCGCTTTTTGAAGTCATTCATCTATCATTTGAATTTATGCATACCATTATTTTAAAACGTCTTTTAAATGTAATTTTGTTTATCTTAACCCCAGTCTTGTCATTTTGCAAAATATTGTTTAGCGTCATATTTTAAAGTATTCGCAAGTATGTTTTCCTTTTGAAAATAATTTCAGATTTAAACAAGTGTTTCCGCGCCTGGTTTGCTTTAATAAATGAGTGTCTTGCTCTAAATTTTGGGTCTATTCAGTACGGTCTCAATTTATCCATTTTGGAATAAGTTGACCCGTCAGGTTCATCTTAATAAATATTTATTAAAATTCGGTATGCGTTGCTAAAGGGTTAATTATTTGAACAATCAGGACCTATGGCTCGTCAAATTGCTGTGATTGACTTGACTGGAAATGATGGATCCCACCAAGACAAGGTTAACAAGCTTGAAGCAACCGTAGCAAGTTTGGAAAAGAGACTTGATAGCCTTACTGAATTGGTTGTCATGCTCATGGATGCTCGCAACCCAGTGCGTAATGTGCCAAGCCGAGGACCAAGTGCTCATGTTGCTCCTATTTATACTGTTGCACCTCCTACAATGCAAGTAGCTCCAGCATTTGAGTGTGATGCTCAACAGTTCCCTAATTTGCATGCATTCTTGTTGGAAAAGGAATTTGGTGGCTTCTCAAAGACGAGCAATGAGAAAAGCAACGGGGAAGGGCTTCCTAGGGTTGAAGAGAGCAATGTCACAATGAAAGATGAGAATGCCCCTAACATCTCAAGCAGGCTTAGGTGAAGCAGAAAAAGAAAATGTGAATGTTCTTGACGTGGTCGATCCACCAATGTATGATGGGATAGGAAATCCTCATGATCATTTGAAAGCATTCACTGATTGGGTGGCAATATTTGGAAAAAGCAATGGAATAAAGTTGAGGTTATTTGTTAAGACGCTAGCGGGGCCGGCTTTAACGTGGTTTGCACTACAAGACCTTGGAAAGCGATTCACATGGGATGACTTAGCTCGTAACTTTGTCAAGCAGTACGAACTCCCAAACCTGACCTTTGCATGAAGAAGTCCGCTGAAAAGAAAATCTGTAGAGCTTCAAGAAGAGCCGGTTGCAATAATTTCTGACAAGAGAAAGTGTGAATTGGTTGAGGCACAGTCCAAAGACAAAGGAAAAACTATCATGTCAAAACCTTTGCCAGCCATAGTAGGGGAACCTAGTGCACACATGCAAGTAATTGTCAATCCAAGTTCACAGTCAAACCGCGCCAAAAGATCTGCTTTCGCATACACACGGCTCCCAGAATCTTACACAAGATTGTTTGAGAGGCTCAAGGGATTCAATTTGGTACATCCTATAGAATCAAAGCCGTATTGGTCACATAAGCCTGACAAATTGGGAAAATTTTGTGCTTACCATTCAGGGATGCAGGGCCATATTATTGAAGAATGCACTTTATTTAAGCAGAAAGTTGAGACCTTAATTAACTCTGGCCAGGTCAAAGTTCTACCTACAAATGGCACTGGCGAACCTTTTGTCGCAATCTTTCCATATGCAAAGGGAGTTTCCTTGAAGAAGGGCATTTAGGCACCTATCAAGTTTCAGAAAAGCAGTAGAGTTGCAGAAGCAGAAGTTAGTTTATTTGCATTAGTAGGAAGTAGCTATTGTAATTTTCTTTTGTTACTTTTGTTGAAAGAAAAGAAAGAATATCAAATTATGAATGTTTGAATCTATTTCTATGTAAGCAAACTACTGTAACCGGTTTTCCCAAGGCGGGAAGCGTAGGCAACTCATATCGAGTTTCGGTTGCACCAGCATTTGAAAATTCTCTTTTGTGTAAGCAGAACTACGCACGGTCTGATTCCCAAGGAGGGATATATAGGCTCCTCCATCGGGCTCGACCCTTTAGTATTTAAATTTTAATTTTCCCAAAGATAGAAACTGGGGCAAATTTTGCAAAGCAAGTAGAAGACGTGAGAGATTGCAATTGGGACAGCTTTTGCAAAACCGTTTGAAGTGTTGAAAGTCATAACTGGGGCAGTTTTGCAAAGCAAGTTGAAATGTTGAAGTCATAACTGGGGCAGAATTTTGCAAAAAGCAAGTTGAAGGCATTGCGTTGGTTTGGTCGCTATTAGAAGCAATTTCAAGGATTGGTGCCGACTGTCATTTTTGCAAGGAAGAATCGATAATCGAGCAAAGCATTGATGTTCAAAATAAGCCGATCATTTAGCAATTTGTGTCAAAATGGTCTAGCACGCATACTAATTTAGTAAAAACTTTCAAAGTTGTTTTTCTCAATTCGCGTCTTGAAAAATCAAATTTTGTTGATCGTTGAGTTTCGAACTCTTAAATATTTTACTCATGTGTTGAGTCAGGATTTTGGTCCCATCCATTCGGCCTAATGGCCTATTTTACATTTGAAATTTTATGCATGCATTATCATTTTACGTATTAACTTGCTTTTGTTCAATGTGTAGAATTCATTTGTTAAAGGTTGGCTAGCATTGAACACTGAAATGGGTGAGAATCTGCATCAAGGACAAAACAACATGGCAAAGCAGCTTCGGCCAACCAGTTCTGGTATGGGTATCTTGCATGCGCAGAATGATGATGTTGAAGAACATGTGGTCCAAAGGAATAGGATTGTCAACTTTTTCAATACTAGCCAACCTTTGCCAAATACAAGCTTTACCTCCAATCCACCTTACTTAACAATGCCTAATTACCAAATGCCTATATATCCACAAATCCCACAAGAATATCTTACCAATCCAAATGCTTGGCCAGCTGCAACTTTATACCAACCACCTTTTATCACTATACCTGTTGTGGAGAGTCAATCAAATCAATTGATAGTGCGTTCACCAGAATTGCCTAAGAAAGAAGTTGAGACAAACTTATCTCTCACCATGTGGATGAACAGATTTTGAGAAAGATCATAGGAAAAGAATTGCGCTCTAGGAACATTCAGAGTTTATGTTATGAAGACTTGTGCATTCATTCGAATATTGAGCTTCCTCGTGGGTACAACATACCAAAACTCAACACTTTCGATGGAAAGGGAAATCCCTACATTCATTTGAAAGATTATTGCGCAGATTGATCGGAATTGGGAAGAATGAAGCTTGCTAATGAGACTATTTAGTCAGAGTTTATCAGGAATGGCCCTTGCATGGTATACTAAACAGGATTTTACCAAATGGCACACATGGGAAGACATGGCTCGAGACTTTGTGGAACAATACAAGTTCAACATAGTAAGAGATCCTTATCTAATTGATATGCGCAAAATCAAGAAGATGCCGCATGAGTCTGTTGCAGAATTTGCTGTGAGATGGAGGCTAGAGGCTTCTAAGATGCATCCTCCATTGCCTAAAGATGAGCTGATAGCAACTTCCATTGACCTTCAAGAAGGCATATTTTACGACAAGCTACTTTTTGCCAATTTAAAGGATTTTCCCAGTTTAATACGGCATGCAAAGATTTTGAAAGGAAAATTTCAAACCGGAAGGTTGATTGACTATGACACTACAATGCCAGTTTTCAATTGTTCTGATGCACCTGAAAATATTCAAGACTCTCAGCCTTCGCAAGTGCACTACAATCATGATATGCAAAATTCAAGTCGCCAGCATCGATCTTATCAGGCACCATCTGGTCATCAAAGCACGAAGAAGTTTAGACCTCGTACATTCACTCCTCTAGAAGAGGTATTTTGATAAAGTTCACACCTTGATAACTAAATTAGTGTAAGCTGCAATAAAAGTTTAGCATAAATCTTTAAAGCCTTGGATGTTTCTATCATTCTGCTTGTCTGGCACATGTTAAGGAGTTTGTTATGCATAAAAGTTCTGACCTTTAAGATCTGAATTCACTTATGGCGTGCTATCTGGAGTTAAAATGCCATGTGTTTTCCCTTTTGAAGAGCGTGAGTTGAAGTAGGAATCAATGCATTTTGTTCTCCTTAATTTGCTATGCCTTGTTCGCTATCAAATTTCCTTAGTAATGAAAGGGTTGTAAATGATTAATTTAAGAATCAATCTACATGTATCTATCTGAACTTTACTTGTCATTATTCTTAACAATTCCCTAAGTGTTCTATCTGAAACAATAAGTACAAAGTTTGTTTGAATGATCTTTTTAAGAAATAAAGTGTGTTGCCTATATGCCTTAGCTTACCTTTAATCTTCCATTGCTTTAAAAGTTTAGGCTCTTTGGTCGGATACTAATCCTTATCTCTTACTTATTATGCATAAAACACTTTTGGGGACGAGTTCGAGTTGGTTAAAACTCACAAATTGGGACGGCTGTTTGCATTTGAAGTTATTTGCTCCGCTTCGCATTTTCGAGGATATCATTTCGGGACTTGATATCCTCGAAAATGTAAAAGAAAAAGTGAAAATCACAAAGTCCAAGGCTCAATGATTGAGTTTGCGCTTCCGGGTTCTATTTTCTAAACTCCATCTTTCCCCACTCCCTTAGAAAATGCATGTTGTATAGGATTTCCTCATAGACCGGATTAGTAGCCCGGTAGGATAGAAATAATATTT
>JBBBVM010000306.1:0-360000 GCA_037355625.1 Petunia x hybrida
AAGCCTTCATGTAATTTAATTCAATACTGTAATCCTTCCTTATATCCCGTATTATATCATTCGGAGTATATATGGTTTTTAGTTCTTTGTATTTCAGCTTAATTATTTAACCAATTGTTGCATAACTTGCATTCTCTTGTGTAATCCTCTCTTCTTCCGGGCAAGTATGGCTGTTATTTAAATGTCGTATCTTGAACACCTTAGAACAACCTATACTTGATGCATGCAAGCTCCATCCACACTCGCTTCCAGCGCACAACAAAGAGTACCTATTAGTGCACATTATCATAATCACATATATTTATCAAAAATTCAGTATTGTTATCGAGTTACAATCTGATGCAATACGAACCAGGCTCACCTGTTCGATTCATCAAGTTAGTCCACCGAGGAGTCACTTGATGCCCACGATCAAAGTGTGGCTGGAATGGGAAATACCGAGGACTGCCTCGCCGAACAACAATGATGGAAATCCACCGAGCAGTCAAGTGACCGTTGCTGAAATGGGAAGCTTTGAGACCGAGCACAACTTATGAAAGCTCAACGATCAAGCTTGAGTACGAAGCTGAAAGGCAACCGAACCAAAGAAGAATGACGCCGAGCAGTGAATCGATCGAAGGGCTACAAATGCGCCCGAGGCAGGAGAGCGTTCGATTTCAATTGTGACCGAGGCAAACAAGCGTGCGACTCAAATGTGTTCGAGCTGAGCTGCCGAACACATAATACTGCTTCAGCCCTGCGTGGCTTTATCTCATTGTCACCTGTGACCATTTTTACTATTTTATCCTTTACATTGTCTATATAAACTCCAAGCATAGCTCATTAGTTTAAGTTGATGTTGAATTGAGAGAATAGACATAGAATTGGCCGAGCCATTCTTGTTGAAGCCCGAGGCTTCATTTATGCCTACTTTGGCTTGGAACTGAATGGATTTCAACCCTAGTATGAATCCTTGTTAGGTTCAAGTTTCATTTTCTCCCTTGGATAATCAATCATGTTTTGATTCAGATTATCCATTCTTTCTTCTATTTCTGTTCTCCCTCTTCCCCGATTTCTTGTTATCTTGGTTACTTATTTACTTCCGCCTCTTTATCTTATCGTTTCCGCGTCGTATTCTTGTTGGTTCCGATTGCTTGCTTGTCTTCGGATTTAGCTTGCATCAGTTTTGGTATTAGAGCAAGACTTAGATTTCGTTCTTACAAATCCACGTTCCTTGTTCATCTTATCTTTACTTTACTGTTGGTGTTCTAATGTTGCTTGAAAAAGAAGAAAATACAAAAAAATTGAAAAATTGAAAAATTATCAAAAATTGTTTGTTGTTGATTGTTGGATTAAACAATCATATATTTAGATTCACCGCTGTCCAAGGATCAATTTGAGTACCCAACGTACATCATTTGTAACTAGGGGTTTTCCTTTGTTTTGGACTGTGTTCTTAACGTGGTGTAGTTGAAATCGAACCCCAGTTGTGTTTTGGTGTTTATCGATGAAAAACTGGTGGTTGTTGATGTATTTGGGTCGATTTTAGTGCTTGAAAATCGAAGTTCCACTTGGTAGACACTGTCCGTACGCCGAAAACTTGTTGACATTGTTAACAGTGAACGGACGACGTCGAGCTGTGTTCTTAGCTCAGTTTGGAACTGAAGTGTTCTCCAACGTTGTAAAACCAGAGACGACCCAAATCGTGAGCTTAATCTGTTGTTAGTGAACTGTGAACGAGTCTTGAAATTGTCCGTACACCGGAGTAAAGGTTCACTGTTCCATTGAAGAAGAAATGGATAAACTGTTTAAATCCAAACCCCAGGTGAAAAGTTGTCGGCTAGAAAAGGGAAAGCAGATAAGGTTAAACCTATCTGTACCAAGGAGGAAACGCTTGTACCGAGGTCACGTGTTCGGAAAATTCCGAAGCGGAACCGAGGAGGAGGTAGATTCTCTTAGGTTTTCACTTTTCTTGTGTCCGAATATTCTCGATAGTGGATCTCTGGAGTAATTCTTTATTCTCGAGGTCGTACTATCGAATTTGAGCTTTTAGGAACTTGTGCGTGGGGTGACCGAAGTCCAATTTTCGTAGATAATTCTTTAACTCCCCGTGCGCAGTTTCAATAGCTACCGTTCCATCGAGTCATATAAACTCCTTCCGAACCTATACTTAGGAAGTACTAGTTGTGACTTATCACTTCGGTTTCCTAACAAGAAGGCAAGGCCATCTTGAGTGGAAAAAGGCTAGAGTGGTGAGAACAATAGAGTGAGGTCACAAAAGCCAACGACCTTGAGTGTAAACACGAGTGGAAAGAAAATTGAGTGAACATTACTCGAGTGATACATGTGAGGGAGTGAACTTGTGAGGTCCTTTTACTCTTATTTGTTGCAGCTATGTCTTCGGATGATGATGATTATGGAAGATATGATTCGTGTGGTGATGATGGAGACTATGGTTCCTACGATGGCGATGATTTCTATAACAACACCGGGGACTATGGCTCTTACGAGGACGAAGCAGGTCACTATGGTGATTACGAAGACGAAGAAGACTACGAGGCTTGTGAAAATGAACGAGAAGATTCTTATGCTTCGGGTCGAGAATACGAATGTAGTGATGCTTCGAGGTATAATGAATCTACTTACTCTCTTTGTAATGGTCTTGAATACGATGAATGTGACATCGGGGAAATCGATGATGAAGTTGATCGAGTGAACTATTCGATGTCATCTTCCTTCGGTGTCTTGTTTGGAGCACAAGGGAATAGTAGAACTCCTTCCATTGGGTTGGGATGAGGTGGTGGAGGTTGTTCCATGGGAGGAGGAAGACTTGCAACCTTGAATCGTGACACACGATTCAATGTTTCCAATTCCTATGGGAAGGGTGGCTCGAGGAGCACTGGTGGTTGTGGACCCGAGGAGGGTAGAGGAGGTTTCTACCGAACTCCTTCCCCGAGGAGAAGTTCTTACGGGTTCTGATGTTTGGCATTTTATGCCTATATTTCCTTAATATTTCCTCATGTTTGAGTATTTTATTCGCCCGTTTTCTAGTTTATGAATGTGATTTTGTACTGATATTGTGTCGTATGTGTGTAGGTTGTTATGCAGTGCATTTGGAGCTTTTAAGAGCATGATCGAGCAAGGAATGGTTGGAAATTGATTGAGGATTGGATCGAGCACACGAAGGCACGACGCGAGGCGAGTTGAGGAGCAAGGAAGAAGCTGAATTAGCCTAGCGCGGTAGGCCATGCGGCGCGCCGCCCAACGCATCAGCTTGTTGAGCGCGGTTCTGGGTGCGGCGCGGGGCCAAAGCGCCCAAGTTTCGACGTAATCTGCCTAGGGTGGCGCGTTCGGGGGGCGCCAGCTACAGCGCCCCTGGAGCGTTTTTGGACTTCCTATTTCGTCTAGGCTTAGGTGTAACTTATTACTAGGCCTTTGTAAACCCTATAAATGCTCTTTTACTTCGTTTTTTATAGGAGTTCAGACTTTGGAGCAATTGGAGAGCTCATAACATCTTGAACAAGGGTTTTTCTTCTTTCCATTAATATATTACATCATTATTTCATTATTTCATCAAATTCTTGTGTTTTTATTATGAGTATGCGTGGCTAAATCTTACGTTCTAGGGTTAGAGTATTTCATGAAAGTTGATGTTTGAAGATTGAATTCCATATATTGAATTCCATAACGGATTGCTTATTCTTTCTTGATTTCACTTGTGTAATTGTCAGGGCCCGATTATTACGCATTATCTATGGTTTTTAGATTGAACTCGAAAGAGGGAAATTATTAACTCAATAAGAAAGAGTAGGACTAGTTTGTGAACCTGGGCATTGGGGAACCAATTTGTGAGTAGGATAGACATATACTTGCTCGCCTAGCTTAACTAATTACAGAATTCGTTAATGCGTGCACGTGATTCAACCCATAGACATATAGGGATTGGAGTAGCCTGCATAGACCGTGAAGAATCGAAAGGTTTTCACGGGTACATTTAATCTGTTAGTTAGTAATCCGGGATTTAAGAAGTGGAATCAATTGGAAAACTCAACTGAATTGTTCGTAACTCTGACCCTGGACCGTCTCTTTAATATTGTTTACAACCAATGTTTGCTCCATTGTTTGACCGAATTACCATCATTTGCATTATTGTTTTTTAGTTAATAAAAACTCTCAACCATTGGAAAAAGATCCCTGAATAGTTTTTAGGAAATTGTTTGTTAGGAGTCCAGTCTGAATAGTCCTCGTGGGAACGATACTCTACTTATCACTTTATTACTTGTCGACCACGTATACTTGCGTGTGCGTTGGGAGCAACAGGTTCCATGCTAAAACTCCGTCCTCGACTTTCAACAATATTTCTAATGTTGGAAGAGTGAAAGGAAGTGGGAGTTATCCTAGTGGTGTTTCCACTAGTGGAGGGATAAGGAAGATCCGAGATGGTTTCAAATTTATGGACATTCAAGCCCTCTCTTGGATGTGTCGATGCAAGACTTCGGTAGAGAAAGGTTCGCTGTTGAGGTACAGAAAAAGGAGAATTCGTGCTCAAAATTGGTGGAACCGATACTAATTGTATTGACCCCTCTTTGGTTAACAGACTAAAGATACCCTGCCATCAATTGAAACATCCTTATGAGTATCAAGGTGTTTGGGTTACCAGAGAAGCTAGAGTGTTCATATCTCATGGGAACTACAACAGTTATGTTAGGTGTGATGTTTATCCCATGAAACATATTTCAATTTGGTTAGGTGATCCATGGTTGCAAGACAAGAGAGTGCAATATGATAGCACGAAGGATAGGTATATAGTGCACAAGGGACTAAGGACTTATGACTTTGAACCTTGCGAGGCAATAATCAAGCCGTCTTTGAACACATCCTCTTTGTCTATGCAAAGATGAAACGAGCAAGAACTCCATTCTGTAAGCGAAAGAGTGCCATCGAGGAGTCATACGAACACAAGGAGCAGTGGGACAAGTGCAAGAAAAACGTCGACCGAAGTTAACAAGGTTAATGTTTTAAACGGACATCGGATGATGAACGAGCCCCAGCTCACTAAAGCCGATCTCGTGAACGAATTAATGGGGATCGAAGCTTAACTTCAGAGTGTGGATGCCCGACTTGCTAAATTGAGCCAGCAAAGGTCCCGAGGGCACCAGCTTCGGAGCCTTGTTCACTGATGAAGAAGGAGACATCGATTGATGAGTCTTCGAGTCCTAGACTTCGGGTGGATGTTAAAAGTACACCTACTCCAGCTATGGGTATTCTTGGGCCTCGACCCAACTCACCTGAATATGAGAGACAAAAGATCGAGAGGAGTAAGGGAGTGACCGGTGACAACTCTCGAGAGGAAAAAGGAGAGGTTGTGTCAAGTGATGTGAGTGAGTTGTCACCAACCGAACCCACACCTGACTTTGAAAAGAAAATGAGGGAAAAGAAAGAGGGAAAAAGAATCATTGAGAGTGAGGACACCCCTTATTCTAACCCTAACCCTTTATCTTTTTCTTCTACTTGTATGAATTCTTGTGTAGGTACTCTTGAAGGCAGACCGAAGGATCCTCAATCTGTTCCAAAGTAGATAGACAAGGTGAAGAAGATCTTTCATATGAGCTCCACAGTGAAGAAACTACTTATGACACTTCGGAGGCAGTAAGAGAGACCGAAGGTCATTTCGAGGTAAGTGTTCGATTTCCTTCCCGTGAGCATGGTGCTTCCTTGTCTTGTGAAATTGCTAGAGAAACCTCCATGCTAGTTGATGATTTGTATGACTGCAATGTGTTTGCAACTAGTGTAGAGTCGAAGGTTCAACTTGTGAGTGAATGTGAATCACTAGTTGAGAGGAATGATAAGCCACATCATGATGTGAGCTCGAATTTCACCGAACCTCTCATTAGTGATGAGTCCGTAGTTGACCTTGATTGTGACCCTTGTTATGACACACCACCAATCTTTGATAAAGGGACAGATGACTTGTTTGATCATACCCTTGTTGAAATTATTGCCTATGGTGGATCTATGTGTTGTAGTGAGGACGATGATAACTAAGGGTGGCAAATGGATCGGACCGGTCTCAACCGGTCCGTTACCCCTTATTGGCCCCCCGACCCGGTTTCCGAAACGGTTCCATAAAAAAAAACTGGATGGACCAGTAAAAAAAATGGACCGGACCAGTCCAAAAAAAAAAGGAAAAGTCACATTTTCAGCCGTTAATTAGCCATTGGCAACGACTCTTTTGACCCCCTAGCAGTTGTCCAAAGGCCAAAAACTGCCATTTTGGCCCCTCTACCACCCCATAACCACCCCTAACTATTTTTTTCCTATAAATACCCTCATTATTTCATCATATTTTTCACACAAATCTTTCAATTCTCTCAAATTTTCTATAATATTGCTATTATTCTACTTTGGCTATTTGTTAAAAGTTTATAATTTGGCTACTTTATCAAGTTCTAATTAGAGTTGCTATCAAAGTTATATTTGGCTATTTGGTGAAGTTTACAAATATCAAGTATTGGGTCAATTGGAGGCGCTACTTGGTTGAAATATCAATTTGGCTATTTTTGCAATTTTTCGATTATCAAGTATTCAACTAATTAATTGAAGTGAAGGCTCAAGTTTCAACTTCACCTCAATTATACGGTTATATTTGGTTGGTCGTTCCTACTTCTACTCTTTTATAATTTTTATTTGTCATATATTTATTTTATTTGCTATTATTATGTCTCAAAGAGGTTCAACTGGAACTAGTGGTGGGGGACGGGCACGTGGTCGTAGGGAAAATAGGGGTAAAGAAACTGCTGGTAGTTCTAGTCAGTTCACCCACATAGATGATTCTCAATATTATCATGATGTTAGCGCTAATAATATACTTGATCACGAAATGTTAGAAACACGATATGGGAATCAAAGCGGGGTTAATTTAGAAGAAACACCTGAATTCCAAGCTAGTCCACCAGAAGTTTAGTCTGACTTGCCTCCTGTACCTCCTACTAGAATACCGGTTAAACGCAAGGAAAGATCTGAGGTGTGGGAATTTGCGACAAAGAATGTTGAATCGCAGACGGCCATGTGTGGTATTTGTGAAAAGGTGTGGGTTTTTAAAACTGAGCATAATGATGGTGGGAAGGGTAAACTTAGGACCCACTTACAAAAGAAACATCCTAAAGAATGGTCAATGCGGGCGGGTGGTATATATTTAGGGACCGAACATGGGGGAGTAGCGCATGATGAATCTTCGGTTACCCAAACAAAAATTAACCAAACAACAGGAGGGCTTCTTACTTATGATAAACAAAAGGATAGGGAAGCTATTGCTAAACTAGTTGCCCTCGAGGGTTTACCTTATAGTTTTCCTTCTTCTACTGGTTTTGTTCGTTATGTTCAGTCTATATATAATCCCTTTTTTAAAGGTTTTCCAAGAACTACTGTTAAAAATGATATTATTAAATTTAAGAACAAATATCAGGATTATTTGCGATATATGTTTGATAACTTTGACACTAGAGTATGTCTTACTACGGATATGGGTCGTTCTACTAATGGATGTGATTATATTACTGTTACTGTTCATTGGATAGATCCTGATTGGGTATTTCAAAAACGTATTATTGCTTATAAAGTTGTTGATGAACCACACACGGGAAATTATATTTGTAATAAAGTTTCATCAATTTGTCGTACGTACTGTTTAACTAACAAAGTTTTTAGTATTACGGTAGATAATGCTACAAACAACACAGATGCACTTAGGAACTTGATACCTATTTTGAACCCCCCTTTTGCGGAATTTTTTCATGTTAGGTGTGCATGTCATATTTACAACTTAGTAGTAAAAGATGGTCTTGACTTGTTTAACGACATTATCAGTAAGGTGCAAATAGCTATTACTTATATTTTTAGAATTAAAAACCAAAAAAGAAGAAGAGAATGGGAAAGAAAATATATAGAATTAGGAATGACAATTAGGAGAGTCCCAAAGGAAGTTTGTACTAGGTGGAACACATTATATGATGCATTGACTGTCGCTTATGAATATAGAGTGCCTATTTCTCAAATGTATAATAAACATTTTATGGAAATCTATCACCTTAAAGATGAGGATTGGCAACTTGTTCAACATCTTCTTCAGTTTTTACAAAATTTTTATCAAGCTACTTTAGAATTTTCCGGTCAATATTATCCAACTACTCCTACCATGTTATATTATATAGCTGGAATATCGGAATTATTGAAATTATATAAGCAATATGCAATTTACAAACCGGCTGTAGAGAGAATGATTGAAAATTTAGAAAATATTTTTTTCCAATTCCTCCTCTTTTTTACATTGCTTCTGTGTTGCATCCTGCTTTTAAAATTAAGTTAACTGAACGACTTGTTAGAGAAATATATGCAAATTTAGAAATTACTCCTACTGAAATTGCTACTAACAAGTATCCAAGTGTAGAAGAGGCTATTGCTAAAGTTTATGCAGATATCGTGGCTGTTTTTGCAAAGTATAGAGCTTGGGCAGACACTGCTACACCAACGGAACCAATACAATCCACCGGGTAAAGTTCTCCACAGGCGGGGATGAGCACTTTTGGGGGACTTGATTAAAAGTTGCTTTCAGAAAAGGACGAGTACGGGG
The DNA here is from genome assembly GCA_037355625.1 of Petunia x hybrida. Classification (NCBI taxonomy): domain Eukaryota; kingdom Viridiplantae; phylum Streptophyta; class Magnoliopsida; order Solanales; family Solanaceae; genus Petunia; species Petunia x hybrida. The sequence goes on from JBBBVM010000306.1 coordinate 8,609, forward strand.
AGGAATACAGCGAGTTCCAAGTGTATTTAATTCAATATCCAAAGAAACTTAACAACTTTGGAACTCATCATTTGTTGGGTTATTGGAAGAATCAAGAATCGCAATTTCCAATTCTTTCAAAAATGGCCCGGGATATATTAACAATTCAAGCTTCATCAGTTGCATCGAAAAGCGCTTTTAGCCAAGGAAGATTTTAAATTGGAGATCACAGATATTCGTTGAAGGAGGAGGCAATGGAGACAGGAGTTTTATTCAGGGATTGGATCAGAGCAGAGCGAAGAAACTTTGGTCTACCAGAACTTTCTGAGAAAAAAGGCAAAGCATATCTCGATCAAATTTTGGGCGAGGGAACAAGTGAAGAAGGGAGTCAAACGGGCAATGAAGAAGAAGAAGATGATGATGAAGATGAAGAACCAGAAGGAGATGATGAACAAGAACAACAATGTCCAGTTCCTAAAGAAAAGCCTACGACTATCCTCAAGAAACTAGCTAATATATTTAAAAGAATGTAATTTTCTAAATAAGAATTTTGAAATTACAAGTTTGAAAGTTTAGCTATTGTAGTATGTGTTGCACAACTTATATCTTAAACAATTCAATAAAATTGCTCCAAGTCTTGGAATTCAATCACAACTATTGTCTTCATATTTTTATTTTTAATTTATAGTTTGCGCAAAAATACTACAATTAATTACTAGTTTGTAAATTAGTTCAAATTTGATTTTTATAAAATTAATTCAAAGTTTGAACTTTGAACTTAACAAATTAATTCAAAAGTTTGAACTTTGAATCATCACTTCAAAAATTTCTTTACTTCAAAGTTTAAAAAAATACTACAAGTTTTTTAATTCTAAGTTTAAACTTTAAACATTGAAATAAACTAAACATTCCAAACATATGTACAAGTAAAAACTTGATAATATTTTGGTGTAATATTTTTCAAATTATCCACCACTTTAAATAAAACACAAAGGAAAAACAAAAAAAAAAACAAAAAAAAAATATTTGGGCGACTGCCGGACCGGACCGGGCCGGCAGTTTGGGCCAACGGCTCTCTTTCAAATATAGCTGTTGGCCAACGGCCAAAAATGGCTATATTTTCTTATCGCCCCTCCCCCCTAAACGCCCCCCCCATACCCTCCCCCCAACCTATTTTTATCTATATATACCCTATTATTTCATCATTATATCACACAATTCATCACTTTCTATCAATTTATCTCTCAAATTACTCTCAAAGGCTATTTTTTAAATTTCTTCCAAAGTCCAAACAATTATAAATTATAATGGCTGGAAATCAAGCTCCCGCTGTTCCCGCTGCTCCACAACGTCCTGAACGAAGATGTCGCTATGAAATTTGGGAATTTATGGAGTATAATAGAGAAGATCACAAAGCTAAATGTAGAATTTGTGAAAGAGAGTGGAGCTTAGTGGGTGGAACCCATAAACTTATACTACACTTAGAAAAACAACATAATTACGAATGGAGTCGTCGGGTGGAGGCATATATCTGCGTAATAATTGAAGAAATGGTTAAGAATTTTTCTATGTCATTTCAATTATGTATTTTTGAATTTCTAGTTTATTTAGTATCTTTGTAATTTTCAATTTCTAGTTTATTTTTGTCATTTGAATTATGTATTTCCTGAATTTTAAATAAATTATGTGTATTTCTTTTCCAATCAACGTTTGTTTAGTGTTTATTTATTTACTTTACATTAATAAATTTAAAAATATAATTTACATAATTATTTTGTTTCATTAAAAAATATAATTTACATATTTATTACAAATGGTGTTTACTTTCATTAATAAATCGTTAAGTTTTTCAATTTTCAACTTTATTTGCCTAAAGAAAAAAAAAACTAAAAAAAAAATTTAAAAAAACTGTTAAACCGGACCGGACTGACCGGTTTAACGGTCGCCGGTGCCGGTCCCGATCCGGCTCCAATTTTTTTAACCGGATGAGACCGGACCGGATCGACCGAATTTTAAGCGGTTTGAAATTTTTTGTCCCTGATCCGGACCGGGCCGTTAGCCACCCATAATGATAACCTTGAGGAGTCCCTAGTGGATGAGTTGGATCGGATTATATTCGATGAATCCTCAAGTGTGGATGATGATCTTGGTTCAGATGCACCTTTGATGTGTAGTGAACTTATTTTCGCCAACCCTTTGTTCGAAGGAGATGGTGATGTGCATCTGACTCAAGGAGAATATGAACCACCTCGGTTTGAAAAGCTTAACCACGTAGACAATCCATTATTTGAGGCCTTCTTCGGAAGCTTGTCTAATGAGATGGATTGTCTTGAAGGTGATTTTGGAGGTGAAAAGCCATCTCTTGGTGTGAATAAGACTGCTTTTAAGAAGGGGAGTGAAGTGTTCGATGTTAGCTGTCGAGTGAATCATTTTACTTACTCCATCCCACTTATTGATCACATCTCGAGTATTGTGCTTACCGAAGCCCATAAACCGCAAAGTGATAAAAGTGAATCGAGGGCTCTGTATGATGGCTATGGGATTAGAGATGATAGGTCCTTTGATCAATACGTATTGCATATTCAGTGTCCTATTGATCTCTTCGATTACTCATGTGTTCGGTACAGTTTCTATTTGAGCCAAGAACTTGTTGTTTCCTTCGGAGACATAATTTTCTTGATCGTTATTGATGCTTGGCTCTATCATAAGAGTGTGTTTTCCACACTTTTGAACACTAACCTACTCTTGTAGTAGGAAGCTTTGTTTGTCTTTGCCTTGCTTGCAGGTCTTGTCGGTTTGACTTCGAGGACGAAATCCTCTCAAGAAGGGGAGGATGATGCAGTACGAACCAGGCTCACCTGTTCGATTCATTAAGCTAGTCCACCGAGGAGTCACTTGACGCCGACGATCAAAGTGTGGCTGGAATGGGAAATGTCGAAGACTGCCTCGCCGAAGAACAACGATGGAAATCCACCTAGCAGACAAGTGACCGTTGCTGAAATGGGAAGCCGTGAGACCGAGCACAACTTATGAAAGCTCAACGATCAAGCTCGAGTCCGAAGCTGAAAGGCAACCGAACCAAAGAAGAACGATGCCGAGCAGTGAATCGATCGAAGGGCTACAAATGCGCCCGAGGCAGGAGAGCGTTTAATTTCAATTGTGACCGAGGCAAACAAGCGTCCGACTCAAATGTGTTCGAGCTGAGCTGCCGAACACATAAAACTGCTTCAGCCCTGCGTGGCTTTATCTCATTGGTCACCTGTGACCATTTTTACTATTTTATCCTTTACATTGTATATATAAACTCCTAGCATAGTTCATTAGTTTAAGTTGATGTTGAATTGAGGTAAAAAGACATAGAATTGGCCGAGCCATTCTTGTTGAAGCTCGAGGCTTCGTGTATGCCTTCTTTGGCTTGGAACCGAATGGATTTCATCCCTAGCATGAATCCTTGTTAGGTTCAAGTTTCATTTTCTTCCTTGGATAATCAATCATGTTTTGATTCGAATTATCCATTCTTTCTTCTATTTCTGTTCTCCCCCTTCCCCGATTTCTTGTTATCTTGGTTACTTATTTACTTCCGCCTCTTTATCTTATCGTTTCCGCGTCGTATTCTTGTTGGTTCCGATTGCTTGCTTGTCTTCGGATTTAGCTTGCATCACAATCACCCACAAAATAATTAATATCTAACAATAGAAAGTTCATTACTCTGAATTCATTTATGTGTATGTATACTAGTATGTAATTTGTATATAATACCTGGTAGCTGAAGATCTATCAACTTTGACTTTCAAATCCTGTTGTAGTGCAACATTCTTCATTACACTCACAAGTGTTTCCTTATCTTTGTATAATTATCCGATAGATACATTGTCGTGAAGTGGGTCACTTATTATGCAGATATCATCTAAAGAAATCCCACCATAATCATTGCAATCATTATCCATCATCTCATCATCATCGGGTGCCACATACAAGGCAGATAATTGCATATCATACCGATTGTTTAATTGGGAAGCTACTTCAATTCCACCGTTTGCACATACAACTGCACCAGTCTGTTCTTGCAATGTTACACACAACAGATATTGTGTAACATCATTAGTTGTTCTCCTAAGATCAAGATAGAACTTCAAGCTCATATCATTGTATGCAACCATTGGTCGTAATCCATCCTTCAATTTGTACTTGATATCCATAGTACCTTCTAAACCCACCCCTTCAAGCATCTTTTTAACTGCACACACTAACGTACTGTACGAACAGTCTTGTGGAACAACAATACCATCCATATTGATGGTTTCATAATTGAAATTACTGCTCCATACTCCATTGTACTGTATTAGAAGATGAATGCTCTCCATGTCTGTTAACCTATAGAATTAAGAAACAGATTTTTCATATTGGTATCGGTATTAACAAAACAAATATTTACAAAATAAAAAATGATTGTGACAAACCTGTGTGTTTCCCTGTAAAAAAAATACAGCTTCAATGGAGATTTGTGGATTATCCTTAACTGATTCCTTAGCGTCTTTGTTTTTACCTAATTATGATAGAGTTTTCACGTTATCAGGAGTGTGTAGTTGACGCCTAAAATCCTGTAGTTCCCATATTTTATGCTAATCAGTTTAATCACTTTTGGTTGATATCCTTTAATTTAGGTAATAAATAATGACAAAATTTTAATATTAATATTGAATATTCCCTTATTCTTGGATAATTATTTTGGCTGCAAAAAAGTTATGACTACTAGAAAGTGAATATTTTTAAAATTGGCTGTTTATGTAAAGAGCCCTTAATGAATAAAATATGGGAAATTTTACAGTGTATAGACATTTATTATTGTTATTTAAATAAAATAGACACATTTATTGAAATTAATGGTTTATAGACCTTTACCCTTTGGTATTCCACTTTTATAGCCATTTTTAAAAAACTGATCAATTTCTCTCATTAATGCCTATTTTGTTGGGAATTCGTGTTAACTAATTCATCTAATTAAAAGCTTTCAGTAACTTCCTTTTACACACTTTATTTATTCCTAACGTTTGGGTTTATCTCAATTAAGCGACAAATGCAAAGTTTAATATTTTAAGATTTGTTTAGATACTGTGAATACATGCATATCTATAGTATTTATAATAGTTGCATATTAGTATACATATGTTGAATAAATGTACTATGTGTACTGCATATTTTGATTGCGAATATTAGTATACAATTGATGTGTATATTTGTTGAATATTTATCAATATAATCTGCATATGTTTATTCTGTTTAATAGTATACAGTTGAAGGGAATATTTATTGAATAAATGTTCTATGTTGAATAAGTGTTCTATGTTGAAATAATTTTGCTTGTGTACTGCATATTTGTTGAATATATATGTTATATAATATGCATACATCCATAAACATAGTATTCATAGTATTCATATTGTTATATAATATGCATACATCCATATTTGTTGAATATATATGTTATATAATATGCATACATCCATAAACATAGGATTCATATTGTTGAAGACCTATCAACTTTAGTTTCAAACTTTCCTTTGAGAGTGTAGTTTTTTACAACACTTTGCAAGGTTTCGTTGTCTTTGTAGACCTGATGTTCTTCGATATAGTCATGTTCTGGATTATCAATAACACCAATTTCTCCAATGTGTACACCATCAATTATTTCTGTGTTTCTAGATAGTATCTTGTCGACTACTTCAGGTATGTTGATATCATGGATTACATCTGGAACCCGCATAATATTCATAGTTGAAACCATATCTATTGAGCTTGAACCACATTCCTGTATTTCCTCCTTTAACGTGATACACAATGGGTATTTACTCGCTGATATTTAAGGTAAACAATGATTAATATTAATTAGTAAGATGCCTTCTGATCTTGTTTTTGTTCTTGTATGGAAAAAGAGAAGATGTTATTTGATTTGTATTTGATGAATATTTCTACGACTTAATAACCTAAAAAAACTGCTTTACTGGGGATATATACTTGCCACAGATTGTTGCGTATGTGACTAGTGGGATTCCATAATTTTAGGAATTTAAAAACGTTTTTCCATCCCATTTTATCCGCTTCTTTTTCAGGTTTTCGGGAGAACATGAACCTATTTCTTCAATATTTTTGGTTAGACTTCTGTCTATATTAAATGTGTCTACTGATTTGTAAGTCTATGTTAGGTATGTGGCTAGTTATGAAATTTTCCCTAAAATATGGGTCACCCAAATAAGATGCTTGTGAACCACCAAAATCATTTTCCTCTGCCAATCTTCTTTTCGGGCAAAGTGCACCAAAGGCCACTTTTGGCAGTGATCTTTGGTTTGAGGTCACTTTTTTTATTGGTTTTACATGAGAGACCACTTTTTGGAACTTCAATTTTTTTGGGTTGAACTTCACATAAGTTCAGCCCACGAAGATTGAAGTTCAACTTCAGCCCACCACAAGGATTGAAGTTCAACTTCCGCCCACAAGGGTTAAAGTTTACGCATCTATACCTAAAAGTTCAGTCCTTACAGATTGAAGTTGAAAATTCATAATTTAGGCATGAAGTTCAACCGGGCAAAGTGCACCAAAGGCCACTTTTGGCAGTGGTCTTTGATTTGAGGCTACTTTTTGTATTGGTTTTACATGAGAGGCCACTTTTAGAAACTTCAATTCTTTTGGGTTGAACTTCACACAAGTTCAGCCCGCAAGGGTTGAAGTTCAACTTCAGCCCACCACAAGGGTTGAAGTTCAATTTCAGTCCACAAGGGTTGAAGTTTACGCATCTATGCCTAAAAGTTCAGCCCTTACGGATTGAAGTTGAAACTTCATAATTTAGGCATGAAGTTAAACCCACAAGGTTTGAACTTCAGCTCAAAAAGATTGAAGTTCCAAAAAGTGGCCTCTCATGTAAGACCAATAAAAAAAGTGGCTTCAAACTAAATACCAGTGGCAAAAGTGGCCTGTGGGAAAAATTTTTACAGTTCAACCCACAAGGTTTGTACTTCAGCCCATAAAGATTGAAGTTCCAAAAAATGACCTCTCATGTAAGACCAATAAAAAAAGTGGCTTTAAACTAAATACCAGTGATAAAAGTGGCCTGTGGGTGAAAATTTTACCTTCTTTTCGTGGAAAGCAGAGAAGAGTGAAGACTCAACTTTCACCCAAAGCCCAAAACACCCCTCAACTTTTCACCCTTCAAATAATCAAGAATCACAGGTACCCATTTAAACTATCTTTGCAAAAATGGCCGTTTAAGTGAAGCAATTCCATTTCTCGACTCTATTTCACAAAATGGTTAAAAGGTAAAACCTGAAACTTTTTCAAGAATCATTGAATCTTGGATAAATAAAAAGATTAACTTTAGGGCGTAAATTGCATAAAAAGATGAAATTTTTACTAGTGGGCCCTTTTATTGAAACTAAGTTACTAGGTATGTATTCGAATTGCGGGTCGAATCAAGAATCATATCAAGTATTTAATGAAATGGTTAAAAATGAGTTAGAATTGGATTTTACTCAACCCACATTCCACCCACACTCATATTTTACCCATACTAATATGGATGGGTTACAACCCAATCCGTTTTTGCTCGATCCATTTTTTAGCCCGCCCAAATCCAACCAACCGCCCATTTGCCACCGCTAGATATGCCTAACTACATGCCTTGTGACCTAACAAGGATAAGTCTAGCTTAAACCTCCAAACTTTAGGTCCAGGTGTTTAAAGTTAAACTTACCTATGGGCTGGATATTAATAAGTGGTCGAGCTTACAAGGTGTGTAAATGGCTGAGCATTAAATGGCATTGCCAAATTAGCTATTTTATTCTACACAAAAACCTCCATTTCGAAGAACTATTCCAATACTTAACCTGCGGTAAAAATAATGGGCAATTAACAAAAGTATACAAGCTAACAAGCTTCTTTACATAAAAATGTCAATATTTTCTCATTTATTAAACATAGAAATATTTTTTTTTCAAACATAGCAAAAATACATAAAAGGATGCTAAAATCCCTAAATCTTCCTCCTACCAACCCCAGCCACCACCCCCAATCACTGCCACTGCCTCCACCCACCGGCCGCCGCCGCCGCCAATCACTGGAAAAATCTGTTTCATATATATATTTTTTTTATATTTTTTTGTATGTGTTGTGTATTTTTATTGTATGCACATGTATATTTTTTGTATTCACAGTGTATGTAAAGTATGTGAATATGCATACATAGGTCATACACAACATATGCAATGAATTAGCACAAACATACACTTATACGTATTGTATGTAAGATGTATACCTCATGTATATCCGGTGACATACATTGGGTATACACATGAAATACAGGTTTTTTGCCTCCACCACCACCAACGGCCACCGTGCACCACCGGAGAACCAACAAACAAACATATATGTATAGGTGTTGTATGTTAATGTATACCTAGTGCATGTCCGGTGACATACACCTGTTACACCTGACATACACTGGGTATACCCATGACATATACATTTTTCGCCTCCAACCACCACCAAAACCACCATAGCCACCAGAGGACAAAAAAAAAAAGAAATAGATCAGTCAGATCTAGAATCCAAGGACGACGACGCAGCTCCGTCGCCGCCCTAATAGATGCAACAAAAATAAATCTGTCACAGAGACTGCACCAACGACGCGACATGGAATTGTCACCGACGAACACATGAGCGACGACGGGGACTGGGGGAGGGGGCGCCGGCGACTGGAAGGGTGGGGATCGGCGACAGGAAGGGTAAAGATGGAAGAGAGAGAAAAAGGGAGAGGAAATTTAGGATTAGAATTTTTTAGTTGTGACATGTTTGGTGGCATTTTTGAAAATGTTGCTACGTTTGGTAAAGTGACAAAATATTGCTATATTTTTTAAAAAAAAAGTGCACATTGGATGTAATTTAGCCAAAAATAATTAACCACATATCCATATGGATTTTTTACATAAAAGTACAAGTTTTAGAACTTAATTACCAAACATAGCAACATTTTAGCAAAATAACCATATATAGAGGAAAACACAAGTTAATTACAAATATAGCAAAAACATAGCAATATTTTTCCATAACATACCAAACCCTTACATTCTTCCTCCTATTTCCCCCACTATCACTTTTACTCCTCCCATTTCTCCTTATTTCAATTTTCCTCCCACAATTTCCCCAAATTTCACTTTTATTCCTATCATTTCCCCCAATTTCACTTTTCCTCATCCCATCCTCGATGTATCTCACCGTATCTCAACTGTTTCTGCACCGTTTCAACTGTTTCTGCAGCACCGTATCTAACTGTTCTGCACCGTTTCAACTGTTTCTGCAGCACCGTATCTAACTGTTTCTGCACCGTTTCAACTGTTTCTGCAGCACCGTATCTAACTGTTTCTGCACCATTTCAACTGTTTCTGCATCACTGTATCTAACTGTTTCTGCACCATTTCAACTGTTTCTGCAGCACCGTATCTAACTGTTTCTGCACCGTTTCAACTGTTTCTGCAGCACCGTATCTAACTGTTTCTGCACCGTTTCAACTGTTTCTGCAACACCGTATCTAACTGTTTCTGCACCATTTCAACTGTTTCTGCAGCACCGTATCTAACTGTTTCTGCACCATTTCAACTGTTTCTGCAGCACCGTATCTAACTGTTTCTGCACCATTTCAACTGTTTCTGCAGCACTGTATCTAACTGTTTCTGCACCATTTCAACTGTTTCTGCAACACCGTATCTAACTGTTTCTGCACCGTTTCAACTGTTTCTGCAGCACCGTATCTAACTGTTTCTCCACCGTTTCAACTGTTTCTAACTGTTTCTGCACCATTTCAATTGTTTCTGCAGCACCGTATCTAATTGTTTCTGCACCGTTTCAACTGTTTATGCACCGTTTCTGCAGCACCGTATCTAACCGTTTCTGCACCGTTTCAACTGTTTCTGCAGCACCGTATCTAACTATTTCTGCACCATTTTCAACTGTTTCTGCAGCACCGTATCTAACTGTTTCTGCATCATTTTCAACTGTTTCTGCAGCACCGTATCTAGAATTTAAAGTTTACTCTAGACCATTACACGTCATGCTTACTATTTTCTAAATAGATTATTTACACATTTAAGTGGATTTCTAAATATATGTAGTAATGGAATAGTTTTCCCCGAAAACGCCTTATGAGCCTAAATATAATGTCACTTCCAGGATTCTACATATTGATCTTGACTGTGCTCATTCTGTAGTTTATTGTAAAAAACAAAGCAATTGATGAAAACTTAAGCAACAACACATGTTAAATAAACTCATCATTCATTGATTTAAGGATCACATAGTTGAAAACCAAACTATGCATTTCTCCACATGGTTATCGAACCATTTCTTCACTGGCTCGTAATAAAATAGAAGTGCAGCAGTATTTACTGCACCTACTGTGAATCCAACAGCAACGAAAATGAACTTCCAATCAAACTCTGAGTCAGCTGGAGAAGTTGGTGGATGCATTAACTCTGAGCCATTGCTTTTGCAATCTTCGAGAGGGAACCCGCATAGGCCACTGTTTCCTTCAAAGGAAGTTTCTGAGAATGTGGGAAACTGGTTGATTGATGGGATTCTGCCAAACAATTTGTTGAACGATAAGTTCAAATATGCTAGGAATGTGATACTTGTCAGCTCTACAGGTATTTCCCCAAATATATTAGATTATTGTTAAATGTGTTAGAAAAATAATGCTATGCATTGTAATTAGAGAAATATTGCTATTTTTTTGTAATTAAGGGTGAAAACTTGTATATTTGTGTAAAAACTCTATCCATATTATTTTGCACTGAATGACGCACAATCAATGTTTCGAGTGTTTTAGAAAAATAGCTATACAAATTTAAAAAATTGAAAGTTGAACTTTCCTGAGACTGCAAAATATGAAGTCCCTGGAAACTCTTTTGTAACTTTAAACTAAACCGCATGACAATTTTCTGAAGTTTAGGTCTAAATTTCAGAAAATTCTTTCTAAGGTTTTAGTGGCTATTCTTCAGAATACTTCCATGTTTTCAAATTATCTGGTACTTTTAAAAACTGTATAACTTCTGGCTATTTTTGTTAAGCGACTTAAAACCTGGTTATTTTTCAAAATAACCCCAAGCTAAGCTAGCGTTTGGACATAGATTCCCAAATAATTTTTGAGAAACACTTTCTGGTGAAATTTGATATGAAAATGAAAAAATGTTTGGCCATACTTTTTGGGAACAAATTTTTTGGCATTACCATAGCCTTTGAGCTCTTATGCAAAGCTAGTTTATACAGTTTTTGGTTCAAAAACAGCTCAAGACCACTTTTTGAGTTTTTAGGAATTTTTGGGAGAAATTTTGCTCAAATAGTATAAACAAACATTTTTTCAACCAAAAACTCCCCAAAAACTATGTCTAAACGGGACCTAAGCTTCTTCTAAATAATTGGGTTGAATTGCTTCCTTTAAAGCTTGGTACTCGCTACTAGTTTTCTTGCATTTGCAGTGCCATTCTGGATCAGAAAAGCATGGCAAAGAGCGTCCACAACTTCCATTCTAAGAAAAAATTGCAAGCTAAGTAAGAAGTACATCATGTTCATTTTGTTAGACTTTAACTTCTCTCATTATTATTTGTACCTTATTGTACACAACAAATAATAACCACTAGGCCTCAACTATATTCCAAATTAGCTGGCATCATCTTTATGAATATCTGATCACCCCAATTAAACACTCTTTATCTTACAGTATATATTTTCATTATAAATGGCGGAACTAAAAAGTTTACCGCTCTTTATCTTACTATATTTTCATATTGGTGGCCCGTGGCAGAGCTAGAAAGTTTAACCAAAGGATTCAATTGTTAACCTCTCCACCACTCATATCCCTAATTGCAACTGATACTTAGAGCCTGCTTGGTATTGCTGCAAAAAACTGTTTATTTTGAGAAGTACTTTTGGCATAAATACTTTTCAAAGAAGTACTTTTAGATGATAAGCAGTTTGTGTTTGGACAACTCATTGGAGAAGTAATTTTGATAAATAATTTGTGTTTGGCTAATTTTTACGCAAAGTACTTCTGAGTGTCAAATTACGAAAAGGACATCCAAGTTCATTTTACATTTGGATTAATAGAAATAAAAAAAAAGTTTAAATATTTATCATAAAAGACTTTAATTAAAAAAATTATTTAGTTAAAATGTAAAACATAGAGTAAAAGATATAAATTTAAGCTATTGAACAACATAAAATATAGTTAAATCAAAGTGACAACGGAATTAGGAATTTCTTGTAATTACTTACTTTGAAAGGATGATTTAAAGAATAGGAGATCCTATATACAGTTGATAGAAATACCTAAAAATAAAAACTAGTCCTATGAGGGAGATGATTTATAAAAGTACATAGTAGGAAAAAAATAGGAAAAAGATAAATATTATTTTATTTTGAGAGATATGGTTAATTAATGAGGAACAATTTGGTAAATATGAATTTTTGGTAAGGATATCTTTGTCTTGAAAAAATTAATAAACTGCTTATGCTTTTGTAGCTTCTCCCGAAAAGCAGAAAACAGTGCCGGCCTTACCCTAAGGCAGGTAAGGCAAGGGCTTTAGGCCCCACTTTTTCTAGGGCCCCATTTTTTATTAATTACTTGTATAAATTAATTTTTTTTTTAAAAAAAATTGAGTAGAGAAAATAAATATTTGAGTTATCACTCTGACCGTTCAGGCATATCTTAGAAATGTGAGTAGCCTTTTGGAAAATTTAAAGAAATATTTTGGACGTCCAACACATGTGGACGTGTTTGAGTGTGCACAAAATTTAAGAAATAAAAAACTTGAAGACTTCTGAAAGTTGTCTAGAATAAGTCGTAAAAATTTATGTGGCTAGTCATAACTCCCTAAGGTAAAATGAGAAATTTAAAATTGAATTATTAATTAATGTATAAAGGTGTCATTCTTTTTGGAACTAAATAAAAAGAAAGAGCATCACATAACTTATATTATGGCAGAAAGATAATCTATTTGTGAATTATTCTCCTAGACATTACATATATACTTATAATAAACGTATTTTTGATAAGTGATAAGTGAAGTAACACACGCTTTATTTTACTTGTCTCGTTGCTATTCAGAAAATCAAGTATCACAATTTTGCTTTCCTTATACATAGGCGTTTGGACATAAATTTTGTTAGAATTTGAAAAGTGGGTTTTAAAAATTGTTATTTTTTACATTTATATTACAATATTTTTTTACTTAAATAACTTTGAATCTAAAAAAAAAAACAAGAAACACATAGGTTTCAATTAAAACTATATAGCAACAAATTTTTTTCAAAAGTAAAAATTAAGGCCTCCCATCAAAGTTTTGCTTTAGGCCACCAAATTTATTGGGCCGCCCCTGGCAGAAAACTACTTTTGTAGCTTCTCCCAAAAGCAGAAAACTGCTTCTGCTTCTACCTAAAAGTATTTTTTTTAAGTTGCCAAACACCTCAAAATTTCAAATCAAACAGGCTATTAGTATGCTTATGTCACCTCCCCGTTGATACTGATTAAGAAAACACCCAGGAGATTTGCGAAAATGAAATGACCTAATGACCTATGGATTTTACCCAACGATGTCATATTTTTTCCTGCTTAATTTCTTATCTAAATGAAAACTATAGTTGCTTTTTATTTTGAAAGTGAATGAGCTGTTGAATTGTTGGATATATGTTTTGGTTAATCATTATATGTACAATTTACTTTTATTTGCTCTCCTTGATATGGTGCATAATTGGATTTTTTTTTTTCACACGGAAGCCGCCCCACGTGAGAAGGAAAAGATGTATGAAAGTGTGATACCGAAAATAATCAAAGTATAGTGCGCTGATGTAAGACAAAATGACTAATGTGCTGTAGGCAATTTAGAAACATTTGTTAATAATTAATGTCGAACATCCAAGGAATTATTTAAGTAATCGTTAAGTAGGAAAATTCCAAAAATAGCCAAAACGAACAATCCAGACGATAATGAAGCCGAAAAGCACTACTTGTGATAATAACTAATAAAAGCATTAACTGGATACAATTGTAGTATGTGGTTGCTAAAAACCACTCTCAAAAAGTTACTAAAATTGAAAACAATTAGTGGTTTACATTTGGTCTTACAAGTTTAACATTATAGGTGACATTTCTACACCTAAGTGATGTAACATTGAATAATACTCCTAGTAGTAGTTTTTTATCAATTTGGTGTACATTATTTTGAAAAGCTGATGGTGACAATTAACTAGTAATATCTATGGCTGAGATCAATTACAACAATTTTATGTGTGCACGCACATGTATAAACCAAAAACGTTACCATGCAGATATTCTGTTTTTAGATATTTTTGCCTAACCACACGGTTTTACAAAGTTGAAGGATATTTATGTAACTTCGAAAATAGTAAAATATTAAACGGCTGTCATGACCGTCAATTAATTTAAGTGTTGGCAACTGGCAACTGTGAAAGCACGTGACGGCGACATTTTTAATAATAAAAAGAAATTATATAGAAATACTCAGCAGTTGCCACGTGTCCTACAAATCTGTCACGATTCGGCCCAAGCCCTTGAGCAGCTGAGCTCCCTTCTTTAGATTGTGTCTCAACATGTTGACTGACCTGGAAATTATTCATCTAACGTGGCACCAAGAGGGCCTATACTTGTCCACGTCATCAATGAGTTTTTTAACTATCTAGTACCCGTAAATCACTACTCCCTCCGTTCCACTTTATGTGTCATAATTTGACTCGGCACAAAATTTAAAAAATAAATAAAGACTTTTGAAACTTGTGGTGTAAAATGAAGCAAAAATGTTTGTGTGGTTGCAAATCATTTCAGTAATGGCAAAACTATAATTTTGAAGTTAAATTGTTACCAAATTTAGAATGTTGCCATTCTTTTTGGAACAGACGAATAAGGAAATGCTGTCACATAAATTGGAACGGAAGGAATACTATTTTAGATTCGCGATACATATGACATTAAGTAAAACTTCCTTACCAAATTTCCATTTAAGGAAACGAAAATCCGAGACCTCTAAGATTGTTATATATCGTTTCATAATGTATTGTATAATATTGTATTGTATGGAGTTTATTATATCGCTTTGGTGGGTTCAATATTTTGGATAGATTGTATTGTTTTCTGTCATTTCATGATACAGCATACCAGCAATATGATTAATGATGGAGAATCTCATATAAAAGATAGGGTAAACGGTAATATGGGAATATTAAGTGGAACAAGAAAGAAAAAAGTTACCATGACCTTATAATCACACTAAATTGATCGTTATATAAAATTATTTTTTTCATCGTCATGTAACACACGTTAACAATACAAAAAATTTTTAAACAATCAAGATAAATATTATTTTATATTAACAGACTAATATGATACGACTGATACCAACCATCCAAACAAGTTGTTAACATATTGACTGACGTGGAACTATCTCATCCTACAAGGCGGCATATGGGGCCCACATTTAGTCCACGTCATCAACAAGTTTTATTACTAGTACATCCTAGTTATTGACTTCCGTGGATATAGTGAAGTGTTTTTTCTTCTTACAACCAAAAATCTTTATATGAAAAAATAGTCTAAAACCCCTCTTAATCTTTTATTTGATAAAGCAAATCTAAAATCATTTCTAATTATCTGTTAAATCCATCATGATACAATTACTAATTTTCTCTTTAATTCAATATTCATGACGAATTTGCTCTATTTTTTGCTTGGTTTAACCGAATTTCGTTGGCAAAGCTAACTCTTTAACTACTTTTTCAATGAACTCTAAAGGTACATCTCTATTATTTACATAATTCAACTACTATATGTTGTAGCTATTGTTTTCTTTTTTACTGTAAAGAGTATTTAATAATCATTAATTATTATTATTGTTTTTTATTGGGTGTTTATGCTATGCAACTGTATCATATGTTCAGTAATTATTGAACTGTGCGGTTAGTACTAGTGCTTTGAGTAATTCTTGTATAAAGTCTTAGAACTGTTAGTTTTAGTTGTTACTTCATCTCTCCCAATTTATGTGGCGTGTTCGGATTTCGACAGTTAAATGAGTTTTTTTTGTTAATCGCATTTTCTCATATACCTTTTAAATATCTTAAGTCATAGATTATTGTGATTTAAAGTACTCCTTCTTTAGGTAGTTTCTAAATATGTAAATTTTATTTAAAAAGAAAAAAACATAAGCATACTATGTCTGAATTCACGGTCAAAATTTGGATGATTGACTCTCGAAATCCAAACTGTGCTGCATAAATTGGACAGAGGAAGTAAGTGGTATTTCAAGCTATGTTGGTCGGACTCTTCAAATATGATGTCGTGTGCTTGTTGGGTCCTCCAATTGTTGTGGGTTGTTTACGGATCCGACAAGGATGCGGCATCATTTTTAGAGAATCCGAGCAACATAGATTGTCAAGCTTGTTGATTTTGTGAATTCGATTAATTGATTAACATTTGCTAATGTGGAGTAGGTTTAAAAGGGTTTGTATATGAAGAATTTGAGTTCTTGAACTAGAAGCAATGCGCTCGTTGTTTTAGCTGACAAGGATTTATGAAAGGTCTTGCTGGTATCACATCTTTCTTATCATCTGTAATTTTGGGATTCGGCTGGGAGGAATCATTTCAATGACAACCGTTGGTGATGAAGACAAAGAAATGCTAGATGATGGCAAAAAGGTTATTGGAGATGGAATTTCGCACGAGGGGCTAAATGTAGTCAAGGATAATGAGTTGGACATTGATTCGATCGATAGTGATAGGATAGATGCGAGGGGTGCCACATTGCTAGGTGAAGGTGGTTTGAAATTGCAACAGCAACAGAGTCAAGGGTCAGCAGTCTGTTGGGAACAATTTCTTCATGTCACCTCCATTAGAGTGCTGCTGGTGGAGAATGATGATTCTACTCGACATGTCGTCTCTGCTTTACTTCGAAATTGCAATTACGAAGGTTAGTGCTTCATTTAAGTTTTTGTCAAGTTTGAGTTTTGGCGTGATGGAATATTAGCTACATTTAAGCTTCGAAAAGCATAGCTTGTTCTTGCATACCTTGTACACCAGAAAAAGAACAGAGCCTTAGCTTCTTGTTATATCAGCATAGCTTTCCTTTTATCCTTTCAACTCTGGCTTGCGATAATCAAATATGACCAGCTCAAAGATGAGAGTAACTGTATGAGTGAGTTTGATTTTTTTTCTGGTTATGAATATTTGTTGAGCAATCAGATTGTACTATTTGTTACTTAAACAAGGATTTTGAGGTGTCATTTACAGTATATTTGTTTGCATGTTTTATCACTTAATGCTTAATATACCCTCACTTGAACTGCATAATGGTGTTGCCAATGATTAACAACCTGATGGAGATCAGAGTAGTCAAAGGCAAAAACTGCAGAAGTCATTTGGGGGCTTTAATTGCTGAGCAGAATAAAAGTATGTGCTTTAACAAAGAAAAGCACCAGTGAAGAAAAAAATACTTAATAAGGCATGTGTAATTCAACAAAAATAACTACAAACACAACTAACTATTTGAACAAAAGATTGAAATAACCATACTTAAGCATAATATATGAAATAAAAATCATATCAATCAAGTTGAAAACCCATCTTAAATTTCTGATATAAATGAAAGATGTGGTTTCATGTTTCTTGAGCTGGTTCTCTTATGCTAAAATTTTAATTTCTTCTTGCTGATGACTAGAATTTCATTCCTAACATCTTTCAATACTTAATGGACAGTTCACTAAATATATTTATTATCTAACAATGACCTCTTAAAGATGGAGCCAATAGGTAATGAGGGGCACGCCTTAGCATCTTAGCACCTACATTAAGTGATGAAAAGGAGAATTAGAGTTTTCCCTATAGGTTGGTGCAGATAGCTAGAGCATTCAGACAAGTCTGCATATTTGTATGAACGCTAGCAAAGGTGGAAATGCAGATGGACAAAATTTGATAAAAATGCAATTTACCTGTCAATTATTGCTGTGCTCAAGATGTAAACAACTAGTTAGTGCATAGTAGGAAAACCAGTAAGTTGTAGTGGACAGTCCTAGACATGTTCGGCATACGATGGTTAGTGAAGAACATCATACATAGCTGATATTCAGGAGGAGAAATAGGAGATGTAAAACTTGGAATGTCGCTCATTTGGCACTTATGTGGGTTCTTTGAAAGAAAAGAAATAGGAAAGCAGTTGAAAGAAAGAAATATGATTTTATACATATCAGGGCATTTCTATTAACTTTGATGTACCCATGAGGTTTTTGTTTGTATGGATGATTGGGGGTCTTTCGTGGAGAATTTTGATGGAGAATATTGTTTGTATGGTTTCAGTGAAATATTACTTTATAAGAGAACGTATATTGTGTGGCTCTTTCTGCTTGCCTCAGTTGCTGCTAACTTTGTGCTATTTTGTGTAACTAACGTTACTAGAAGGGGAGCCAGCAGCAACTGGAATTAATGTTGCTGCTGACATCCTTTTACTGATCTATCAACTTAGTTCCATTTCCCTATGTTAATCTAGGTATAAATTATTATGTAAATAAGTTGTTGTCATCTAGTTCTATATCTAACTTTGCGAATCTTGTTGCTGAAACTATTAACTGGCAGCAGAAATCTGTCATTGTGTTCATACAGAAAGTATTTCAACAACAGCAACAACTAAGGCTCAATCCCAAACAAGTTAGGTTCGGCTATATGAATCCTCATAGACCATGTTTCTCCATTTAAGCTCAATTCATGTCATCATACAGAAGTAGTTTCACTTCAACTAAATATGATATTTCAAGCTTTATTTTCTATGATATTTTGTCGGAGAACTTGCATTTATCAGTGTTCGATAATTGGTTTAATCAGAAATAGCCTAAGTGGTTCTCTATGCTTCTCCCTTTTTATTACACTTTCAATTCATGGCTAGTCTCTGCTGTATTTGTTGTAATTATCTTTGTTTGGTTTCTCTCATACCATCCTTATATTCTTTATTATATCGTTAACTGACATTATTTGCAGTTATAGAAGCAGCTAATGGATTGCAAGCTTGGAAGATACTGGGAAACCTGACCAATCACATTGATCTAGTTTTAACAGAGGTTGTAATGCCCTGTATGTCAGGCTTAGGCCTTCTATGCAAAATCATGAGCCACCACACACGCAAGACTGTTCCTGTGATCAGTAAGTAACCGCTGCTAGTTTTGCCAATTCTTCTACTGTAAAACTCTTACTATGCTGTATTTAATTTTCAATTGATACTATTAACCTCTACACCTGGTGGGGGCCATTTGCAGTGATGTCATCTCATGATTCAATGGGTTTAGTCTTCAAGTGTTTGTCAAAAGGAGCAGTCGACTTCCTGGTAAAACCTATACGGAAGAATGAGCTTAAGAACCTATGGCAGCATGTCTGGAGAAGATGCCACAGTGTGAGAGACCTTACTCTCAATATCCCTATTCTTCTAAGCTTCTTGGTGTACACTGAATGGCTGAGGCATTGATGTTCATCAACATACCTAAATAATCAGTAATTGTTCATTATGGAGATTAATATCTACTTAGAGCCTGTTTGGGTGGGCTTATAAGCAGCTTATTTTAAGTGGCTTATAAGAGCCTGTTTGGGTGGGCTTAAAAGCTGCTTATTTTAAGTGGCTTATAAGTCAAAAAGTGACTTAAAAGCTACTTTTCGTGAAGTTAGGATTTCCTAACTTCTCAAAAAGTGGCTTTTAAGCAACTTATGGCTTATAAGTTCGAAATTTTTGAGATTACCAAACATATATTAATGGGCTTATAAGCTTATAAGTCACTTTTAAGCTCACCCAAACGGGCTCTAAGTCAAAAAGTGACTTAAAAGCCATTTTTTGAGAAGTTAGGATTAGGATTTCCTAACTTCTCAAAAAGTGGCTTTTAAGCCACTTATGACTTATAAATCTAAAATTTTTTAAGTTACCAAACATATATTAATGGACTTATAAGCTTATAAGCCACTTTTAAGCTCACCCAAACGGGCTCTTATTTGTTCAGTGGGCTGTTTTTCTAGATATAAGCTGTTTCTTTAGTTATGTGTAATATCCCATTTGTCTGCTCATCTTTTAAAACTAACCTTCCCACTGTTTTAAGCTACTGAGATTAATTCATTCTCATTTTCTCAGTCTAGTGGAAGTGGGAGTGAAAGTGGTACTCAATCCCAAAAATCTGTAAAATCAAAAAGCAGCGAGAAGTCTGAAAACAAAAGTTCTAGCAACGATGGGGAAGATAATGGGAGCGATGGCATGAATGTTGGTGACTGCAGTGGTGATGGAAGTGACACGCAGGTACTGACATTGGTTGCCTTCACTAGAAATAAAGGACATTGTACAAAATCTGCCTGTAGCTTATTTGCCATTTATTTATGTGCAGAAGAGATATACTTTATTGAGGATTCTCGTGAATTTATCATCTTATTTTAGATGAGGCACGTCTGACTTGCATGAAAGTGTTATTGTTCCCTGATTGTTTGCAGCAGATGAGCTTCCTAATTATTTATGTCCTTTCTTGCAACTATCTATTTAATAATTTAGCTCTTGCTGTTAAATAACAGATATATTTATTGTTCTCTCTTTCTGA
Source organism: Petunia x hybrida (assembly GCA_037355625.1). Classification (NCBI taxonomy): domain Eukaryota; kingdom Viridiplantae; phylum Streptophyta; class Magnoliopsida; order Solanales; family Solanaceae; genus Petunia; species Petunia x hybrida. The sequence continues at coordinate 29,246 of JBBBVM010000306.1, forward strand.
GTCTGAAATTTGTATTTCCCAGAATTCCTGGTCAAAGCAAGCTGTTGAAGTTAAAATCTCTCAGGCAGTGTCTCCACGGAATCAGGTAACTCAGTGTCCAGACAGCACTTGTGCAGAGGTTATTCGTTCAAATGCAGAAACTGCTGCTAACAGGAATGCACACATTAATGCCAAACGGAAATGCCAAGAAAAAGAAGACAAACCTGATGGTGAGTGTTAACTAATCTTTTTCTCTTTGGCACTAGGTTCTCTTTGTTAACTAACTTGGATCTATCATGTGTTTCATTGAAGATTACATTGCAAAAGGCAAACCCTCCCTCATGGGCATACTTAGAAATCATAAGTCACAACCTAATACTGCAGTTCAGGTTCCAGTCAAACTAGTTGGTGTGACACATAAGACGCTGATGGAAGTAGATTCCAATAGAAGCAGTCATAAGGTGGATAAACACCAGGCAAATCTAGATGGTATCTGTCCATCCACTGAATATCATGATGTGACTGCTGAAACGTCACACCCTCGGACCAACAGCAGAAGGTTGAACAAATCTGTGCAGGTATTAGAAATCAATAATACTTTAATTGATGATTGTGAAGAGTCAGTTCTTGAGCTAAGTTCGAAAAGGCTGAGAGGTCCAAAAGAACCAGGAAAAACTGTTCAAGATGATCATAATGATTTGAGAAGATCACATCTTTCGGCTTTTTCAAGGTTTGGAGACAATAGTTACTAGTTGTGCTTTCTAAACTATATTGTCAGAGCTGTTGCTGATTTCCTTTGTTGGATGGGGAACTCTCAGCAATTTACCTTCTGCTCTGTGGGTGGACCATTTTGCAGGTATCATTCGTCCTCAACCCCTACGAGGACTTCAAATGTGATCACCGTAAGTAGTTCTTTTATTGATAATGGCCAAGAAGTTGTCAAGAATGAGTCGGTATGTGATAATCCAACTCATACAAATAAGAAATTTCGATATCTGAGCTCAAATGGAACTGGCAATAACATAGATATTGGGTCCACCAGTAATAAACTTTCTAAGGAACCATTACCCTCTAGGGATAAGTCAGAAGCTACGTCGACAATTAGCGGTTTGCACTCATCGTCAGTTTTCAAGCCTGTAAAAATTGAGTTCAGAATCTCCCCTCTGCAAGTGCCACAAGTTAAGCCTTGTGTCATGCAAGCTACAGAAAGTCTTGCTCTGCAAGGCTCGCATGCTGACATACTAATTCAGCAACCTCATCAGCACCACCAAGATCAGCACTTCCACTACCTGGATCAACATTGTGTTTCCACCCGTGTTGATTTTTCAGTGAATAAACTGGCTGTAGTTGGCCCCACTTGTGCTTCCTCCAATATTCTAGCTGGGCCTTGTGAAGGGAACCCTGAAAATCACAGTTTAGACAGAAATGCTTCGGGGAGTCACCATGGAAGCAATGCTCAGGATGGAAGCTGCACAGCTATAAATGTTGGAGGTGCAAATGCGGGAAGTGATAATGGGTTAGCTGGCAAAAATGGAGGTGGTGATGCTAGTGACAGTGGTGGTGGAAATACAATAGATCCTTCTACACTTGCGAGAATAGCAGCCTTGACCAAATTTCGTCACAAGAAGAAAGATCGATGCTCTAAGAAAAAGGTATATTCACATACATTTTGTGGGTTATCTATCCAAATCTTGTTTTCATCACTATCAGTGATGTCTTATCCCTACCTTTTGTGAACCTTGCATGCTGAGTTACTTTTGGAATCAGCAAATTACACTGAGAGCCTCCTAATTCACTTATATAAGTCACGTAAAGTTCCTAACATATCTTAGGGTTAGGATTGTGGTTAAGTTCATTTCTTAGGCTTTAGAGGTGAAGTCTACTCTAGTCCATTCTCTAGCTCACAAATGTGTTTGACATATTATATAATCTATTTCTTTGTCATCTTATGACCGTGTTTCGTTTAAATTATTCTGTGCTATATTTGGTATAGTTCTCTGACAAGTATTACCCCCTCCATACAGAATTAGATATCCCAAGTAGATTGGACCAGAAACTAAGGCAAGAGTTTGAAATTTTGATTCATCGTGATGAAAATAGAGATGAAATTTTAAACTAAAGTAGATTTTATGTTACCTATTTTGAGATATGATACTGAAAGCATATTTTGGATTGTCAAAAGATACTTAAAGAAAGAGATACCAATTTAGAGGAAAGTTTAAAAAAAGGTATGAGTGGATTTAAAATGAGAACAGCAGATACCGCTCTGGAAAGACCTGTAATGTCAGCATGCCTATAATAGAGGTTGGTGTACGTGCATTTACTCTGGAAGAGCTAGACACGTCTGAACTGGTATTGCCAGTTCCCAGGATAGGGTAGGGCAGGAGAAAATCTCGGGAATGTGTGTTTCCTAACCTAACTTGATGCTGTTACTCTGGAGGAGGCTAAATTTGGTAATGTTGATGGAGGTAGAGCTCCTGAAGTAACCAAAAGTTTTTGACTCCCTCCCTCTTGAATTTATGATCCATTCATGTATTAATTTTGACAAAATGTATGAAAATGGGGTGTAGCCGAGTGGTCAATGAAGTGGGTACAAACCTTGGAGACCAGGTTTCAAATCCAAGCACACAAACAAAAAAATACTAGGTGATTTCTTCCCATCTTTGAGGTGTGCACAATCTGGGCTCGACACAATCGTTATTAGAAAAGTTCCGCATCAAGTATGGAGAATAGATCGTCATAAAAAAAAATCAAGTATGGAGAATAGATGAAATAATATCGGTTTACATCAGTTTGAATTCTTGGAAATGAGAAACATTTTAGTTAAAGAAAGGGTTCAAGTAAATTGGAATGGAGGAAGAAGGAATGTGAGCAAGTAAACTAGGATGGAGGTTTTAGATTTTTAGGACAATATTATCTAAACTCATTCTATTATAGCAAGTAAACTGGGATGGAGCTTTTACATTTTTAGGATAGTTTTAGCTGAACTCATTCTAGTATAGCACAGATATTACTTATGTTAATTAGGTCTACAAAATAATTTATGCATGTTTGATCACAGATAGATCAGGGTCCCCTTTGGATTTCCTTTTTTGGATCTGTACTTATCATTTCAGCATTATCCAGATGCTGTGTTTATTCTAAATATAAATAGTTACCATTTCAAAAAAAAAAATACTAATAATAATAATAATAATAATTTATACATGTTTGAGATTGAATTATGAGATGATTGAGCATATATAGCAAATGTAGCACTTTGAGTGATAAAACTGATAACTAACATCGTTGATCAAACTTGTTACATTTGCAGGTAAATTGACTGTAGTTTTTGTCAAATCAGGTGGTCAATACACGAGCCATCATATATGGACTTCTCGAGCAAATTGTAAGGACTGATGTTCTGCGTCCAAGTACACAAGCACCTAAGTAGTTGAAGCTGGTCTGCCACATCATACAGTTGATTGTGAGGAACTCGAATTTTCTATTTTCAGTAATTTACCCTGTTGTATGTTGCATGTGATATTCAGAAAGCCAAAAGAGTGTCTTTTATGCATAGAGAGTTGAATTTTACAAGCTATGAGGTTGACCTCAAAAGAGTACAAGGGATATAGACCTCAAAGCTATGCAAAATGCATGCAACATTCAAGAAGTTTATCTTTTTCTGTTATTTTGCTGAAGCTATACTATCCATTTGAGTCAGGATCACGTACTGGCTGTAATCCTTTCTTCCTTGAATTGTATCATTGCATTCGTTACCATAACAGAAAGAGACTAGCAGTAAAGAGGCACGTATTTGAGGGCAATTTCTGTGGCAGACACAGCAAAAACAACCGAAGCAATACTGCAGGGTGATGATTTAGAGCCATGCTTCCTGATCCTTCATCTGTTGAATTTGTTTATTCATAATAGTATCTTGTACTGTGAGGATATCTACTCCTGTAAACCGTATGGTCAGATTTAATTTTTTTCCTGGCTGATAGTGAAAGTGCCAGTCATTGACTTGTTATAGGAGAATGTTCTGCTTTTCAGCTGAGTTGCCTTCTATAATAACTTCTTGTGACTCTCCATTTGTATTTAATCAAAATGTACAGGATTGGATTTGGTTGGTGGTTGATTTATGTTTATGACATGCTGCACTTGAATTAGTTTGTGGTTAGCATTGCGAATTGGAGGAATTGGATTGCTATGGTAGATGTGCCACCATTGGTTGCCATGAAACATTTGAAGGTTATTTTTTCCACACCAATTAGCAAAATGTTCTTAGTGCTGCTGTGCTGGGCACCACCAAGAAAATGATTCTGTCCATCTTAGTTTGAAGCAGCATAAGATAATGAGCAAGTGCAGGATGTGATAAATCTGCCTGGATGGGGATTGATATGTCCTTTGCTTGAAGCAATTTCTTTGGTCGAAGGCTGACATTAGTGGGCTTGACTATTGAATATGCTAAAATTTCTAAGGATAAACTATTCTTGTGAAAGCAGGGGAGGATTTACTATCATTATAACAGATAGCGGCATAATCCAGTAACTTTGGTCTCCAGACCCTATATAAAATTTTAAATCTGTCTCTGCGTGACAGTAATCATGATTAACTATAATTAAGCTGGGTAAGTCCTTCCCTACTCAGATATCTTTCAGATTAATTATTTTATTATGTTTGTTATGCTCTTTACCCCTGCACACCCCCTGTTGTCCCAAACTCATTGTATCGTTTGTACTATAAATAGTTGGTCCCAATAATGCAAACAAGCGCAACCATTTACGTAAATTGCTTGTGATTTGACCTACTAGCCTATTATTCGATTTTGGGCTCCATGTGCTTGATGCTCACCTAGAGAGCTATGACCATTTCCACAAGCTACTAATCACTCCGTTTTATTATAGGTTATAGGACGGTGTTGAACAACATGAAGTTTAAGAAATTATTAAAAAAATTAAGAATTAGTGAATAAAAGGCCAACTTTAAAATTTGAATTGACAATGCTGGTGTTTTCTTATTCTGGACAACTAAACACAAAATAAAAGAGAGAAGGCACAGTAAAGAAAAAGAAAAGAATCAAGACAGGAAAAGTCAGAGATTGATGCGAATTCTCTCATAAGATAATTTCTAGTCTTGCTTTAGCATAGGGATCAATTTATTTGGGCACAAGTTTGGCATATGCAGATGTCTATGGTGTATCAGTTTAGTAAATATTATTTATATTTTGAAAAAGGAAAAAGTAAAATAATATTGGAGTACTTAATTTATTTCGTAGTACATTGCATTTGAATTTTGATATAATGTTCAGTATCTTAAAATGAGATCTAAGGTTCTGAAATTGTAGGGATGTGTCGTATATCTCTCCGTACATACCATGTACTAATAACTTAGTTGCAAAGCACTAATTAATGTATATGCTGGCAAAAGGCAAAGCAGTAGCGCAACTTCATATTTATTGCTCAATAGAATATCAGACCAAGAAAATAATATTTATTTCTTCGTTGTAGAGGGTGGGTGGGATGTCTTGGTGCTCCATTTTTCTTTTTCTTTTTTTGAATATCAATTTCTAGAGCTTTTTAGATCTCTAATAATCTAGACATTAATAACGATTTCAAGAAATGAAATTCTACTGGATATTTGATTATGTTTTCATCTGGGTAAATCAATGAGCTCATATAAAAAAAAAAAAAAAAAAAAGCTAAACAAAGGCAGCTCTGCAAAATAGTCCTATAATAACAAAGGAATTTTACAGAAAAGTACAATTTTTAGAAGTTATTTACAAAACATAGCAATATTTTAGTAAAATTATTCAATATAGAGGAAATGAAAAGTTAATTACAAAACATAGCAAAATGTAGCATAACATAGCAAAACCTTACATTCTTCCTCCCATTTCTCCTGATTCCATTCCCCCCCCTTCCCAACCACCTCGTATCTCGATGTACCTCGATGTTTCCCAACTACCAACCACTTCGTATCTCGTTGTTTCTTATTGTTTCTTGATGTATCTCAACTACCATCCACCTTGTATCAAGTTAGATCTCTCTGTATCTCGTTGTATCTTAGCTTACACCAGAAACCAACCACCTTATAGCTTGTTATATCTCAGCTTAGACCAGAAACCAAGCACCCCATATCTCGCTGTATCTGCAATGTTTTTGTTTCGTATCTAACTGTATCTCGCTGTATCTGTGATGTTATAGACTGTTGCAGCGTTGTTTTAGACTGTTTCAACGATGTTTCAGACTGTTTCCGCGTTGTTTCAGACTGTTTCAACTAGAAAATAATCAACACTATAGCTGCAGTATCCCAACGGCCAAAACAACCATCAAACGTGGTGTCCCATAATGCCTCGCAGCTTCACGCTACCATAGCTGCCTTCCCATAGCCTCAACAACATCACAGCTCTGTCACCATCACACACAACACCCACGTTGCAACAAAACACTGCCACTACAACACCTTCTCAATCGACGCCCAATCCCCCATATCATCGTCATCACAACTCTTCCAAACCCAAAGCTATAATCTTTACAACTATTCTAACTAAAATGACTCCATCTAGGATCGTTTCAGCTAATAAGAAGACAAAGAAGGTGACATGGAGCAAGAATATCGATACTTAAACCGACTCGTTGTTAGTCGGCTTGAAATGGAAGGAGTTGATTTTTCCTAATGGAGTCCATGAGGTGAAAGAGGAGAGTGAGAGAAACCTGGACATGTAAAATTTCACCAGAGAAGACAAAAGGGGCTGCGGGGAAAGCTTTTAACGGAACCTTTGACCTCCGATCTACACCAAATGGTTGAGAATTTGGGAAATTTGAGGGTAGATCGAGGTAGAGGGACTTGAGACGCGGCGGGAGGTGTATTTAGTTGCCGGAAATAGTGATCGGAGCTCCGCGGCGCCGCCAACAGTGGAGGTTTCCGATGCAGAGTGTAAACTTTGGCATAGTTCCTTTAGTCTGTGGACTCAAATGGTGTAAATGAGAAAAAATGAAAGGGAAAAGGGGTACTAGAAAAAATACTGCTATGTGTTGTAATTTGTATAATATTGATTTTTTTACACAAATATATAAACCTACACCCCTATATTACAAAAAATAGCAATATTATACAACGAGATACAACGGGATATGATGTTGTTGGTTTCTAGTGTAAGTAAGATACAATGAGATACAAAGAGATACAACGAGATACGAGGTGGATGGTAGTTGAGATACATCAAGATACAACGAGATACGATGTGGTTGGTAGTTGAAAATCATCGAGATACAGCGAGATACGAGGTGGTTGGGGATGGGAAGAGAAAAAGTAAAATTGGGGAAAATGGGAGGAAGAATGTAAGGTTTTGCTATGTTATACTACATTTTGCTATGTTTTGTAATTAAGTACTTTTCCTTATCTCTATATTGGATAACTTTGCTAAAATATTGCTTTGTTTTGTAAATAACTTCTAAAAATTGTACTTTTCTGTAAAAATTTCAAAAATAAATGAAAAGGGAGAATTGAATAACTATGACACCATAGGCAATGATTTGTCTTTTTGACCCCCTAACATTGGTTGCAAAAATGACCTCCATTAAGTTTAATGAATAAATTCTGGATGAAAATACCCATATGGAAGATAATAATGATGTCCATATCCTACCCTCCCTTTCTCGCAAGTATTGCCTAAGAGGCAGCACTTTCCTTTTACGCACTCTTGCATCGGCATTACTTGTCCTTTAATCTCTTTCCACATTCTCCTAGATAACTTGAAGTGCTGCTTGGACATCGCTTGCCCCTTCAATCTCTTTCCATATTCTCGCATGCAACACTTGCCCTTTGATCTTTTCCTAAGAGGGCCTGCGGATGAAACAAATATCATTTTACTAGGATAATCTTATCCAGGGACCAAAAAGACATTACTAGTCATTTTTGACGACTCGTGGTGAATTTTTTTTTTTTTCGAATTTGTGAGTTAAGGAAGCTACTTGCAAAATTTTACTCCCTCGAAAAGCAATCAAGTATATTCCACGGAATCTTTTATTCTTTGATCAATATTACTCTCATTAACATTAAATTATGCCTCTAATATTACACTTGTATTATTGGAATTAAATCACCACCATTACAAAACCATTTTAATAGCTTGAATTTCATGTACATCATTGTGTGAAGTTTTCTTTTATATTAAATCACATTTACTTGTTGTAAAAGAAATTTTGTCTTTTTTTTAATTAAAAAAACATTATGAATTATGAGTCCCACTTTCTTAGTAGACTTTCTCTATTGTAGATATCATTTAAGTCGTCTGCACAGTGTATAAATTTATTTATACAAATGATGTATGTAAACATGAATGGTAGTCTACCACTTGACTAAAAAAATAAAAAAAGCGAATGTGAAATAATGTTTCAATAAACAAGATCTGTGTATAACATAAAGGAATTGAACTATAAAAAACTCATTTTAATTTGAGTTTTTTTTTTCAACAACTTATTCATTATTAATTGTATAACTTCTCGAATGATATATGATTATATGGTCATAGGGGATTATGAATTTGAAGTTTTTTTCTAGGTTTTTAAAGCTAGTGGATTCTAAATTATTAATTTACGCTTATCAAATAATTTTTTCAAAATAAATATAAAATTTAGGCCAACACTACTGAATTTGACCACATTCGTATCCAAACTTGTAGCTTCGCCATTAACTATGTCTTAGGAGCTCGCACACAGGAAGTAGAAAAAGAAATAGACGTCCTCAAATATACTTAAGAATTTTAAAAAAAATTTGGCACTTAACCGTGTTAAATAAATAAAAAAGAAAACTTAGAAAATTTCCTCTAAATTTGTCTTGACATGCACATCCCTTTTGATTTGAGATATAATATATCACCTCAATTTGATTATACATTTTTTCATAATGAAAACTTAATTCAAATAAAAGTTACTCAATTTTGCTAAAAAGATATGTCCTAACATTATTAATAAATTTTTTAATCCCAAGATCGAATTGTCAAAAAGACATAGTAGAGTACATTTGAATGTCGATGAAACTTATATAGAACTTAAAATACTTCGAGCACGATCAAACTTATACAAAATTTTAGTTGAAAACACAAATATAAAGAGCGTGATTGTATTATACAAATTAAAATAACGACGGTAAAGGTAATATCTTGTTTGTATAGCAAATAATAATGCAAAAGAAGATGAAAAAAAAAAGAACCTTTGAAAACATTTAAAAAAAGAAAAGAAAAAGAGGTTTTGTGTAAATTGACATTTGACCATATCAATCAACTATTAAGAGGGAAGTCATCACTCATTAGTCATTAAGACAAAAGTTACTACTGGTTTTCAGACAATAATTAAATGACAAAAACAGTAAAAAGAAACACACACACAAAAAGGTTAATCTCCTTAAAGACAACAACTATAGTCAGCTGTAGTAGAAACTTCCCTTTTCTCAAAGTATTGCCACTCTCCATTATTACTCCTCTAAAAGGAGAAAAATAATTAAACTTTGAAAAAAATGGGTTGGTTTCCTTGTTCTGGACCATCAAAACAGAAGAAAAATTCCATTGATTCAGTTCAACATTCTTCTGGTAATTTACAAAAATCTTGTATATAATTAATTGTTTGTTCATTTGATGAAATGGGGTTGTTTTATTTTTGCTAAAGTTTGTTTTAATTAGATTTGGAGTTTTACTTCTGATTCTTGGATATTTAGCTTTGTATAATTGTGTGTGTTATAAGTTGATTGTGGTGAAATGGGGTTGTTTTATTTTTGTTAAAGTTTGTGTCTTTGGATTAGATTTGGAGTTTTAGTTATGATTTTTGGATGTTTAGCTGTTTACAATTTTTTTGTAGTCTAGGTGACCTGGATCTTGATAGTACATTGACTTATTATTGGACTTGATTGTTGTGGTAATAATGTTAGGGGAGAGCCCCTGTGATCTGCTACGTCTGGCTAACTTTAGTCGAGATTGTAGCTCGACTAATTCCACGGGCTATCTGTTACCTCCCGCTAGCACACATACAGGGTAACTCTGTCCACAAAGGCTTGGACGGATGAAAAGAAATCACCTTGTGTTTTTGCCTCTTCTAGGATTTAAACCTGAGACCTTATGGTTCTTATACTTCATTGACCATTAGGACCCCCATTAGGGATCATATTTCAGTCTTAGTAGAGGCTAACAAGTAAGGTCATTTCTTAGAAGCTATCAAGTAAGGCCATTTCTTTATTTCTGGTTAGGCCTTGGTGGGTAGAGTCACCCAGTACCGACATACTATTGAGAGAATGTAGGTAGCCAGTGGGATTGCGAGGTATACATGGATTAGCCTAGAAAACTACTGTCATTCAGAAAAGAGTGTACATCATAGTCATGGAAGAATTAAATGATTCCACTTTAGAGATTTGGGACTACATTTTGGTTCAATTAGCTGTGTGGTAGGACTTAACTATGGAAATGGCCCCCAGGGCTTTGGTAAGAGCTCAACTTGTGATGTGTGGGTTAGGCACACGTCACAAGTTCGAAACTTGCCACAAACAAAGCTTGGTAACTAAAGGGAGAATGGTAGAGGGGCGGCAAATGATATCAACTATATTATGTGATTTTTTAGTAAGTGCCTTATGGAGCCAGGAATGCGCAAGAATTTTTTACGCAACATGATAATGGGATATAAGTTTTACCATTTTTTCTTCATCTAAAAACATGATAGTGAGATAAAATGGTGGAGTAGTTTGGCACCCTCAAGGTCAATGGTTCTAATTTCCCTTCTTCATACTAGGCAAGAATCAAGATAGCTTCCAACCACTCCCTCAACCCGCCACCCTCTCAAAAACAAAACGAGGGAAAAAAATGAGACTAACATGAGGCTTTTGTTCATTGTGCCAATTTTGTTCGAGTAAGATGACATGATTTCACTTTGACGTCCAAACAATTGCAGCTTTTCCATTTTACAATGTGTATTTTTCATTTTAACCTTTTATTTTTACTATATTGTCTCAGTAAACTAGTTATCTTTGTATCAATTGACAACACATATTGTCATAATTAAAAATTTGAATGGATGTTTCACAAAGGGGAGATAAATTAGTATTTCTTTTACCGTTCAAAAGGGAGATAAATTATTGGTGCCATTATATGTGTGAGCTTGTCAAGTCTTGATGTTTCTGATACTGTATGCTATGTTAAAATTATACTGTAAACAACATCAGCTACTGAAGTTTCATATTGTGAACTTCACACAACCTCTTACAGTTACTGAAGCTCCATTGCTCAAACTTCAAACAACCTCCCTCATCTCAAAGTTGAACCAGTAAAAGAATATCTATTCCTTTTTCCCCTGCTTGTATATCCTTGATGTTTCTGAACACTAGTTGCTTCATTCGAATGCCATGCTTTGTTCACATTTTATTTTTATTTTATGTTCTCGTCTTCAGATAAGTTGAAAGCAAAGAATTCAGTACACTCAAAGGAAGTTGTTAAGGATGCAGACTCCAACCAAATTGCAGCCAAGACTTTTACATTTCGTGAATTAGCGGCTGCGACGAAAAATTTTCGAGGTGATTTTCTTCTTGGAGAAGGAGGTTTTGGTAGAGTATACAAAGGGCTGATTGATTCAAATCAGGTCAATTTCTCATCAACTCTTTTTGCTTTTTACTAATAAGGAACGTAATAAAAAAGATCATGCCTCCCATCTACCACACTCTGTTAAATTTCGAATAGTGTTCATGGGTAAATCTTTCAGTATTTTACTGATTTTTCTTTCTCGATCTTTGCTGATTTTTCTTTCTCGGTCTTTGCTGACCCAAGGTCAAATGCTTGAATCTTTTTTTTTTTTTTTTTTTTTTTTTTTTTTTTTTTGAAAAGGTTAACATTGTATTCATCAACATTAAGGCAATGTTGGCTACCAAATATACAATATCCATGAGCAAAATCCATAAAACTATAAATACAAAAAAACATGGACTTCTCTACATAGACTCCAACAAAAGTAAAAGTGCATCTTGATCTTCAGCATAACTCTTTTTGCACCAAAAATATAACAACATGATACAGTTGGACTTAATTTTTTGAATTGGGTTAGATCGATCTTCAAAACATCTTTCATTTTTTTCTTTCCATATTGTCCACCATATGCATAAAGGAATTGATCTCCACCATTTCTTTTGCTTTTTGTTTCCTCCTGGTCTATACCAACTATTGATAGCCTCCCTTGTTGAGTCTGGCATGGACCAATTTAAGCTTATCAGGTTCAGAAAAAGTTGCCACAATTGAGAAGTCACCTTGCAATGCAAGAAAAGATGATTTATGTCTTCCTCTCTTTCTTGGCATAAGAAGCATCTGGAACTCAACTGCACACCCCGTTTTTGAAGATTGTCATGAGTCAGACATGCTTTTTTGGCTACCAGCCAGCTAAAGCAAGCAACTTTAAGTGGTGCAATGGTCTTCCAAATGCTTCTCCAAGGCCAAAAATTGTGTGTCTGGCCTTCCTCCATAAGAAAATTATATGAAGATCTCACTGTGAAAATTCCCTCAGGTTCCAACTTCCATTTCATTGTGTCCACCCTTTCAAGGTTGATTCTGCATTGGTCTAACTCATTGATTAATGTTGCCACCCTTCCTATTTCCCAATCATTCAACAATCTTCTAAAAGTTAGGTTCCATCCCTGAGGAGACCATAGCTGCTTGAATCTTTTTGAAATGAGCATAACTATGTTATTCTGAGTTGGCTCAATCGTACATAGCAAGAGCTTGAGATTCTCTTTCTTTTGTCAATTGGCAAGAAATCCAACGCTGGGTCACTTGATTTTGCATTACATGAGAAATGTAAAATGAGAATGTCCTTTTGTTCTTTAGCATTTGCAAAGGGGAGGCTTAGAGGCCTTAATTATGCAGTTGTTTCATGGTATGCTAGTACTTTCTGAGAAGTGGGGTTTTGTACATTGCACAGATACCTTGGTTTCTATTATGCTTTTTACCATATTCGGCGAGCTAATTGGCCTCATCCTATTTGTTCTTTTTCACATATATGTGGGGGATGGAGTTCAAATAAGCAAAGGTATAATTGACTAGGATCATTTACCTTCTTTTTTTTTTTCAGTGTGAAAACCACGCTTGATAGTTTGCTTTTGACTTGTACTTTATGGCTGGAGCTGAAGTAACACCTTTCATTGTTTGGATTGGTGCAGGTTGTTGCCATCAAGCAACTTGATCGTAATGGATTGCAAGGCAACAGGGAATTTCTCGTTGAAGTGCTGATGTTAAGTCTGTTACACCATCCTAACCTTGTAAATCTGATTGGCTATTGTGCTGATGGAGATCAGAGACTTCTGGTCTACGAATATATGTCATTAGGGTCATTGGAAGACCATCTTCATGGTAATCTTTCTTTTAGGTATCCATTCTTTTTCATTTCATTTTGTAAGTTGGAAAAAACTCGGAGTTGAAGTGATTGTTCTGCAGATCCTACACCAGGTAAGGAACGGCTAGATTGGAACACAAGAATGAAAATTGCTGCTGGAGCAGCAAAAGGCTTGGAATATCTACACAGTGCAAGCCCTCCTGTAATTTACCGTGATTTAAAATGCTCCAACATTTTGCTTGCTGATGGTTTTCATGCAAAGCTCTCTGACTTTGGGTTGGCCAAATTGGGGCCTGTAGGAGATAACACCCATGTTTCTACAAGAGTTATGGGTACTTATGGTTACTGTGCACCAGAGTATGCCATGACTGGACAGTTGACTTTGAAGTCAGATGTTTACAGCTTTGGGGTAGTCCTCTTGGAGATCATTACAGGGAGGAAAGCAATTGAAAGTTCAAAAACTGGTGGAGATTTCAATCTGGTTGTATGGGTAAGAGATTTTCTTATCATGCAGCTTGTTGGTTGCTGTTGTTTTTGTGGTTGCCTGTTGATGTATTCAACTATTTGTGTGTGTGGGGGGGTGGGTGGGTGGGGGGGGGGGGGAATCTTGTCATACAATTAGAAATTCCTTACAGCAATCTGTATCCCTTACGATAAGTTCGTTCAATGAGTTAAGAAGCTGGTGATTGCTGATCTGATATGATTATGTCTTTGAAATATCTTGCCCCATCTGGAAGCAGCTGCATTTGCAACTTTCTATATTATCTTTGGATGAAGTGAAGTGACTCGTTGAAGGCAACAAAAAGGTGCAGTAAGTACAAAAGAAAGTGAGTAGATCAATGAGCTAACAAAATCCAAAACATGATCAATGTTATTTGCAATAGTCAAATCAAATCCTGTTCTGAATATTTACAAAAGTCTACTGCGGAAATAACAAAAAAAATTTCATTTTCGTGTGCAAAAGCAATACCCGACTGTCTACGTTTGGATATTGTGGAGGTACTGAGTTAGGTCTTGACAAGGGGGTTCAATTGAATCCCGTTCCCAGCGAAAGTATTGCATGCAGATAGGGCCAGAACAATTTACTTTTGGTTATGTATATATTGTTGAACCCATTAACGTAAGGGAAGATTCTAGTGTAGTGGCAAAGGGGGTTGGAAAATTGCAATAGATCATTATTTCAAATCCTAGGTGTGATATTGTAGTAAATTTTTTGAATTCTATTTTATAATTTCCTTGCTCTGCCAGTGCCTGTAACTAAGTACTGTTTCGTGAACACTGACACCTGCTTGGGGCACTTGGTTATCCCCAAAGAGGATTCAAAATTTTCATTTTCTTTAACTTTTCGTGTGTGGGTAGGGTGGGGACAGGCAGTGGTTTGTGCAAGATTTTAGGTAAGTGGTGTCGGCCTATTGTCTCTATTCAGTTAGTAGACGGGATTGGATTTAAGGATGTGGGGTTATCAGGACTTTACTTCCATCTCAAACTGATGGTTACTTTGCTTTATTTTCAAGCGGCGTCAGTCGATTGTGTACGTATTAATACTGTTAGACCTGCTGTTAGCTGGGTCTATCACTGCAGAAAGAAGGCTGCAAATAAGGGTAGTGAAGTGTGTTCTAATTTTCTTCTGTTGTTGTTGTTGTGTGTGTTTTTTAGTTTGTATATTGACATAACAAAGTTAGGAAATTCTGGTTCCTTACATATACATTTTTTTTTTTAATAAAAAGAAAGATATTACTTGTGTGGGGTAATTAAATTTTCCAAATAAGGGTACGAGATGACACCACTTGAAGCTATGTATCTTTGCCACTGGATTCGTTGCAAAGTCTAGTATTTTAGTTGACGTTGACGTGCTGGTAATGGATCATTTAGAGCTGGAAGGTAGCGGACCATTTATTTCGGAAGGTAATGCCTTGTATATGTGATATTTCAAGAAAATCCTGAGCCTTTATTGTTGTCAAATCGAGTGAGAGATTTAAAGAGTTCATATGTTCATATCCTTGTTCCCCTTTTCCTGGGCCGTGGTGTTGTGTAGACTGTTTTTTTTCTTTTCCTGTTGCCTACCGGAAAGAGAACAAAGTTTCTAATTTTACAATTGTGCTCTGGATATCAGGCAAGACCATTGTTCAAAGATCGGAGGAAATTCTCACAGATGGCTGATCCAATGCTGCAAGGCCAATATCCAGTAAGGGGCTTGTATCAAGCTCTAGCAGTTGCAGCTATGTGTGTTCAGGAGCAACCTAACATGCGTCCAGTCATAGCAGACGTAGTCACAGCTTTGACCTACCTTGCTTCACAAAAATTTAACACTGAAACCCGAGGCGTCCAAAGTTCACGGTCAGGACCTGGTACTTCACCTAGAATGAAACGATGGTGATAGGCAGCAAAAGGTTAGTTGGAGCTATGAAACTAGATGGTAATAGGAGATGAAACGAGAACATCTAAAAAGGGGGAACCGAGACAGGGAGCTCTTGAATACCAGCTAGTTGTTCAGATAACGAACCAGAAATAAGTGGCAGCTTGAGTGCTCAGGTATTGAACTAAATGGCATGAAGAATTTTTTTTTTTACCCCGGAAGTTAGACCACCTATGAGGTCCTCCGTTGTTCTTTCTCAGTTGTTCCCCTTTATCATTGCATGTATAGGTGATTGCATTCATGTGACAAGTGGTTTTGGTCATTTTTTGGTAGACCTCCAAAGCCTGTTCCAGTATTTTGTTGTACAGACATGGCTTGTATTTACGTGTGCAAGTATGTATTAGAATAGCGCATTATGATGTACAATCATGTGATTGTATTTATTTCCTGTAGCCATATCTTTAAACTTGAATTGACATTTTTTAGGAGAACATTTAATATTGTAACACTAGAAGTTTGCGTTTGGCTCTTGAATGTTGCTGAAAAACATTTTTAGTTTTCTTGCTCTCTTTTAATGTTAGCTAACTGTTCAATTCTTGTGATCTGGTCATGACAATGACTTGTAAAATAATCCAAGAACATGAAGAATCTTGATGGGGAAACAGGAAAAAAAAATTGAAGAAATTATTCAGGCTATTAAGACTATTGAAGAAAGTGAGTCTAATTAATAGATAGTATTTTATAAAGTCCCCATATTGTTGAGAAAAACATGTGTTGCCAATGGCAGCTTGAACCAAGAAAATGAATGTTGGGGTAGTTCTCCTTGAGTTGCATTACAATCACATAGCAAGGGCCGAGGAGGATATTTGTTTCCTCTATTTCACCTTTCTATTTTCAAAATTTCCTAATAAAACTATATTGCAAAACACATATATGGAAATTGTATAACAAGTGCTACAAATCACACTTTATAGTTAAAACAATTAAAATCTATTCCAGAAAATCTTATTGGAATCAGAGTGTCAAACAATTTGGGACAAATAGAATAACAATTTTTACCAATTTTTTCCAAGAGAACAAATCAAATTTCTTGGACGTTTATTCCCACTCTTTCCTTTTTACTCTCAGAGATGCATTGCCTTTCATGCATCAGAATATACAAGAAGATATCAACGTAAAGAAGAACTTTTTTGTCGAAAATTCTTGGAAGTAAGATATTATAAATTAAGTTGAATTTTCATTTTGTTAATATCAATGGAAGAAAGTGAATTTGGCAGAGAAGCACACTGGTAAACATGCAATGGCCAAGGTAACATGAAGAGATCCTCTATCCTTCTTTTAAAGATCAGCATCTCAGAGAGCACACCCCAACTCATTGATTCCATGGGTCTAATCAGATTTCTTTGCAAGACTCAGCAAGACTCCAGCGCTAAGACATGTAGCTACGACACCAAGAGAAGCCTCTGTGGAGACATGGTATCCTGCACGAATTTTCATATAAGTCGGATACCCAACTGGATTCCATGGTAAGAGGAAAGAGCTCAACCGTTTATGCAGAAACTCACCAAAAAAGTCTAGGATCATTTTGAATCCAATGAATCCCAGGACAACAGCAATGGAAGGCTGAACGGAAATGGGAGAAATCTTAGTTTAAATTATTATCCAAACATGTGAAAAATGGATCTTTAAAGATCACTCATTAGTAGATAAGCAACTATTTTGATTTGCTTTAATTGAATAGGATAATGCTATTGACTCATATCTGTAGAACAAGGAGCTCTAATATAGAAACAATGACCATCTCCCGATTGGAATCAATGGATGTTGCTATGCAGCAAGCAAAGACTGAAAAGCAAGTCATTCTCACCTGTAAATATTCCAACTCTCCCATGCTTTCAGAAATGAGTGTGTACAATGACCTTAATCCTGCATAGAGAAGAGCTAGAATTGGTCACCTAGTTTATAGTGGGGAAAGCATATTTTGGGGAAGGGTCTTTTGAAATCTGAATGAACAATGAAATGGCGAGATTTCTTTTATAAACTTATTTCAATTACCACGTAAACTCTAACTCCATGCATATGGGCCATCTTTGTATACATCAATTGATAAAAAGAACTTAAAAGAGTGTGTGCATTTACAGAAGCACAGCGCAAGATATGCCAAAGAACACTTAGTTAACACCAACTCTAGTTTGGTTTAAGAAATCATTTCTATTAGTGTTAGCTCCTTCTATAACTCTTGTGATTAATTAAAATAAGAAAGATAAAGAACAATGGCTCTACCCAAAATTGCAAAGAGATTGGACGTGAAAACTATAAAAGGATCTCTAGTGACACCAAAAACTGCTGGTATAGAATCAACCTGAGAAGAAGCACAACATTGTTGTTAGGACAGAAACAAACAGGCATGTTAGCCCTTGAAGATATGTCATATCCACTATGAAAAGAAACACTCACAGCGAATGCAATATCACTGAGTTCAATAACGGCTACTGTCAGAAGTAAAGGTGTAGCCTGCCCAAAATGTTAAAGGCTGTTATAAATCAGAACAACTATTCTTAAAAATAAAAGGGTTTTTTTCAAAATCTCTTGTATAACTAATGAACAATATAACAGGTAAACAGGATTTGTGCTTCCAAGCTTCACTGGATGGTCAACAGAGACAGGATTCCATTTAGCCTGGAATTTAAAGGTATAAACTGATACATGCACATGAATTAGGCGACATGCCAGACAAAGACAAATTTCAACTGCTAAAATAACTCCCTGTTGACTTACTTTCCATACACCATCCTGCAAAGTGAGGAACCGATTACCATCATATTCAGCTGCAACACCAAGAGAAGTTTGAAAAATCAACATATGTTTCAGAAGCCGAAAGGTTATATTTCTGCATAAGGAGCAAAGCTTCATCATCTTAAGAAAACTTGTGCCTGAACTCCACTCATGTATCATAAGTTATATGACTTAAAGATGTAATTAGAAGAACACAAGTCTTTGAGAAGAAAAAAAACCTAATTCATGGGTTCCCAACCACACTCGCCCTCCAAATAAGCGAAATCAAAGCAAACTTGTGAAAGTAAAAGTTACATTTTCCGTGGAGCTTAAGTTAGTGGACCACAAATATTGGTGATACGCAATAGAATTATACCATCTAGGCAAATTGTATGTACTTCTCAATCGTGCTCGAGATGCACATTAGTTCTGTACGTGCTTTTTAGTTAGCTTGCAAAGGACATTGGCCCTAATTTGCCTACCGTCACCCATTTAATTCACCCAACAAACATGATATTTGTAGAGTCCAACAGCATTTTCTTCAACTAAGAACTTTCTTTTACCATTTTGAATGAAGAAGTAAACAACCTGGAGTATGTCATATCTCTAAATCTCTTAGAGTTCTATCTTTTTTTGAGAATGATAACATGCATTATATTAGAATTAGCAGCACTAAGGCAGTGCTGAAGCCATATGTACAAAAAAGAGCCAAAAAAGGAAACTGTTGTCCTTGAACTACTTACAAGTTTCCTATCACATCTACCAAATCTCCTACATCTTCTAGGTATTCTTCTTTACACCAAAAATAAAATAGGTAAAGACAATCCATCTTGATCTTCTGTATGGAGCTACTTTTGTCTTCAAAACATCTTGCATTTCTTTCCTTCCAAGCTATCCACCATATACAACCTGGGATTAAGTTCCATCTCTGCTTATAGCAAGCATTATTGCTCAAACCACTCCAACATGTCAGTAGCTCTACAGTGGTTCTAGGCATGGTCCATTTAACATCCAGCATGGTTAAAAACATTTGCCAGAGGTGCCCTATAATTCTGCAGTGAAGGAAAAGATGAGAGTTGCTTTCTGCCTCTTGCCCACATAAGTAGCATCTTGAACAGATATGAAAACCTCTTCTTTTTAGGTTTTCCTGTGTCAAACAAGCCTCTTTTGCCACCAACCATACGAAACATGCTATTTTGTATGGAATCTTTGTTTTCCAGATGTTTCTCCAAGGCCAAGAAATGATTCGCTCATTTGTGTGATTCAAATTTTGATAAGAAGATTTGACTGAGAAAATCCCTTTCTTGTTCCTTTGCCAAACAAGTTTATCATCCGATCCATTTGTACCTTTAAACTGCTCCAGAACTTGTAGAAATTCAGAGCACCTATCGATCTCCCAGTCATTCAACATCCTTCTAAAGGTCAAATTCCACCCTTGAGAGCTCCATATTTGAGAGAGCACTGCCTGTTGTTGTAGGCTCAACCTGTATAAATCAGGAAACATGTCTTTAAGCTTTCCCTGATCTAACCACTTATCGTTCCAGAAAGAAGTTTTCATTCCATCCCCGACTGAAACCCTTATGTTGTTGTTGAAATCTGGCCACAGTCTTCTGATGGATCTCCACACACTAACCCCGAAAGGTGTATGTACTTCCTTAGTTACCCACTTCCCATCTGTGCCATACTTTTCAGATATAATTCTCCTCCAAAGGGCTTGTTCTTCTAAGCCAAACCTCCAAAGCCATTTCTCCAAAAGGCTATGATTGTGATGTTTTAAGTGTCTGATTCCAAGCCCTCCTTCTTTTTTACTAATGGTAAGGTTATCCCATTTCACCAGGTGAATGCATCTTTTTCCTTTGTTCCCCTGCCACAAGAAATCCCTCCGTAAAGCATTGATCCTGTTCTCCACATTCCTAGGAATTGGAAATAAAGACATCATGTAAGTGGGGAGAGAGTCCAACACACTATTTATCAAAACCAGTCTACCGCCCATGGAAAGGTACTGACTCTTCCATCTGGATAGTTTCTTGTCACACCTCTCTAGAACCTCATTCCAGATGTGTTTAGCTTTATTTTTTGACCCCAACGGCATCCCTAAATATTTTGTTGGCAATGTTCCTACTTGACAGCCTAAGATTCTTGCCAGAAGCTGCATGTCATTGACTTGATTAATAGGAAACAAATGACTTTTTCTCCAGTTTACATGAAGACCAGAGATAGCCTCAAAAATGATAAGAATTGCTCTAATGTGTCTGATTTCATCCACCTCCCCATCACAAAATACCAGAGAATCATCTGCATATAACAAATGTGTGATTTCCAGAGAACTTCTTTCATTATTAGATACCTTGAAGCCTTTAATCCACCTGTTCAAATTTGCTGTTCTTATCATACGATTTAATCCCTCTATAGCGATCACAAAAAGGAAAGGTGACAGAGGATCACCTTGTCTCAATCCTCTCTTTGATTGAAAAAAACCTTCGGGGGAACCATTTATCAGTATTGAAAACTTGACTGTTGAAATGCAAAACTTTATCCATCTTATCCATTTGCTCCCAAAACCCATGTCACTTAACATATTGAGAAGATATCCCCAGTTAACATGGTCGTATGCCTTTTCAATGTCCAATTTACATAGAATTCCTGGCCTTTTCTGCTTGATTCTAGAATCTATACATTCATTAGCTATAAGCGCAGCATCCATGATTTGCCTCCCTTTTATGAATGCCATCTGGTGATCATCTATCAACTTGTTAATCACAGTCTTCAACCTCTCTGTTAGAAGTTTAGAAATAATTTTGTACATCCCCCCTATCAAACTGATTGGTCTGTAATCTCGTAACTCCTCAGCTCCATTTTTCTTTGGAATCAATACAACATAGGTAGCATTAATACTCTTTTCAAAGTATTCATTCTGGTGAAAATTGTGGATTGTCTGCATTATATCTTCCTTTAAAATGTCCCAGCAAGATTTGAAAAATCCCATACTATAACCATCAGGACCCGGTGCTTTGTCTATTGCACACAATTTAATGGCTTGTATCACTTCTTGTTCATCAAAAGGCCTCTGCAAACACTGCTTCTCTTCTTCAGTGATTCTTGGACAATCAGTGTGGTTGAAATTTGGCCTCCATTCCTCTGTTTCAGAGTAGAGCTTATGATAGAAATCTACAATTTCTCCTTTGATCCTCTCTGGTTCCTCAACTGCTTCCCCATTAATCACTAATTTGTCAATAGTGTTGTATCTTCTATGTGTTGTTGCCATTCTTTGGAAAATTTTGTGTTCTTGTCCCCCTGTTGCAACCATTGAACTCTTGACCTTTGCCTCCACGCAATCTCCTCATTTTTGGCCAGCTCCTCCAACTCCATAACCACAGTTGCTTTCACTAAGAGCTCATCTTCAGTCAGATCTCCCAAATCTTGCTTCTGATCTAATTCAGCTATTTGATTCAACAATATGTGCTTTTTATTTTCCAGATGTCCGAAGTTTGTGCGACTCCATTCTTTTAATTTAAATTTCAACATCTTCAATTTACATGTTAGCACATAATCTGGTCTGCCTGAAACTATAAAGGAAGTCCACCATTGTTTTACCATGTCATTAAACCCTTCCACCCCTAACCACCAGTTCTCAAATTTAAAATAAGACTTGGTCTGATTCCAATTTCCACATTGTAGTAGAATAGGACTATGATCGGATGAAATCCTAGGAAGAACTCTTTGCCTAATGTTTCTAAATTCGCCTTCCCAATCAACTGAGAAGAGAAACCTATCTAATCTAGCTGCACTTTCATGATTTTCACCTCTGAACCTTGTGAACCTCCCACCATTGAGGGGAGGATCTATTAGTTCCATGTCTTCTATCCAATCAGAAAATTCAGTCATTGATGGGGTAATTCTACTATTATTTCTTCTTTCTATCGTGAATCTTGTGGTGTTGAAATCTCCACATACCACCCAAGGCCCATCACAAATACCCCTCGCAGCTGCAATTTCCCACCAAAGATGTTGTCTTTCTACTCTGTTATGTGGCCCATACACCCCTGTTAAGAACCACCTGAAGCCTTGATTTTCTGATATGAAATGGCAAGTGACTGTATGATCCCCCTTGACAACTAGTTCTCCTTTCCACACCCTACTGTCCCACATCATGAGAATTCCCCCACTACTTCCTTCTGCTTCTAGATAATCACATCTGACCCACCTGCTTGCCCAAAGTTGCTTGACCAGATTCTCAATATTTCTTTCCAACTTTGTCTCCTGAAAACAATAAACATCTGCCTTCCATTTGTGAACCAGACTTTTTATCAATTTTCTTTTGGAATTCCTGTTAAGTCCCCTCACATTCCATGAAACTATGTTCACCTTCATCTATAACCAATGTATAAAGGTTTCCCCCTGCTTCTTGTCCCAACTATCCCTTGATTAAAGTCAGTAATCAGATTCTTCAATTCATTCATTCCTTTCCATCTTGGAGTCATGCTACAACTCGCTTCTGCTGGCATCCTCTTTGCTTTCCTTCCTTCGTCAATTTTCATGAAAAGAGCTAGAGCTTCCTTCTCACATCCTTTGAAAACTACCCCATATTGTTTGCTTAACTTCAGTATATTTTTGTGAACCCACAGTGTTGCCTCCATCTCTGCATCTTGAATTAGAGTTTCCACTGGTTCAACTTCTTCAATTTCGCATAATTCACCATTTTTTATTTCTGCCAATTGCATGTCCTGATCTTCAAGCTGGATACGACTTTGTGAATGAAAGTCATCATCAATTATAGTCATGTTGTCGTCACCCTTCTCTCCCTCTATGTCAACATCTTGTATGTAAGGAATAATCTGTAGAAATTCATTGAGAGGTTGAAAAGAAATACTTTGGGTTTCTTGGTCCAGCTCCAGTAATTTTGCTTCTGAGAGTTGCCTAATAGAGATGGCCTCTATTTCATCAACTACTGGATCGGGTCGCATCACTTCAGATTTTTCACCACTTAAATTGTTGGATAATAAAATTGTTGGGCCCAATGTTTGTTTCCTCTCAGATTTGGCTAGCAATGTCTGATTTAAAGAACCCGTAACAACTTCCACCTCCCCGTTTATTTCTCCCTTGTCCAAAAGATTTTCCTGAGCCTCCTCTCCTATTTTAAGGCCTGGTAAGCAGTTATTGGGCTTTGGCCCAATTACTTCAACAACCTCTTTTAATAACTCCACCTCCCCTATAAATCCTCTGTGGCGTATTTGATTTTCCTGACCCTCCCCCACTAAACCTTTCCCATGTGCCTTCCCACGTGCCTTTCTCTTTTCTAATTCAAAAGAGTTTGAAATTACTCCACCACTTGTTCCCACGTGACCTTCTCTGTCACCTCCATCACTCATCTTATCTACTTTTTCATAGGGTCTAGACGTAGATGGTCCTTTATCCAAATCTTCTCCGGCCTTTCTAACGGTCGGAGGAACCTCACACCAGATGGGGATTGTAAAAATTAAACCTTCATCCTCTATATCAATAAAACTAGGAATCTCTTCCACTGGACCTCTAACCCTAATTCTAGCCCATCTCATATGATTTCTCAAAGTAGTCTCCTCTTCTGTTTCCAGCCATCCTCCACAATTTTCCCCCACTTCCTTAAACACTTGATCTGACCACAAATGCAATGGAAGTCCCAACAGCCTGATCCAAACCCAGTCTCTACGGTAATTTTTCGACATGCATGCTGATTTCGGATTCCACCAACTCAAGTTAAGAAGGGATTTCTTCCACCTCCATTCCCCTGAAATAATATGTTCTGCCATTCTTCTATTTGGAAATTCAAATAAAAAATGGAAACCAGTCATCTCATAAACCCCGACTCCTGGAGCTGCTTTCCAATTGCTATTCACCCATCTTCTAACATCAGAGGCGGTAGGGATCTCTTTCATCTCAGCATCGAACTTTCCAATCACACATCTGTCTAGCAAATCACCATCTGATGGAATCGTGTTTCCTTTAATAACTACCCTTCTGTTTGTTGTACTTTTAACGGAGATGTAAGCTTCCTTTGCCTGCCATCTACTTTGACTAACAGAGTTAGAAAAAGTGTTTTCCATGTTTGCTGGTCTTCCTGGTCTTGGGTTGCTTCTAGGAGGAGTTTCGGCATCAACAAATCTTTCAATCTTTAGAGCAAAATCTCTCCACCCTGCATTAAATGCCATCTCTGGAAGTATAATAACTGACCTACGATCACCATGTACTGCTACCAAACTGATAAATCTTCCAAAGTTATTGAACTTTTGTGAGCAGTAAAAAGTGGCCACATGGTCTCTGAAATTCCATTTTCTGAATATATTTCCTCTTCCCACAGAGGCCAGATGTAATAAATGACAGAACCATTGCATGACATTCTTGCTAATCATCATTCTCCTTAATAAATTTCGTCTGCGTTCCACCCACTCGTACCATGTTTCAGACTTTGAATAACTCCTGGTAATATCGTATGATTTATCCCCAGACAAGAAGTAAATTTTATCCATTCCAATCACCTTAAATTAAGTTTTAGAACAATCACTAAGAAATGATTGAGAAAAAAACTAAATTTCTAAAGAGATTTTCTTCACCTGGAAAGCTTACCTCGAATGAAGAATTTGTATAACTCCCACTCTAAAAGTTATAGGACCCTAGAAAGGAAGATAACAATCAAATCCGAAAAGGAGCATAACTTATTTCACAAATATGTCTCCAGAAATAGTAAGTAATTTATCACATTATGAACCTAAATAGAAGCACACTGCACATCCTTCCAAGAGGGACAAAACTAAAGAGAGAAGACCCTGCTTTCCTAATTTCTAGGTTGGCAGCATGCACAACTTAATGATTTTTGCATAAATACTACACAAAACTAGTGTTGTTGTTGGACTCAATCTTTTAGCACTCCGAATCCAGAATAACCAACACAAAATTTTCTACTACTGACAAAAAAGGTATTAAAAAAATAATTAAATGAAACTAGCAGTTGTCGTTGTAGTTGCACTTGATCACTTCAGTTATTCCTGAACAACCAATACAAGGTCAATCCCACTATTTGGAAAAGAAAAGAGAAAGAACAAAACAGCAGTCTTTTGCAAGAGCACGAATACGACCAACTAGAAACCAAATATTACACCTGATTATGCAAAGACGCAGAGAGAATTTTACATGTAATAGGGATGAATTTCTGGCAGGTTTTCACGATGAAATTATCAGATAGATCAGCGTCATCTTCTTCTTCAGCGAACAGCTAAGATGAGATAAAAAAGATCAGAATCATAAATATATTGCAATAAGTTGTTTCTGGAACAACAATATAGATCAGAGAGTAATATTAATATATGAGCCCATTTAGCTATCTCAGAGGTACTCTCCTAACTAGTTTACAAACAGCTAGGAATGGGTGTGAATCTTTACGCTAAGCTTGTATAGTTATGTGCATTTGCACGTGACATGGAAACGAGCTACTAAACCTAGATGTATTTTATGCAGACATCCAGTGGAACACCTATGAGCACCTACAAGTCTCTTTTCAACACATTTTTAGCCTTGATTGGTAAACTCGATGACTTGACATGGTAACTCCTAAATGTTCATTTTCTTGGTATTTCCTTTTCGCAAAATATTGGAAAACTTTCTGTAATCGTAATTACTCGTAGAGAAAAATAGTAAAGCTGTTTACTAGATTTTCAGCGATGGAGAGATGGCTCTGCCTTTGTTTTCCTTTTTAAATAAGTAATCGAAGTTTTTTTTCATCAGAAGCACAAAGAAGGTGCTAGTACGTACAAGTCAAAAGCTACGGCTCACTCTGTAAAAATTTAGGGAGCTGAAAAAACATGTATATCTGATATCGTTACACTGGATTGGCCAAACCTTCAAAATGTCTTCTAATGCTGTCTTGCCAAATTACCCAAAAAATGCAGGCTGGGCTAGTGACCGAATCTTCTTGTCTCTTCTCCTCTGCCTTCAAGTCCAGCTCCGTAGCACTTTATTCACTGTCTAACGGATTACCCAGTTCAAGTTGTACAGACTGAAAAACACGCTCCAAAGCTTCCATGCTGCATGGCAGATTGGCAGGTATGAACACGTGATTACCTCTACTTCACTTCTTTTCATATGAGGCACCTAGTTCATAACCTTTCTCTGAAACTTTGGTTGAGATAAACAAACTTCATGCACACCAATCTAGCAAAAAACAGGCCATCTTTGGGAGTGCACTGCCTTTTAAGATTTTTCTAGTGACCATGGTGTCCATGCCAGCTTCTACCTCCTACCTTCCACCAGCACAAGTACTGTGTAACTCTGCTCGCCAAGGGTAAGGCAGATGGGAAGAATCACCCCGTACTTTTTGTCTCCACAGAGATTCGATACCTTTTCAAATTATCTTCCAAGGACTGTGATGGATCAATGTTATTGGTGGTTAATATTTCATAACCATATCTGACAGAGTACTTTCCATCTACTTGATGCCTCCAGCTCACTGCATGTTTCCTCCTGGTTTATTAGCTTCTTCTAGTATCCTCAGAAGTTCAGAGTCTTTCTATTTCCCAGTCCTCAGATTTGCTCCCCCAGTGTTATGCAATTAATGGCATTAGGGTTGACTACCAAACTGTAAAATCTTGGAACTGCTCTTCCAGAGGAGTATGGCCAATCCAAGCATCTCGCTAGAATCTTAATTTCTATCCATTCCCCACCGGAAGCAGGTGTTTGCAACTCACCCCCTAGAAACCTTACATTCTTCCAGAGACTAATCTTACAAGAGCCTGAGACAGGGTTTACTTGACCAACAGTCCTTGGGCCAATACCTGCACTGATGACCTGTTTCCACAGTAAATTTCCTTCCAAATTATACTTCCACAGCCACTTAATCAAAGCTGTAACACCAAGGCTTCCCCGTATCTTACTCCGAGTTTCTCTCTACCAATGGTGATGTGGTACTAATTCCCTGGGGCATGCTCGTTTATATCTATATGACATGAACTCAACTACAAATATGTATTACGGATATCTATAACTACAAGTACCTGGTATGGGTATGTGTAAGTATCAGGCACGGGTACATATATGCTATAAGTATCGGGTACAAGTGCTTTTCTAGTTTTTTAAAGTATCCACACTCATTAAACATGGCTACATCAGGGCAATTTAAGGATAAATGCTACATAGTTATCTCGTTAAAACATTGCATTAATGAAAGATAGCTAAAGGAGATGGTGTTTAATCCATGCGAATGTAGATAAGAGAAATTTTACCTTGAATGACGAGTACAGAAGAATCGCAGCCAACAGTAGGTTAACTGCCTCAAATCTCTATAATGACACAAAAAGAGAAACGCCAACTAAGTTTCTGAATAATGTGTAGTTCTCTGGGTAGGGGGATACACTTGGAATACGTGCATGTTTGTGCAATTACATGTTTCTGCAACAAAATCAGCAGCCAACCTGCAGGGTCGCCGTTCCCAGGAGTATGATAGACAATCTGAAGACTACGGCACCGGCAATTCCATATGAGAGCACCCGGTTCTGTAGCCCCAAGGATTTGCATCATGAACATGTTCACACACATGATGAATAAAAACATCGCTCAGTTTATACAAAGTAAAAGTAGGGCCGCCAGAATGAAACAGTCTTGTGAGTGCGAACACTAAATTTTTCAGAAGGAAAAAAAAAAAAAAAAACTAGCAAAGCACCTGATACATAAGTGGAACTTTGAAATATTTGAATATCAGAACAAATACAAATAAATTGTCCACTGACAAACTCTGCTCCAGCAGATACCTGAAAATATAAAGTTAAAACCAGTAAACAAAGAGGCAGTCAAGCCTAGAAAGCACTGGACCTTGATAGGAACAAATTAATAGACCTTCGATGAGAACATGTTGTCTAAGATAGAGTAAAAAAGAAAAATCAAATAACTCAGATCCCATGTAAAAATCAATCAACCCTCAGAACAATCCAGCGATTAAACATTACAATTTTATTGTTTTGGTTGGATTTAGTCCTCTGGGCTGCAGTGGTGAGGTGTTTCTTACTTGGACTAAAGATCTCATGGAAGTTGTGGATACAGATCATGTCTCTCCAATAAAGGAAAAACACAAGGTCCCACAGATCCACAAATACAGAGGAAAAGCTGACAGGTCTTTAATTTGTCCATGATAATAGGACTAGGAGGGTAAGCTAAGCAGATTGCAGGCTTTTTCTAAGGGTAAAATAAGAATTTTATTTCTCATCAGAAGCAGCATCAAGAAAGTGCACTGTTTACAGAAAGATTACAAAAACCAACCAGACATTAGGTTTTACAACAGAGCAAATTTCATTTTTATCGTCAGGAGTAATACTCTCGGCAACAATCAAATTTTGATGGCCAGACTATAGGGTTTATGCAAGATCTCGTACTATGGGCTAAAGAGAATAGTCAGAGCTGATTTCATGACTTGGTTGAAAGGAAACATCAGAGGTCCTCACTCCTGGTGACGAGCAATGTGAGATATAGGTTCTACACGGACTGCACCTACTCTTTACCCAATACAACAACAACATACCCAGTGTGATCCCACAAAATGGGGTCTGGGTATCGCATAGCAATAGTTTATTGATTACAAACCCAATCAAACATGTAATCAATTCACCTGGCACAGTTAATACAAGATAGTACATTGCCCTTGTCTGACCCCTACCAGCTCTTCGCAGCGGCCACACCCCTAAATGACCTCTCAAACTCCTTAGCTGGGTATCTAATGAATAAAACCATTGCTCTGTTTGATACCCTAGACATGAGATCTTTGATGTTGAATCAAAGAATCCTTGGCCTACTTCCACTACTCATAGGATGAACCCTGATGCATCAGTCCTTCTGGGTGAAACACATTGTCAAATTACTATTCTACTTGGTTCTGAGAATTACCGCGTTGCAAAACATGAATTCAATAAAGCTATGCAACATATCAAGTTATTGTAGATTTAGAAGTTGTCCTAATTGATGAACGTCAGTTCAATTTGTCAGCCGAGAATTACCACCGTGCCTTTGAAAAATGCAGTAAAGATATCAAGGATGAAGTTATTATACACTTAGAAATTGTACGAACTCTTTCTCTCAACCCGCAACCCCCACCCCCACCAGGAAAAAAAAAAAAACCCCACCACCACCATCTCCTCAAAAAACATTTCACCATTCATCTACTTCGGATAATTTTTTCTAAGTTCTTCTCACCACAATTGTAAATAGCATCATACTCTTGTTATCATTTTAGCATTACAAATAATTTCCAAGTACTCTGCAATTCACAGTGCCAATAAGCACAAGAGCTATCGTTTTAAAACAACAAAAAAGTCCAAGTATTTCCAATGTATAGCTTAAATCTTCAGTATGCTGAGAAAGTGAATCTTTACCCAGCGAAAAATTCAGATGCCTTGCCAACTCCTTCTGTAAAGCCCACACCAACACCAAATACCACCGCTGAAAAAACCTACATAAATCCATCACTACATTCCTTCAATTTAGAGTGCTCTAGATCAGTATGACAAACACCAATGCTGTTATAACCATAACAAGGAATTACTTACACACAAGGCAACCGTCGTGACAGAAGACACATAGTTGTCAGATCCTTGATTTTTTTCTTCTGATGTGTTATGAGACGTCTCGATTCTGTTGGTTCCATTATGTGACTGTGACGATGATGTCTCCTCTGCAGAATTAATTTTTTCCAGCCACGTTATGTTCTAAGAAAAAAATCATTAACGATCAATCACTCTAGAACATGCTGAAAACTTCTCATGACGGCTGGACATTATTTAACTCCTTTTCTACTGTTTCCAATTTTTCTGGATAAGTTAAGCATTTTGGTAGAACTAACCAACAAAGGTCAAATTAAAATGATTTGTTGGAAGATGTATTACTGGTTAAGACTAACTTAGACCTTCAAAAGAGCTTGCTGGTGAAAATGGGATCATAACTCTGGTAATTAGAAGTGATGGAAACTTGAACTAGCTTACTCTTGTAATTTAAGTTTGACATATGAGCCTGTTTGGGTGGGCTTATAAGCAACTTATTTTAAGTGGCTTATAAGTCAAAAAGTGGCTTTTGAGTCACTTATGGCTTATAAGTCCAAAATTTTTTAAGTTACCAAACATATATTATAAGCCACTTTTAAGCTCATCCAAACGGCATCATAGATCAATCATATGGAAGTAAGGATGGTTAAATTATTCATAACAACCTACATTCTGATAGAGCATAAGACGCTGACATAGTTAAAACATTTTACAAAAGAGCATACACAAAGCAACAGTAATTTTCCCTAATGCATTAGATACTAAATCTATGAAAGAAAAAAAAAAAAAAAACTACTAGAACAGAAGTGAATGGAAATAATTCATGAGTCCAGAAATGTTTGTGAAACATATTGCTTTCACTTGTACGACATGATTTGGTACAACAAGATAAAATGATGGGAGATCATTATAAATGACTAGACAGAGATACATTTCTAATCTGACATTTGGTTAATAGTACTAGACATATTTGCTTTAACAGAAATTTTTTGTTTTTATCCAACCAGCATTACCTTTCCTAAAATTACCATTGGAATCAAGGAAAAGAGATGTCCTATGCAAAATAACTGAAAATGCTCTAAGCAAAAGTAACAGAACGTGAATAAACATTACTATTATGTTAGGAAATTCCGCATTAACAGAACTTAATAAAATATTAGTTTGTTATCACTTACCAGCACAACAGTGAAACTTTTATTCTTTCTTTTTGCTTTCCCTAACGAGAAATTAACCTAAACAGCCACCCACGCAACCACTTAAACAAAAAAACAGCCGGCACACATATAATGCATGTATAATTCATGTATAATATGTAAATAGCCGTGTATAATCAGCATACAATCTATATATACCGGCTAGAGGATGTAAACAGTGAATCCGACCAGCTATTTGTGTAAAGATAGTTTTTTTTTTCTTCCTAACAAAACACAAGCACAGTAATTCTAACCAGCAGTAGACGATTCTTCCCCTTGTTCTGATTTTCTCAAACAAGAAACCACTGCACTATATCTTCGTTTACACTTACATCCAACTGCAAAAAGGAACAAACTTTAATACCAAGTTCGATGTCGAAAGGAAATATTCATAAGTTCGTGTAACTATAAATCATCTCGTTAAGGGTAATCGATAGTTTGAAGTGAAACTGTTTCTAACTTTATAAATGGTCATTCTTTTTTTAAGGAACTAACAAGAAAATAGGTTCACGTAAACTGAAACAATATTACACATGAGCATTTACCTAAAAAGGGTGTTGACAATTGAAGAGGAGCTAATTTAAAATGAACCCATGCTGGGCATTTAGTAGGGGAAGAAATTGGGAAGCTAGAAATGAACTTTGAAGGAGATTGGGTACTGTTGTTATGAATTATTGAAGCCAATTTCATGGCTTTTCACTTTTGATGGGTACAAAAATGAAAAGAGTGCTATTTTCTGGTTCAAAAATTAAACTGGTCGTGGTTCAACTTGAGAAGAAGTGCTTTCTGGTTCACTGGTATGTAAGTGACCACAATTCCAAGATTGTCCACGGAAGGGGGAGAAAGGCTAGTTATCCAAACGGAACCTCCAACTGGCTAAAGATATAAAGGGTCGTTTGGTCCATTGCCAACCGTCCAAATACGATTCTCATTGACCTGATTAATATAAGTTGTACAAGTTACTTGAGAGAAAAGAGGGGAAAAGACCTCCCAAGAAGGATAGGGGACAAGACCAAGTCAAAGGGTCATTAGCTTAAGTGAGGGTTGAAGTGAATTGTTTAAAAACTTGTGGGTATAATTAAAAGTTTTTATATTTACGAAAACACCCACTTTTCAAAAAAATTCAGATTTTTCATTTCCCCCTTCCCACCCACTTTTACACTCTCTTTTCTTATTCTATCATTTCAAATTTTATTTCTCTCTCTCTCTTCTCTCTTTCTTCCTCTTTTCTCTTCTTCCTTTTCATTCTTTCTTCTAAATTTCTTTTCAAATTTCATTTTATCACCATCTATATTATTATTTTTTCCTTTTTTTTTCGTATCCATTTTGTTTCTTCTTCATCCCCGTTTTATCCCTTTTCATTTTTTTAATTCTAGTCATTTTATACATCTTTTCAGATGTGTAAACATATTTTCTATATGTTTATACATATTTGAAGATGTTTTCACGGCTGATAAAAGTGTTACACATCTCGTCATATGTGTACACATATAATAATATGTGTACACATATGACGAGATGTGTAACACTTTTATCATATATATGTGTACACATATTATTTTATGTGTACACATATAATAATATGTGCGCACATATAATATATGTGTACACATATTATTATATGTGTACACATATTATACATATTATTATATGTGTACACATATTATAATATGTGTACATATATATCATATCTGCATGTGTATCACATCAGTCGAGATGTGTACACATATTACTATATGTGTACACATCTTTTTTATTAGAGTGGTGTAGGGTGGTGGGTGGTGGGTGGTGGTGGAGAGTGGTAGAAGGTGGTGGTGGGAGTGGAGGATGGTAGAAGGTGGCGGCGAGTGGTGGAGGGTCGTGGTGGAATGGTGGATGGGCGGGGTGGGGGGGTAGGGGGCCGGATGGGGGCTAAGGGGTTGATGGGGTGGGTGATGAGAGGTGGGGGCTTTGTGTAAATAGAAAAATTTGAGGGGCTTTTAAAATGTTAGTCATTAGTACTAATTTTAAAAGTGTCCCTCTCACCCATTTTTCAAGACTTGAGTCCCTTATAACTAATAAAAGACTTGGGGGTCCTTCTCACCCAAAAATCCCAAGTTACTTGCCGAAATTTGTCTGTATTTTTGTCTTAATGAAAAACTAGAATATAAGATTGTAATTAGGGGGGTCAACAGTTATTTACAAATCATCGAACCGTATCGAACCGATTATGAGGTTTTTTTCTTAAAATCGTAAGAAAAAATACTGAATCGAACCAAATATAATTATATGCATAAAATATATTTTAATAAAATATCTATATATTTTTAATAAAGCTTTAAATTAAAAATACTTTAAATATTTTACCTTTGAGCTTGAGCGATAGGGTGGAATTAGAAACTCCAAGGTCCAATCGGTATTACTACCAATATTATAATTAAAGTTGAAACTATTATGATACAACACTGAAGTATATTCGACAGTTCTCGATTCCAATCACCTCTAAGTCTAGTTCTCATGAAGTGATAAATTTATTTTGTAAGGTTTTTACAGGTTGTTTGTGTTGGTGTTATAAAGTTTGTTCACTTTAGATGAAAGTGATAACTCCAATTTTGATGATTACAATATGGTTAAATTTCATGAGCAACTAACTTAACATTGTTACATTGCATGTCAGGTACGAAAGGATTCAGTCGGCTATTTTTGGAAGGAACTTGAAGTCGCTGAAGTTCCATCATCTTGGAGACAGTTCATGATGGATTTATTGTAAGAAGATTGTGTTGGCTGAAGTCTATCTTGAAGGTCTCAGTGATTGGAGTTAATCTCGCATATGAAGTCTATCTTGAAGATCTCAGCAATTGGAGTCAATCTCGCATATCAAGAAATTAAGAGAAAAATCAGGATCCATTAAGGCTCTTACCTTATTCTCAAAAAGGATCAATCAATGCCTTTTTGGGGATCAAATCCCTTGGGTCAAGAATCTCTTCATTTAAGGAAAATATCACTCCCATATCAATAAAGGATCCACAATAGGGCTGTTCATTTTTCGGTTTAAACCGATAAACCGAACCGATAAAAAGTTAATGGTTTATAAATATTGGGTTATCGGGTTATCGGTTATTTAACAGTTTGCAAAAAAAATTTTATTGGGTTATCGGTTCGGTTGTCGGTTTTGTACATTTTCTTATTGGTTAAACCGATAACCCAATAAGGTTTTCAAATTTACTATGTTGCGCTTATGTGCATAAAAGTAGTATACTTAATTACTATTAGTTGGAACTTGGAAACCTCAAACCCTAGTCTTCTTTTGCTTGTGTAGCTTTCAAGTCGCCCCATCCATTTCAACCACTGATTTACTATTTCACTCCTTGCCTCCTCCATTAGTTTATAGAATAATGAAGTATATTTGAGTCTGTTGTTGGTTGCTTTTTTGAATATGGCGAATGCTATAAGAGGCATTTGAATTCACTGTAAAAATAAAGCCGATTTTGTATTGGATGCAACCGTTTAAGAGGTTTTTTTTTTACACTTGTTAGGCCTAAGTTTCTTAATGGTTAAACCGAAAACCGAACCGATAAGAACCTAAAACCGATAACCGATAGCTTATTGGTTTAGCACTTTTAAAAACCGAAAACCGATAGTACAAACCGATAAGGTGCAAAACAAAAACCGAACCGACCGATAAACACCCCTAATCCACAAGACAAATTCGATGTTTACACGAAGAAGACTCTGATGCTATATAAACCCAAGATGCAGGTAGTCTCATTCACGCAACCTTAAGCTTTCTAACATTCTCTTTTGAAGTCTTGAAAACATTGTAATCTTTAGAGTTTACTACTGTCCAAGAAAAAGAAAAGAGAGTTCAGAGGGAAAGTAAGGTTAGTGTCGAGTGAGTTGGTTAAGTGTGTAACCAACAGTGTATCGTTTGTGGTGAGCGAAGGAACAAAACCATACAAGTGTATCGTTGGTGGTGAACGAAGGAAAACCATCAGTCTGTACTTTGGAAAAACTAAGAGCTGAAGAGAAACTCCCTTGTGACCCAAGGGGACTGGATTAGGAACCATTTTTGGTTCTGAACCAGTATAAAAATCTACTGTGTCTTTACCTTTCTGCATTTACATTGTTCTATTATCACTGGATAAAATCTAGTCGACTCAATAGTCGACTGAAACTGTAACAAAAGAATTAAAAATTATAATTCACCCCCCCCCCCTCTTATATCTTTAATTGGTATCAGAGCAGGTCTCACATATCTCTTATTTTTGCTTTGCAGCAAGTGAGAAAAGATCATGTCTGGACATATTGTTACAGGAGCGCTACTTCGAGAAGGAACCTCTATTGCTCGTCCTCCATACTTCAATGGACAACACTTTAGTCATTGGAAAGTGAGAATGAAAATATTTGTCAAATCCATTGACTTTAAAATTTGGCGAGTAATTACCAAGGGGCCTTATGATATTCCTCCAGACAAAAACAAGAAACCTGAAGGGGAAGCTACTAAGATACCCCTCGATATTGATGATTACAATGATGAGCAAAGGGAAGTCATTCAACTGAATTCAAAGGCTCAAAACCTCTTATACAATGCTATAAGCGGAGAAGAATATGAAAAGATCTCAAGCTGTGAAACAGCCAAGGAGATATGGGACAAACTTGTTGTCACTTATGAAGGTACAAACAAAGTTAAGGAAACTAGAATTAATCTTCTAGTTCATGAGTACGAACTTTTTCAAATGAAAGATGGAGAAACTATTTAAGACATGTTTGCTAGATTCAGTAAAGCAATATGAGAACTTAAATCTCTTGGGAAAATCTATAGGAGTGGAGAACAAGTCGGGAAAATTCTTCGAAGTTTACCTATTATATGGCAACCCAAGGTTATCAATATTGAAGGTGGAGATCTAAATTCTCTATCCTATGATGAGCTTCGTGGTGATCTTATTGCCTTCGAAAAAACACATCTTCAAAGAAACTCTCAGACCACTGAAAAGAAGAAAGAAGTTGCCTTCAATGCTGAAAATACAGACCCTCATAGCGACAATGATGACCTTGCAGAAGAATGGGCTTTAATGTCAAAGAACTTTGGAAATTTGTTAAGAAGAAACAGGCAAAGAGGGAGACCCAGATTCAATTCTCGAAGAAACACTCCTAGCAATGATCAAGATAAGAATGATGGACAATGCTTCGAATGTGGCAAATATGAACATATTGCAGCCAACTGTAATGAGGCAAAGAAGAAGCAGTTCAAAAATAAAAAGAAGGCCCTGTCTGCATGGAGTGACGAAGAAGGATCCGACAATGAAGAAGAAGCAAATATATGTTTCATGGCTGATGCAGAATCCAGCAAGGTACGTAATTATGACTGTGAAAACTGCAACCTCCTACAAGAGGATCTAGACTCTGCTCTAGAAGAAATGAAAAACATTCTGAGGGAACTCTCTAAAGTAAAAAGGGATGGTGAAATTTGGAAAACTAAATTTGAAGTATGTGAAATAGAACGTGACTTCTTTGAACAAGAAGTTCAGGACCTAAAATTCAAACTAAATAGTATAGATAAATCCACAAGTCAAAGTTCTATCAGATCTAACATTACTCCCTTATCCCCTGCCTCTATTGAGGCTATCCCCGGAAGCTTACGATTCACCAGTAGTGAGTCGACTAAAACTGCATCTACAACTAAACCTCGCATTACCTGTTACTACTGTGGAAATCTCGGTCACACAAATGTTAGATGCAGATTAAGAAAGGCTGATACTAGGAAATGGAAATGGATTCCAAAAATTTCATTAAAGTCTTATGTTGCTAACCATGAAGGACCCAAGACAGCTTGGGTACCAAAACGTCAGTAGCACTGTTTATTTGCAGGAACACCTACCAAAAGGAGCGTGTAAAGGTAAATGAATTCTAGACAGCGGGTGTTCCAGACACATGACAGGTGACAAATGTTGGTTCAAATCAGTCACAAGCATAGATGGTGGACTGGTCAAATTTGGTGATAATGGGAAAGGTATTGTCACTGGCATTGGCAAAGTCTTTTTAAATCAGTCCTGCTACATGAATGAGGTACTGTTGGTAAGTGGCTTAAAGCATAATCTTCTCAGTATAAGTCAACTCTGTGACTCTGGATATCAAGTTAAGTTTGAAGCAGCAAAGTGCATCATATGTGACTCATTAGGTAATGAAATTCTCACTGGATCTAGAGATAATAATATATATAAATTAGATAATGTCTCATCTACTCTAGAACACATCTGTTTGACCTCTGTTGCATATGATCCTTGGCTATGGCATAAGAAACTTGGACATGCTAGTATGCATCTCATTCTAAAATTATCTCAAAAGGATCTAGTTGTTGGTCTTCCGAAATTAAAATTTATAAAGGACCATGTATGTGATGCATGCCAACTAGGAAAGCAAACTAGGTCATCATTCAAAGTTAAAGATATTGTTAACACCTCTATGCCTCTTCAATTACTGCACATGGATTTGTTTGGTCCTACGAAGACTGCTAGTATTGGTGGAAAAAGGTACGCTTTTGTTATTGTTGATGATTACTCACGTTTTACTTGGGTCATTTTTTTGTCACATAAAGATGAAGCTCAAAAGAATTTTGAGTATTTTTGCAAAAAGGTCCAGAGAGAAAAAGGGTACTTCATCTCTACTATCAGAAGCGACCATGGTGGAGAGTTTGAAAGCAAAGCTTTTGAATCCTTTTGTAATGAACAAGGCATCTCGCACAGCTTTTCTTCTCCCAGAACTCCTCAACAGAATGGTGTCGTGGAGCGTAAAAACAGGACTTTACAAGATATGGCTAGAACAATGCTATTGGACCAGTCTCTACCTAACAAGTTTTGGGCAGAAGCAGTAAGCACAACATGTCATATTCTCAACAGATGTCTCATTCGTCCCATTCTTAAGAAAACACCATATGAACTCTGGAAAGGTAAACGTCCCAACATAAGTTATTTTCATCCTTTTGGCTGTAAGTGTTTTATCCATAACAATAGAAAGGACAATCTTGGTAAGTTTGATCCTAGAAGCGATGAAGGTATCTTTCTTGGCTATTCTAATTCTAGTCGTTCATACAGAGTCTTTAACAAGCGTACATTATCTGTAGAAGAATCCATGCATGTTGTATTTGCTGATACTAATCAGATTCTTGAGAAAGATGAAAGTGCAGATATAGAATTACTTAGTGCAGGAAATACATCTTCAGCCACTGAAATCAAGTCGACTAAAGAAATCTCTGAGACAGCTGCTGAAAATCAAATTGAGTCGACTGATAACTCCACCACAGTTATTCCAAATGAATGGAAAAGCGAACCTGGATATCCTCATAAATTTATCATAGGTGATCCTCACGAGGGAATGAAAACTAGAGGTTCATCAAAGCAGAATGCAGATATTGCTCTTATCTCTCAAATTGAGCCCAAGAAGATTGATGAAGCACTTAATGATGAATGCTGGGTAAAAGCTATGAAGGAGGAACTGACTCAATTCGACAAGAATCAGGTATGGACTCTTGTTCCTAAACCCCACAATGCATCTATCATAGGTACAAGGTGGGTCTTCAGAAATAAGTTAAATGAGGACGGAGAAGTCACTAGAAACAAGGCTCGACTTGTGGCCCAAGGTTACTCGCAACAAGAAGGTATAGATTATGATGAAACATTCGCTCCGGTTGCAAGGTTAGAATCTATCCGCATGCTACTTGCTTATGCATCATTCAAAGGCTTTAAATTGTTTCAAATGGATGTCAAAAGTGCATTTTTAAATGGTTTCATCAAAGAAGGGGTCTATGTTAAACAACCTCCCGGTTTTGAAAACTTGAAGTTCCCCTCGCATGTTTTTAAGTTGACCAAAGCTCTATATGGCTTGAATCAAGTTCCAAGGGCATGGTATGACCGGTTAAGTACTTTTCTTTTAAATCATGGTTTTAGTCGAGGTAAAATTGATACTACTTTATTTATTAAGAGATCATCTATTGGAAATCTTCTCATTCAAATATATGTTGATGATATTATATTTGGTAGTACTAATCCCTCCTTGTGCAAGTAATTTGCTGAGACAATGCAGAATGAGTTTGAAATGAGTCTCATGGGAGAACTTACATTCTTTCTTGGACTTCAAATCAAACAATACGATAAAGGAATATTCATCAATCAATCAAAGTACACCAAGGAATTACTTGCAAAATTTGGAATGCACAATGCTAAGATCATGAAGACTCCTATGAGTCCCTCAACCAATCTTGATAAAGATTCCAAAGGTAAAAGTATAGATCAGACCACCTATCGAGGTATGATTGGATCACTACTCTATCTCACTGCTAGTCGACCAGATATAATGTTCAGTGTATGCAAATGTGCCAGATTTCAATCTGAACCTAAGGAATCGCATCTAACTGCAGTTAAACGTATTATGCGATATCTCTCTGGCACTACTTCCTATGGGCTATGGTATCCGCGCACTATTAACTTTCATCTTCAAAGTTTTTCAGATGCTGATTTTGCAGGTGATAAAGATGATCGTAAAAGTACCAGTGGGACTTGTCAATTCTTAGGACAATCCCTCATCTCTTGGCATAGCAAAAAACAAGGCTCAGTATCTCTATCCACTACTGAGGCGGAATACATTGCCATTGGACACTGTTGCACTCAACTTCTTTGGATGTTTTATCAACTTAACGATTATGATATTAATCCTACTCCTATGTCCATTTTCTGTGGCAACTCCAGTGCTATTTGCCTATCTAAAAATCCAGTGCATCACTCTAGAGCTAAACATATAGAAATTAAGCATCACTTCATTAGGGATCATGTTTTATGTGGCAACATTAAAATTTCGTTTGTGACTACTGAAAATCAACTTGCTGATATCTTTACTAAGCCCTTGCATGAGGAACGATTTTGTGAACTACGTGAACGATTAGGAGTAGTAGAAGATCCTATGTCTCATGTTTAATTATTTTCCCAAGTTTATCATAATTCTGGTACATGTGAACATTTTTAATATGCATTTACTCTAACTGATACATATCCCTAAACTTCCGTAATTATTACTGATTGTTTCGTGTGAAGGTGTCGCCTCGATTTTCTCGCGGACAGCTACTCAACCTTTCACCTTTTTCAGTCAGGTCTTTCCTTCCTTTCACATCTCCATAAAACCCCACTAAACTTACTCCCTTTCATCCTCCCTTACTTCCTGAAACTACTTTCCTGCCTCCTTTTTTCTTTCAATGGGTAAATCTCAAAAACCTATGACCTCCTCTATGAGGAAAAGTTCACGCAATCGCTCCAAAAATTGTTCTCCTGGTTCTCCCATTAACCTTGAAATCTCTGAATCTGCTACCATGTCTCAGCACAGTGAATCTGCCTCCTTCGTGTCCACCTGCTCTGGCAAAAAGCGTGGGAAACGGCCAATGGTTGATACTCCCTCAAAATCCTCTCCAAAGAAACTCAAGGTTGCTAAACCCAGTGTCCCTCTCGACTGTGATCAGAACTTTTGGGACAATGGGAGAGAAAAGTTTGAAGAACTCAAAAATCGTCGCATCGCTACCGGTCACATTGTTGACCTTGAATCTATGGAAAACCTTGACTGCCATATCAAAGCCCTTTTCGACTTCCAAGGTTGGTCAAATCTCTTCTCTATCAACCCTCCTGTCATTTATCCTGATTTGGTTCGGATGTTCTATGCAAACCTTCGCACTTGTGGTACTGATGGCATTGAATCGTTGGTCTTAGGTCAACGCATTCTCTTGACCTGTAAAGTCCTAGAAAAACTCTTAAAGGTCAAAACTTCTGGCTTCTCTGATTGTTTCAAAAATTCTTGGCTCTCTGACTTTGAGGTCTCTTTCGACCAGGCAAAAGCCTGTATCACTGGCTTGGGTGCTCATGCTATTCCTGAGGGACAACTTGGTCCTCGTCTACTATATTTTGAAAATCGTGTCCTTGCTCATATTACCGCTACTACCCTGCTTCCTCGCACAGGCTCTTTCAGTTCCCTTTCCCAAAGGGACACTTTCATTGTCTACTGTCTTGTTGCCAAGCAAAAGGTAAAACTTCCTTGGTGGATCCTTAACTACATGCATGAATGTGCTGTGGATAGTAAGGAATCTGGCTGGCTTCCATATGGGATGCTTATTTCCCATATACTTGATCTTCTGCATGTTCCTGTCTCTGGTCATTCTGCCATCACTGTTTCTCAATGCTATAACTCTCGCGCATTTACCAGTATGGGTTATGTGCATCTTGACCACGCCTGGGTCAAAAAGCCTGATTTGGATTTGCCTCCTTCAATGCCGGCTCCTGCTCCTGCATCTGAAAACTCAAATGTGCTTAGTCGCCTTTCTGCAGTTGAAGAACAGCTCATCACTCTGCGTGATCTCTGTCTCTCTTCTCAGTACAACCTTGAGAAAGCCAGGGATGATACCAAAACCACCAAGGCTGATGTTGCACATCTCAGGCTGTCCATTGACACAGTGGCCAAATATGCTCGCAGAAGCCTTTCTACCTTGCACTCTCGCATTGACACTCTGGGAACCAACATTATCAATGCCTTGAAGTATTTCCTGGGAAGGAGATAGCTGTCTGTGACTACTTTGAAAGGCTAACCTGACTTTTGTGACTCCCCTGTTTTTTGTTGATGACAAAGGGGGAGAAAACTCTATGTGTTAAAACTTTAACTGGCTCTGTATATATATGTGCTCTAAGAACTTGCTTATGCTATGTTGTTTATGCTATGTGGATATTGTCTGAATTATGCCTGAAATTTAACTAGTTAAGTCGACTAACTAACCTCTTCCTTAAGTCGACTAAATCTATGTTCTAGAAAGTTGGAAGTAAGCGATGCAGGTACTTCAACATTCAGGGGGAGCATACACTCAGGGGGAGCTGTCAACAACTCCTGAGAACAGGGAAGTATCATAAGTCTCAAGAATTGTCATCATAA
The DNA here is from genome assembly GCA_037355625.1 of Petunia x hybrida. Lineage (NCBI taxonomy): Eukaryota > Viridiplantae > Streptophyta > Magnoliopsida > Solanales > Solanaceae > Petunia > Petunia x hybrida. The sequence continues at coordinate 71,367 of JBBBVM010000306.1, forward strand.
AAAAGGGGGAGATTGATAACTCCAATTTTGATGATTAGAATATGGTTAAATTTCATGAGCAACTAACTTAACATTGTTACATTGCATGTCAGGTACGAAAGGATTCAGTCGGCTATTTTTGGAAGGAACTTGAAGTCGCTGAAGTTCCATCATCTTGGAGACAGTTCATGATGGATTTATTGTAAGAAGATTGTGTTGGCTGAAGTCTATCTTGAAGGTCTCAGTGATTGGAGTTAACCTCGCATATGAAGTCTATTTTGAAGATCTCAGCAATTGGAGTCAATCTCGCATATCAAGAAATTAAGAGAAAAATCAGGATCCATTAAGGCTCTTACCTTATTCTAAAAAAGGATCAATCAATGCCTTTTTGGGGATCAAATCCCTTAGGTCAAGAATCTCTTCATTTAAGGAAAATATCACTCCCATATCAATAAAGGATCCACAAGACAAATTTGATGTTTACACGAAGAAGACTCTGATGCTATATAAACCCAAGCTGCAGGTAGTCTCATTCACGCAACTTTAAGCTTTCTAACATTCTCTTTTGAAGTCTTGAAAACATTGTAATCTTTAGAGTTTACTACTGTCCAAGAAAAAGAAAAGAGAGTTCAGAGGGAAAGTAAGGTTAGTGTCGAGTGAGTTGGTTAAGTGTGTAACCAACAGTGTATCGTTTGTGGTGAGCGAAGAAACAAAACCATACAAGTGTATCGTTGGTGGTGAACGAAGGAAAACCATCAGTCTGTACTTTGGAAAAACTAAGAGCTGAAGAGAAACTCCCTTGTGACCCAAGGGGACTGGATTAGGAACCATTTTTGGTTCTGAACCAGTATAAAAATCTATTGTGTCTTTACCTTTCTGCATTTGCATTGTTCTATTATCACTGGATAAAATCTAATCAACTCAATAGTCGACTGAAACTGTAACAAAAGAATTAAAAATTATAATTCACCCCCCCCCCCCCCTATATCTTCACAAAGTCTAGCTCTTTACTGATTCATACCAAATTATCTCGATTTTAAATATAATTTAGTGTAGATATCCCACGATTATAATAAAATCGGATATAAAGTGGGATAAATAATCCCACACTCTGTATGGGATAAGGTTATTCCATAATTGTTTTTCCGATCTAGCCCAAAATTATAATCCAAACTAATTCCTCAAACCAAACGACCCTAGCTAAGCTTTTGAAGTATCGCATTAGGACTTGAGGTGGGTAATGGGTTATTCAGAAAGATTGACAACCAGGTGTTGTTCAACTAAAAGGACAAAAACACAAATAATTTGAAGCCTCAGATAATTTAGTTGCAACATCTCCAGGTGGGCTGATTGAAGTGAATTTGGAAAATATCTGAATCCGGAACTAGAAACACAAACCACAACTTTGATGCCATCATAGAAATGCCTTCTTCCACCATGATCAATCTTCTTCACGTCTCAATATCACATTTCTCTATTTCTCTTTTCTTCACTGCAACAAGAAGGGCAGCTTTGTTTACTAGTCTCCTAGCATTTCCTTACTCCTCCAGGAGTAAGAAAAAGTATATGACTAACTTAACAGCAACAGCATGCCCTCCTAGACCTCTCGTGGACTCTGCAGTTTGTCAGCTACTTCATTCGTAGTGAGGGATTCTCTCCTGTAGACATTTGTGATATCTGTTACTATTAACTACTAATAAAATCTTCGACAATGTGCATGTCTGATCATTTTTCCACCTATCTGCATTTCTCCTTCTATTAGGCAAAAGAAACTGATCATACCAATCATGACAAGCTAATGTAATGGCAATCAAATGCTTCACTTTCCTAAAGAGAAGAAATTATCTTTACCTAAAACCGTACCATTTTATAAATTCCACTATACCCTGTAATGAAGTGCATAATACTATTTGCAGATTAAGATATACACTCTTTTCTTGACAATCAAACTTTTGAATGTTTTGTTGCTTGCGACTAACTTAGCAGAGGTAAAGCAAGCAATAAAAACAACAGAAAACCATGGGATCTAGGATATTAACAACTTGGAAGAAGCTTACCTAGAAACCTTGGTCCAATAAGAGTACAGAATCCTTCAACCCAGTGGATGAAATTCCTGAAACGTCGATTCATTCAAGTCACAGGTCTTTCCCAAGGGAGAGTGCTAGAATAGCATACCTGTTAAACAGTACAGCATTTTCATGAGAAAAAGGAGCTGAAATAAAATCAGGAGTTGAGTTGCAAGTCAGGAGAGGGGAGGGGTCCAGGAGAGGATGACTTTAGTTGCAAGATAGATACATAAGAGAAATTATGGTTTCAGTGCTAACTAGTAAGAACATAAATGATAAGCTCATCAAATTGAAATCATGGATATTTCTCTGGTCTGACATTAGTATAACAAACGAAATGAGGATAGTAGGAGCAGTTCTAATGTAGTTGTGAGACTGCAATAAATAGTCGAACCATCAACATAAAACAATGAACTTTATGGAGTTAAACAGAAAACTAAGAAACTAATGCAGGTTCTTCCTACCAATGCACATTCTAAATCTCCTAGCAATTGATTAAAGTTATTTCCTTTCAAAACTGTAATTTTAACAATAACAAGAATAGTGGAGCGATGTAATAAGATTAGAATAGGGGAAACTAAAAGATCCTTAGGAAACAGAGATAATACTACTGGAAATCATGGCATGATAACTTGACCAAAAATTAGTAATTTGGTCCAAATGCCGAAACTCCATTACAAGTTATAAAACGCTTCTAGAGCTATCTCAGCAAAAATAAGTTAACTATCCTATATGCTTTTAGTAATTTGATGTTTCCTGTACATAGATGTTGCTATTTGTTTCCATGAAAGGTTGTTCAGTACCCAAGGGACATAGCCTGAATGTGGATAACTTTATTTTGCAACAAACTTGGAGCAACCTTTGAATTGAATGCATTTATGTCATTGAGTGCCAGCTGAAGAGAGTGAAAACTTAAAGCTGACTCAGAACAATTAGGTCTTAGGTTATTCAGTTACTTGTTCCTATATGATCAGCTGATGCATAAAATAGCTTTACCAAACGGTATTCCTGTTAAGTGGACAATATAAACTAAGTTACCTAAAAGGAAAGAAGTAAACCAAGAAGAAGAAATAGATTTCAAGTGAAAAATCCAAATGGAAAGTTTGAACACTACATAAAATTGCAACAAGTAGATGACGTCTTATAAGAAAGGAGATGGTCGTTGTTCGTCAACTATTCATCATCCGTTCTTAGTTTTGCAAATATATACTTAAATTTGAGGTAGTTGTTTTTTATATTCCTTAAATCACAGAAAAGGATGTTATTAATAAAAAGAGACTAAAGACAAGAATAGTTTCACTTGGGCAAGTGAGAAACTTTGTTAACTCCATAGGAGTACTTAATAATTGTTGATATTCCCTGTTATGAAGAGTTAAATGTTGAGAGATTCAGTAGTATTTACCAAATAATCATGAAAGAATCCAGTAATGAGTCTACCACAGAGATTCTGACCTACAACAAAGTTCAGACCAGAGTGCACTTCAAATAAGCCAATCCACAGCATATTCCATGTTTTCTCAGGAGAGACCGCTACAGCGGCTTGAATACAAAAGAAGGTGGCTGTGAGAAGAACATAACCAATCCCTGTTAAACAGTAAATGTGTGTCATACAAAAGGAGTACCAAAAAGAACTTGTCAAATTTGTTATAGCATTCCTCTCTACCAAGTCTAAATGAAAATTTAGCCAACCTGATTAAGGCCCATACGTTTTGACTTGATAGTTGATATACCACAGCCAGTTACCTTCTACCATGAAATTTGATCTAGTCACCTATGAGAGAGAACATAAATATTCAGAAGTAAACCACATCTTTGAAGGTATGTAGATATTACTAGTTGATGAAGCACGGATGCAATTCACTGCTAACTTAGCATTTTTCTATATGTCAAAAAATTATAAGAAAAAGGATCGAATTAACAGAAAACCTTTTTATGGAAATAACGATAAATAAAGCTTTTTTTTTTTCTTTTCTGGAATTATTTAGTGGTATAGTACTCCTTGCATTCCAATTTAGGTGACATTATTTTCTCATTGGTCCATCAAAAAAGAATAACATAATTCTAAATTTGGAAACAATTTAAGTTTAACTTCTCATTTTAACTATAATGAGAATCTTTTATAGCATACAAAAACCACGGGGAATGAAAAACTAGGATAACTAAAAGAGAGAAGGAGAATGAGACGATGGGTTCATGAAAAACAAATGCATGAGAATAAAAGAGAGAAGAAACAAAGAATTACCTAAGTTCTGAATTCTCGTTCCACCTATGAGGATATCCGGAATATGGGAAATGTTGAACCACTGGGAGTTTGGGCCACTCCGATTGGTGCAACTCTCTTCTAACTCTGGGCAACCTTTAATGTCCAGGTACTTTAATTTGGTAAGGCGTCGCATGGCCTCTCCGGATGGCAGATGCTGTAGTTTTTCGCAGTTCCATATATGTAACTCTTCCAAAGAAACAAGGTTGACGAGTCCATCTGACAAAGCTTCTAACAATTCACAATAATTGATCGCCAGAAACCATAGTTTAGGCATGGGATTTGAGAAGTCCAGAGCCTTGATTCCAAATTTAGATATTTGCAGACATGTTAGGGCAGAGGATTGCATGAGCTGATAGGGCAGAGAATCCCAATACATACATCCGTACACCTCCAATGAACGAAGGGATGATAGCTGTTGAATGCCATTAAAAATCAGTTGGAATGTCTCAAAATCCACAAACACAGAGAAGGGACCAATAGTCAAATCCCTTAACCCAGTGAGACGGTGAAGGTCCCATGCTGGTACACTATCCAATTCAAAACATCTTGATATATCTATACGTGAAAGTGAAGGTATTTCCCACACATGTAAAGGGATGGAAACTAGGTTGCAACAGTACGAGACCCTTAAAGATTCCAGAGACCGACAATGCTCCAGCAATCCACTTGGTAAACTGGTCAATCCGTCACAAAAGGATATGCTAAGACTTTGAAGGGAAGTCAAATGTTCTTCTCCACTGGGGACAGGAATGGAACTGAAATTGGGGCACCCATAAATCGCTAAGCTCTTAAGGGAATGGAGATTGTACAAACTTTGTGGAAATTCACGTAACTCTTCGCAACTATAGACTGTTAGATATTGAAGAGAACTATTGTTGTGTAGCATCTCATCTGGAAGACAAGTGAGCTCTTTCACACCATCGACATCAAGCGTTGTGAGAGATGTCAAGGTGCTACACAAGTTCAGCAATGGCTTTTCACTGTCAACTCCTTTAATCCTTAATTCACGCAGGATCTCCAATCGACTTGGAGTACTTTTTAACACTGGACAATTCCTAATGCTCAACTTCTCAAGCCTAGGAAACATTCTAATTCTAACTCCATCTTTACCACCATTTATTGTTGGCATCGATGTCACTTCCTTCCATTCAGTGAGGCAAGGCATATCTGCCAATACTAGTTCTTTAAGTGAGGGGAACACTTGGATATTAGTATAATTGCTGCTTGATCTATTATTGTTGACCTCAACACCATAAAATGCAGGTCCAATGCATTCCACCTTATTGAATTCAACCAGTTCGAGATGCCGGAGGAGTTTCAGTTGGCCAAGTGATGGAATCTCTCTGCAACTTTTGCAACCGTTTAATTTGAGTGAGACCAAATTTGGTAGCATTTCTTCACTAAACCATGATGGAAATCTAGTCCCCAAATAGCCCTCTACTACTAAGGTTTTCAAGTTAGGATGTGGCTGAAGACCATCCAACACGTGCTCATCATTGGTTTCACAACCTTCAGCTGTTTCATCATGGAACCATAAATATGTCAATTTGTAGATATTCGGTTTCACTTGTAGACATGCTGTTTGAGCTTCTTCTCTATTACATACTGATTGGAGACCACTGATCGACAGTTCACCTCGAAGGTTCTTCAAACAACCTAGCTCATCTATTCGGCGACCTTTCTCTAAACCAACATTGAAAAACTGTAGGGTTTGAAGACAGGTTAACTGCCCCATCTTAAGTGGCATCACAGAGTCAGAACGATGGCCATCTCGTAAGCTGTAATATATGTGTCTCAAACTTACCATATCCCCCATCTCATGTGGAAGCTCCTTGAGTGAATAGCAGTTGTTTGCTCTATATGTTTGCAAATTGTAGAGCTTGCAAATGGAGTTGGGCAAGGATTTGATCCAAGTGTCAGATAGATCAAGATATCTCAAGTGTATTAGCTTGCTGATTGAGGCTGACAGCACCTTAATGTCTGACATGGAAAAATTTAAAACTCTCAAGAACTGAAAGCTCAATAGCATATCTTCAGATATACAATTTCTTCTCCAGAACAACGTGCACAAACGTCTTGGCTCATCCATCTTTTCTATTTGATCACTTGGTGAGTCCCATCCAAAATATCGAACTTGAGAAGGATTTTCTCCTTTGATGCCTTTCGGATCAAATAGTTTTGGTTTTAAAATATCTCCAGCCAAATCATGTACGAGATCATGCATCTTACAGTGTGTTATATTCTTGTGCTCATCGAGCTTAACATCTTGCAGCAAGGAATTTTGCACCAAAAGCTTAATAAACTTGTTCCCAACATCTTCCATTACAACGATCTCTTTACATGGACAAAGAAACCCTTCCGCCATCCAGAGTTGGATTAGTTGGTCCGTTTCAAACTCAAAATCTTTTGGAAACATTGCAAAGTAAGCAAAACATTTTTTCAGATGCAGAGATGGTAGATAAACATAGCTGAGTTTCAGGATTTTCCTTAAGCTATTTTCCCCAGTATCATCTTCGCCTGCAACAAGAGGGTTTCCATCAAGAATTGCTTTCCAATCATGTTTTTCTTTGTTCCGCAATAGGCCTCCCAATACGCTTGCTGCTAGTGGTAGACCTTGACACATCTCAACTATCCTGCTCACTATTTTCTTTGGAACCTCCCAATCAAGAAATGCTCTTTGCTTGAAGATGGACCAACATTGATCTTTGTCCAATTTCCCCAACATATGAAGATCCACTGATACTCTGGATGCCACCAGATTAATGCGACTGGTCACAAGAACACAATTTCCTGTGGATGTGTTTATTCCTCTTAAGGTACCCTCAAACTCATGCCACGAATTAGGGTCGACATGCCACAAATCATCCAGGACAAGCAAATACCTTTTTCCTCCCAATTCATCTTGGAGCTTCTTGACTATTATATCCCTACTTCGGAACTCAAGTTTCTTCTCTGTCAGATATTCGAGGATTAGTTCAAGAAAGCTCTTAGTTTCTGACATTTCAGGTTGACACAACCAAACTCTCTTTTCAAAGTGTTGCTTGATTTTTTCATCATGGAAAATTCTCTTAGCCACAGTTGTTTTCCCCATACCTCCCATACCCACTATGGGAATAGTGTACAAAACAACATCTCCTCTCATGTTCAATATCTTTTCCTCTATTTCACCAACATCCTTGTCTCTACCAACAACATCGGAAGCAACTACCATGGAATCTGTTTCTCGTATTGGTAGTATTTGCTTAGAAGGACCTTCTTGGGATTTCAAACCGAGCTGATTGGCTAACTGATTGATAGCCCTGAACTCTTCATTGATGTCATTGATTTTTCGAGACATTTTGCTCTTAAAAGCTGTATGAGAAACGAAATCAGTGACCTTTTTCATTCGGTTTTTCCGGATTTTCACTTCTCTTTTGAGAGATTCATATCTGAATCCATCAAACACAATTTCAGCATCTTCAACAACTCTCTCAAGCCTCTTCAGCCATTCTTCCACAGCTTGATGTTTCACTACTTGTGTTTCAGCATCAAGAATGAAATATTGGATCATGGATACATTTTGTGTCAACAATTTGAGATCTTTCTTGCAGTTTCTTAAACTATTGACTTCCTCAACAGTGAGAGAAAGCAGCTTATCTAGCACAACTTGAACAGTAGCACCAATTACAGGGTCCGCCATTCTTGCTCCTCCAAAAAGTCTATCCAAGTTCTTGCGAAGTCCCCCTGTGCAAGCTGCTTGTGGACCACTAGAAGAAAAACAATAATTGAACTAGTAAGCGAATAACTTTTGTGAACTACAGCTGATCATCATTTATTAATATAAACGTTTCGGTGCTGCTTTTAGTGTTTCTTTCATTTCTGGTGAATGGTAGTCTTTAAGAAAAATTATAAATCAAAAGGAAAAGGAGGAGGAATGTTCATGAAAATGACAGTAGTATATTGTTACTGTGAATTTAAAGATTCCCTGACATATGAACTCCCAACACAAGCTATAGACAAAGTGGACTGACTGCTTGAGTTTGAGTAAAAGATCAAAATATGAAACACTAGACGAACTCATTTTTGGGATTTGAGACTCAGGAGAAATCTAAAATTTCCAATTTTAGGACTTTTAAAGACACTCGTTAACGAATCTTCATCAACTGAAACAAAGAAAAATGGAGTCTTCCTTCTTTATTATGCCATAGAAGTCTTTATAGCATTCATTAGAGGACCACCTGAGCAGACTGCTCTACAAAGTGCACCCTTATGTATTATTCAGTGTTTCGAGTGCCAAGCTAGTTATATGGTAGTTTTCAGCATATATACAGATACATATACAGAATTTCTGTTAACAAGTTCTGGTGATACCCCTACTCTCAACGTATCTCCGATTTCCGAAACCAAACAGTAAAGTTTCTCAGTTTTGCAGAAACAGGAAAATACATCTCAAGAAACGTTTTTGTCTTTGAAAAACTTAACAAAAACCTCCTAGAAGGACTTCTTTTGGTCTCTGTCTCTCAATTTTCTCTTGACCAAACCAAATAGAAAAGTACTGGCACTTGGGAATTTGTAGTTCGTGCGGAGTACTAGGAAGTACTCCCTCTGTCACATTTTAATTGTGGCTTTAAGTTTTTTCACGTCCATTAAGAAATCAATAAATACAATGTGTATTTTACCAAGTTAAGAAGTAGTTTTTCTTTAAAGGTTAGGGTATAGCTGAAAATAACTAATAAATTTAGTCTTGGAATCCAAAAACGACTATTATTTGAGACATTTTTTTTAGCTAAAGCGACAACTAAAATAAGACGGAGGCAACTTAAATAATGTTAGAGAGGATGTTACTACTGAGTATATGGGAATCAAATTCTCCCAAAGCAAATCAGCACAGAGTTTTAATGGAAAAAGAGGACAGAGTAATAAAAACAGATAAAAATGCACTTAATTACCTTATTGAAGGAATTTAGTCACCAGTAGGGAGGAATGAAGCAAGAGAGGTTTTAGTTTTTGTTCAATAGAGATCGATTTACTACTAGTAATGAGATTGCTGGATGCCAGCTCCACCTCTGATCAAATCCCATTTATACACCAATTAATTAAGAGTTTCATGACTTCATTAGTGAGATCATTAATAATTTTTTAACATAAAAAAGCAACCGGTGCACAAAGCATTTTGTCGTTTACTCCAAGAAAGGCAGTTGACTCGAGTGATGTGATCTAAGCAACCTACTAGTAATAGGTTCCACTGCTCGAACCGGCGACTTAAGCCTACTTCATTTAATTTGTTTAGTATTTTTTGGCAAGAGACAATTATAGGTGCATATGTTGAGTATTTGTTTTTGGAAGATGGGAAAGGATTGCTATACTAGTTCTGACTTGTGTATATCGTGGTTGGACGTATTCTAGGCTAATTATTGCAGAGTTATATTTAAATATGAAAATAAATTATGGTGCATGTACTTACGAATATTTGCTTGACTTTGTAAAAGAGAATTAAATAACTTGTTTCCAATATAATGATGGACGCGTTCTGGGTTAATATAACAAATTAAATTCGGAAAGTCTACTCATTCCAATCTATAACTAATCTGTTATTATTGGAAAATGGATGCATGATGTATGTATCATGTATGTGAGAGGAAGAGGAGATAGTCAACGGATGTTCTAATTTTCTTATCCTCTTCAACTTGGAGTGAATAGAGAATTAAGTAACGAATACATTGGCCTAAAACACACCTTGTGCTTTGTGGAAAGTCCAGGTCGAGAAAGAGCCGCCAGCCAATATACCGGAAATGACCCATGATCAATGTTTAAAATGATGAAATACGACCAAAGTATCCTTCTCCAAAGGTTTGATTTGACGACTTTATCATTAGCTTCTCAGTTATATCTCTGCAATTGTTGGCTCACATTTGTCTTCTAGTATTACATTACCCTTTAACATGACTACGACTCCTAATAGCAATTTCAGTAATGTCTTAGCAGCCAGTGGTGGATGCAGCTGCTTGTAGGCAAGGGTTCATGCAAACAAAATATTTTCGACAATGATGATGCAAATATTATTTTAAAATGGCTTGCCTCAGCATCTATAAATATGAGAAAAACCTGAACATGCTGGGCGAATTCAAGCCACAATATAATGTTACTTTTTACACCAACCAAACATATGGTATTTAACATCAACAAATGCAAGAAAATTACACAACTTTGGCAGCTTGTGTTCTTGCAATAAGCTGATAAGCAAAATCATTGAAGGGGACATCAAATCAACAAATTTTTACACCATCCCTTGAACTAAAGGGAAAGTAACTAACAAAAAGACAAATGATTTGAGGCCTCAGAGAATTTAGGTGCAACGTTCCAAATGGGCTGATTGAAGTGAATTTGGAAAATGTCTGATTCTCGAACTACATAATGGCGAAAGAAGGTGTTTCTCCTCTAATGGAGAGAATTGGACCGGGAGAAGAGCTTCTATTCATGGATCTTGAATCAATGAAAATAGAGTAGAGAATGCTTCAACCCAATGGATAAAATTCTTCAAACTGGTTAATCCATTCAAGTCCCAGGCCCTTTCCAAGAGAGACTGCTATCCCTGGTACACAGTACATCATTTTTATGCGAAAAATGAGCTGAAAAGTAAAACCGATGAAATTGTTCTTAAGCATACTTCAACCCAAGTCAAGACTGCATCGAAGAAATTATTCTGAATTTTTATTATCATTGAGAAGCATGGTTCATATCGAGAATAGCTCACCTCTCATGGATGCCCGTTATTATCTTCACCAAAGTACCTGAATAGAAATGACAGAGACTGATTTTCTTCTTCTATTGTACGGGTTGGGAAAGGGGATGAGTCAGACATTACTACAACAAAAGAAACGGGGATATTAGGTGGAGTTTAAACGGAATCATGAGAATACAATAAATACACCTATTATCAAGGTAAAACAGTGAATTATAGGCAGTGAAGCTCTGGCAAAGGGTAAAGACAGAAATATGGAGTGAAGCACTGACCTATAGAAACTCACATAGGCTATTTCGAACAGTTTACATTCTAAATCTCCTCACAATTAATATTTTTGAGAATTAAATCTCCATGAAATTAATTAAACTGATTCCCTTTTGATTTTGAAATGTTAACAGCAACAGTTGCATGATGTAATTGAATAGGGGAAACTTAAAGATCCTTAGAGAACAGGAGATGACCATATTATAGGAAATCACTGACATGATAACTTTAAAAAACAATAATTTCTTTGGTCCGAATGGCGAAACTCAATTATACAGTAAAATGCTTATTTGCTTTAAAATAAGTCAAATAGCCTATATTCTTTTAGTATGTTGATGTTTCTTGAATGTAGACTTTGCTATTCTTTTCCACGAAAGGTTATTCAGTACTCAAGTGGCAAGACCTGAATGCAGATAATTTTATATTGCAATTCCGTTAAAATTGGATCAACGAAAAGAAATATCCTAAACTTTTAGAGCAACATTTGGCAAAGCCAGTTGAAAAGAGTGAGAACAAGTAATTCTCAAAGGTCTTAAGTATTCAATTAGCTTGTGCAAGCTATTTCCTATTAAGAGGACAGTGTAAACTACATAAATTTGCAACAAACAGTAAAGTATTATAAGAGAAGGAGATGGTTGTCGCTAATTGTTGATATCCCCCGTTATGAAGAGTAAAATGTTGAGAGATTCAGTAGCTTTACCAATATGAAAGAGTCCAGTAATGAGTCTAGAGCTGAAGAATCTGTCCGACAACAAAGTTCAGACCATATTGCGTTTCAAATTTGTCAAGCCACCACATATTCCATGTTTGCTCCAGAGAGTTTGCTAAAGTGGCTTGAATACAAAACAAATCTGGCTGTGAGTGGAACATAACCAATCCCTGTTAAACAATAAGTATGTGTCATACAAAAGGAGTGCCAGAATGAACTTGACAAATTTGTTATAGCATTCCTCTCAACCAAGTTGAATGAAAATTTAGCCAACCTGATTAAGGCACTTACATTTTGACTTGATAGTTGATATACCACAACCAGCAACCTTCTACCATGAAAGTTGATCTAGTCAACAATGAGAGAGAACATAAATATTCAAAAGTAAACCACATCTTTGAAGGTATGTAGATATTCCTCGTTGATGGAGCACGGATGCAATTCACTGATAACTTTGCATTTTTCTGTATGTCAAATAATTATAAGAAAAAGCATTGAATTAACATAAAACCTTTTTTATGGAAATAGAAATAAAGAAAACTTTTTATTTTGAACTATTCAGTGGTATAGTACTCCTTGCATTCCAATTTATATGACATTGTTTCCTTATTAGTCCATCTACAAAGAACGACATAATTCTACATTGGAAACAATTCAAATTTAACTTCTCATTTTAACGGTAATGAGAAGCTTTTACAGCATAAAAAAACCATGGAAAATGAAAAACTAAGATAACTAAAAGAGAGGAGGAGAATCAGACCCTAGATTTGTGAAAAGAAAATGCATGGGAGTAAAAGAGAGAAGAAACAGAGACTTGCCTAAGTTCTGAATTCTCGTTCCACCTTTTCAGATATTTGGAATATGGGAAATGTTGGATCACCGGGAGTTTGGGCCACTCCGATTGGTGCAACTTTCTTCTAACTCTGGACACCCTTCAATATGCAGGTACTTCAATTTGGTGAGGTGTCGCATGTCATCTCCGGATGGCAGATGCTTTAGTTTTTTGCAGTTCCATATATGTAACCTTTCCAAAGAAACAAGGTTGATGAGCCCATCTGACAGAGCTTCTAACAATCCACACTGATGGATTGCCAGATACCGTAGTTTAGGCATGGGATCTGAGAAGTCCAGAGTCTTGATTCCGAATTTATATATTTGCAGATGTGTTACAGAAGATGGTTGTATGAGCTGATAGGGCAGGGAATCCCAGTTCTCATTTCCATACACCTCCAATAGGCGAAGGGAGGATAGCTGTTGAATGCCTTTAAAAATCAATTGGAATGTCTCAAAATCCACAGACTCAGAGAAGGGACCAATAGTCAAATCCCTTAACCCAGTGAGACGGTGAAGGCCCCATACTGGTACACTATTCAATTTGAAACATCTTGATATATCTATACGTGACAGAGAAGGCATTTCCCACACATGTAAAGGGATGGAAACTAGGTTGCCACAGTACGAGACCCTTAAAGATTCCAGAGACCGACAATGCTCCAACAATCCTCTTGGTAAACTGGTCAATTCATCACAAAAGGATATGCTAAGTCTTGAGAGGGAAGTCAAATGGTTCTGTCCACTGGGAACAGGAATGGAAATGAAATTGGGGCACCCAGAAATAGTTAAGCTCTTAAGGGAATGGAGATTGTACAAACTTTGTGGCAATTCACGTAACTCTTCGCAATCATAGATTGTTAGATATTGAAGAGAACTATTGTTGTGTAGCATCTCATCTGGAAGACAAGTGAGCTCTTGCACACCATCGACATCAAGCGTTTGGAGAGATGTCAAGTTGCTGCACAAGTTCAGCAATGGCTTTTCACTGTCAACTCCTTCAATCCTTAATTCACGCAGGATCTCAAATTGACTTGGAGTACTTTTTAACATCGGACACTTCCTAATGCTCAACTTCTCAAGCCTAGGAAACATTCTAATTCTAACTCTTTCTTTACCACCATTTATTATTGGTATCAATGTCACTTCCATCCACTCAATGAGGTTAGGCATATCTGCCAATACTAGTTCTTCAAGTGAGGGGAACACTTGGATATTAGTATAATTGCTGCTTGATCTATTATTATTAACCTCAACACCATAAAATGCAGGTCCAATGCATTCCACCTTATCGAATTCAACCAGTTCGAGATGCCGAAGGAGTTTCAGTTGGCCAAGCCATGGAATCTCTTTGCAGCTTTTGCAACCATTTAGTTTCAGTAAGACCAAATTTGGTAGCATTTCTTCACTGAACCATGTTGGAAATCTAGTCCCCAAATAGCCCTCTACTACTAAGGTTTTCAAGTTAGGATGTGGCTGAAGACCATCCAACACTTGCTCATCATTGGTTTCACAACCTTCAGCTGTTTCATCATGGAACCATAAATATGCCAACTTGTAGATATTCGGTTTCACTTGTAGACATGCTGTTTGAGCTTCTTCTTTGTTACATACTGATTGGAGACCACTGATCGACAATTCACCTCTAAGGTTCTTCAAACAACCTAATTCATCTATTCGGCGGCCTTTCTCTAAACCAACATTGAAAAACTGCAGGGTTTGAAGACAGGTTAACTGCCCCATCTTAAGTGGCATCACAGAGCCAGCACGATGGCCATCTCGTAAACTGTAATGTATGTGTCTCAAACTTATCATATCCCCCATCTCATGTGGAAGCTCCTTGAGTGAATAGCAGTTGTTTGCTCTATACGTTTGCAAATTGTAGAGCTTGCAAATTGAGTTGGGCAAGGATTTGATCCAAGTGTCAGACAGATCAAGATATCTCAAGTGTATTAGCTTGCTGATTGAGGCTGACAACTCCTTAATGTCTGACATGGAAAAATTTAAAACTCTCAAGAACTGAAAACTCAATAGCATATCTTCAGATATACAATTTCTTCTCCAGAATAATGTGCACAAACGTCCATGCTCATTCATCTTATCTACTTGATCACTTGGTGAGTCCCATCCAAAATATCGAACTTGAGAAGGATTGTCTCCTTCGATGCCTTTCGGATCAAATAGTTTAGGTTTTAAAATATCTCCAGCCAAATCATGTACAAGATCATGCATCTTACAGTGTGTTATAATCTTGTGCTCATCTAGCTTAACATCTTGCAGCAAGGAATTTTGCACCAAAAGCTTAATAAACTTGTTCCCAACGTCTTCCATTACAGAGGCGTCTTTACATGGACGAAGAAACCCTTCAGCCATCCAGAGTTGTATTAGTTGGTCCGTTTCAAACTCAAAATCTTTTGGAAACATTGCAAAGTAAGCAAAACATTTTTTCAGATGCGGAGATGGTAGATAAACATAGCTGAGTTTCAGAATTTTCCTTAAGCTATTTTCCCTAGTATCATCTTCGCCTGCAACAAGAGGGTTTCCATCAAGAATTTCTTGCCATTCATGTTTTTCTTTATTCCGCAATAGGCCTCCCAATATGCTTGCTGCCAGTGGTAGACCTTGACACATTTCGACTATCCTGCTCTCTATTTTCTCTGGAACCTCCCAATCAAGAAATGCTCTTTGCTTGAAAATGGACCAACATTGATCTTCGTCCAATTTCCCCAACATATGAAGATCCATTGATACTCTAGATGCCACCAGATTAATGCGAGTGGTCACAAGAACACAATTTCCTGTGGACGTGTTTATTCCTCTTAAGGTACCCTCAAACTCATGCCATGAATTAGGGTCGACATGCCACAAATCATCCAGGACAAGCAAATACCTTTTTCCTCCCAATTCATCTTGGAGCTTCTTTACTATTATATCCCTACTTCTGATCTCAAGTTTCTTCTCTGTCAGATATTCGAGAATTAGTTCAAGAAAGCTCTTAGTTTCTGTCATTTCAGGTTGGCACAACCAAACTCTCTTTTCAAAGTGTTGCTTAATTTTTTCATCATGGAAAATTCTCTTAGCCACGGTTGTTTTCCCCATACCTCCCATACCCACTATGGGAATAGTGTACAAAACAAAATCCTCGCTCATGTTAAACATCTTTTCCTTTATTTCAGCAACATCCTTGTCTCTACCAACAACATTGGAAGCAACTACTATGGAATCTGTTTCTCGTATTGGTAGTATCTTCTTAGAAGGACCTTCTTGGGATTTCAGACCTAGCTCATTGGCTAACTGATTGATAGCCCTGAACTCTTCATTGATGTTGTTGATTTTTCGAGACATTTTGCTCTTAAAAGCTGTATGAGAAATGAAACCAGTGACCTTCTTCATTCGATTTTTTCGGATCTTCACTTCTCTTTCGAGAGATTCATATCTGACTTCATCAAATAGAATTTCAGCATCTTCAGCAACTCTCTCAAGCCTCTTCAACCATTTTTCCACAGCTTGATGCTTAACTTGTTGTGTTTCAGCATCAAGAATGAAAGATTGAATCATGGATACATTTTGTTTCAGCAATGTGAGATCTTGCTTGCAGTTCCTTAAACTATTGACTTCCTCAATAGTGAGAGAAAGCAGCTTTTCTAGCACAACTTGAACAGTAGCACCAATTACAGGGTCCGCCATTTCTTGCTCCTTCAAAAGGTCTTTCCAAAGTTCTTGCAAAGTCCTCTTTTGCGAGCTCTTTGTTGACCACTAGAAGAAAGACAATAATTGAACTAATAAGCAAATAGCTTTAGTGCATTACAGCTGATCATCGTTTAATAATATAAACATTTCGGTGCTGCTTTTAGTGTTTCTTTCATTTCTGGTGAATGGTAGTCTTTAAGAAAAGTTATAAATCAAAAGGAAAAGGAGGAGGAACGTTCGTGAACACGACAGTAGTATATTGTTACTGTGAATTCAATGATTCCCTATTTACTCCCAACACAATTATCACTTCCATCTTGGATTCCTTAAATTTTTTTTCCACGTATTTGGACTCATTTTCCCCAAAAGCAATAGACAAAGTGGACTGACTGCTTGAGACTTTTGTCTTTTTTTTCCTCTCAGAAGAAATCTAAAATTTCCAATATTAGGACTTCTAAAGACATTCATTAAAGAATCTTCATCAACTGAGACAAAGAAAAATAGAGTCTTCCTTCTTTATTATGCATTCATTAGAAGTCTTTATAGCATTCATTAGAGGACCACCTGAGCAGACTGCTCTACAAAGTGCACCGTCCTGTATTTTAGTGTTTCAAGTGCCAAGCGAGTTATATGGTAGTTTTCAGCATATATACAGATACATATACCGAATTTCTAGTAACAGGTGCTGGTGACCCCCTACTCTCAACATCTGTTTGCCATTTCAACTTTTTTCGAAAAGAACTTGCAACCAAACAGTCAAACACTAGAAAGAAAACTTTCAAGTTTTCGCAGAAACTGGAAAATACATCTTTAACGTTCTAGTCTTTGAAAAACTCAACAAATCTACATGACTTCTTTTGGGTCTTTGTCTCTCAATTTCTCTTATCCAAACCAAAAAGGAAAATGCTGGCACCTAAGAATTTGTAATTCGTGTGGAGTACTTGGGAAGTACTCCCGCTGTCCCATTTTAGTTGAGGCTTTACGTTTTAAGAAATCAATAAATACAATATAAATTTTACCAAGTTAAGAACTAGTTTTCCTTTAATGATTAAGGGTGGAATCCAAAAGAGACAACTATCTTGAGACCTTTTCTTTTTAGCTAAAGCGACATTTAAAATGGGACGAGGGGAGTATTACAAGACAACAGTTTCCTAAATAATGTTACAGAGGATGTTAATTAAATCACTACTGAGTATGGGAGTCACATTCTCCCAAAAGCAAATCAGCACAGAGAGTTAATGCAAAAAGAGAACAAAGTAAAGAAAACAGATACAAATGCACTTAATTACCTTATTGAAGGGATTTTGGTCACCAGCAGGAAGGAATGAAGCAAGAGAGGTTTTGGGTTTTGTTCAATAGAGATGGGTTCACTAGTAAATAATGAGATTGCTGGATGCCAGCTCCATCTCTGATCAAATCCCTTTTATATTCATGACTTCTTCTTTGTTTCTACCTCCTCTAACTATGGCATTAGCACTGCCTTTGTGCTGACTTTAATTTATTGTTACCATTCTAAAAAAATGATTTTTGAACATAAATGAGCAACTGCACGAAGTATTTTGCGTTTATACAGGATCTAGGAAGGGCCGCACCCTGTGTGACTGTGATGTACCTGAACCGTTTCCCCCGCTCGAACCGGTGACTTAAGCCTACTTCATTTAACTTAATGAGATATTGTTTAGTATTTTTTGGCAAGAGACAATTATAGGTGCATCAGTTGACTATTTGTTTTTGGAAGATAGGAAGGGATTGCTTATTTGACTATATCGTGCTTGCACGTATACTATGCCAATTATTGCTAAAGAGAAATAAATATTCAAAGAGGTATCGCTAGTGATAACTTGTTTACAATATAATGGACCTATTCTTTGCCACCCTAATCATGGAAAGGTTCTCGGTTAATATAACATATTAAATTTGGGAACTCATTCCTATCTGTATACACTGCAACAGAGACATAAACTAATCTGTTATTGGAAAATGGATGCGTGATGTATGTGAGAGGAAGAGGAGATAGTCAACGGATATTCCAATTTTCTTATCCTCTTCAAGTGAATGAGTAACGAAATAGTCAAATACATTGTCCTGAAACACACCTTGTGAATGTGGAAGGTCCAGGTGGAGAAAAAGCCACCAATATACAATATTGCATTTACCCTGCATTAAGCTTTGGTTTTCGAGGTATGATCAACATATCTCGAGAAACCAATTAATCAGCCAGTGAAAAAGAAACTCAAAATAATATCACAACCGATAATAACCTGCAAAATGGACAGCCCAACTTCTCTTGGCCAAAATTTTACTAGCATATAACCTGATGTCAAGATCTTTCTTTCCAACACCAGTAACTTTTCAACTGATTATAGTACTGTTATAATCTAAGCACCTCCTAAGGACATTAGAAGGGGTTGAATAGTGTCTACCGATTTTTCTTTGCAAGGACTCGATTCTTCTGAGTCAAGAACACAACTTAGCAGTTAGTACTTGGACACCACAACACACACACACAAACAAAAGGCACAAGGAACATGGTGTTTTTACGTGGAAAACTCCTTGCTCAAGGGAGAAAAACCACGACCCATACTCTGAGATTTTAGAACTCAATCCACTAACACAAAGAGCAAGTTTCTGATTACAAGACTCTGTAACCAAGGGGCTACACTCTAGACCCTAATCACTCAACAAAGCTAAACTCTAGCTTTACAAAGTAATCTCTCAAACGTTCACCTAACACAATTGCTTCTAAGATAAGCTAATAGGTAAAAATAATGATCGCTTAAAACAAGACAACTTACTGACCAAGAACCTAGACAGAATATCTAGACTCAATCTCTTTAACTCCACCAGTTGTCTTCTTTTGTTATCTCACGTTGAAAGTTGCTGGATCGCCTTTATATGCTCTCAACTCTCTATTGGTGAAATAACTGATTTCGGCTGCATCAACTACTTGTATTTATATGGGCATCAGAACCCTAGTTGAGTTCCACTAGGAAACCTTGTAATTATGGTAAGATAAGATTCCTTGTGACTCTTTCCTTGTTCAAGTCCAACTCGTATTCGTACTTCGAAGACATAGCCTGGGCACCACCTCGTTTAGTCTGACTAGGATGCATACTCGTTCACGTGCCACTATTCCTAGTTCTGCAGGGATTTGCAACCCGCAATCTTTTCGATCAGTCGTGCCCTTCTATTCAAGGACCAGGTCCTCCTCCAGAACCACTGGGTCCTTCTCGTTTGTCATTCTTCAAAACCTTTCCTCAACAAATTCCCCCTTTTTGATGATGACAAACAAATGTTGCCAAAGAACCTGAATAGACAAAATTTCCAACAACACAAAAACAAAAATAACAGTTTGAACAATTTAAAACAGATGAGTTAGGTCACAAACACCCCAACATTTCCTTCTTCCCCCTTTTGGCATCATTGAAAAGATTCAAACTCCTGCATGAACCGGTTAGTACTATCCAGTCTAGAGCACAAGGCAACAAGTCAGCTAAGATATAAACGCACAGAAATAAAGCTAAGGGCCCAAACAGAACCAGATATAATAGAACAGATCCAAAAATAAGCAAGAGAAATTTAAAACCATTCAACCAGGGCGTGACAAGCCACACAGCCCTATTAAAGTACACAACTGAAAATTAAGATTGTCTTAAAGTCACATAGCAGGGGAGGACACAGAGATAAGGGAGGGTATTTAACAAGGACAGAGATGAAGCAAGGTAGGACTTAGAGCTATAAGTTGAAGTGCTTGACAAGTGCCTCAAGGTTCTTCGTATTCTTGGCCCTTTCCATCACCATCTCGGCCTCATACTTGTGACACTCAATTTTCAAGCGATCAATTTCTTGATCCTTCATCTCCAGCTTCCTATGCAGCTCAGCATTCTCTGTATTCACTTCAAGAACATGACTCTCTAGTTCTTTTACTGCTGCAATTGCTTCATCTGGCTCATAGTCCTTACTTTCTTCAGACTACTCCTGCTTAACCTGCACTGGTTTCTTGGAAGCTCTCTTCTCTTTGAAGAAATCACAACTTTTCAGCACATTATACCCAAACATTTGATGAATGGTGGGCTTTTTCCCTGCTTCCAAAGGAACTCCAAAGTGCTCAAGAACCTGCTGTAGGATGTAGGAATGCACCAAGGAATGTGGCTTCTGATCAGTATCTGCAATCCTCTTTATATGTCTGATTATCAGACCAGGTGGATTTATCCTCACTCCTCTGTCCAACAGGTCCATGTAGGTCAAGTCAAGGGCACTGGCCTCACTGTTCCTCTCTCTCCTTGGCAACAAGAACCTATGCACAAACTCAAACAACTGATGAGCCGGCTCCATTTCCTTTTTGTCAACCTTCCTTTCCTTCCTGAGTTTTGGTTTCCCTGAAAATTTCTTCACAACTCTCAGTGGAGTCACTCCATCGGTTCTTTTTGGCCATTTCAACTTAATATACCTGCAATAACCCTCCGCAGGTACATCAAGTATCACTCCCAACACAGTTCTCCCAAACTCAAACTCAATTCCCTTCACAACAGAATACACCCTCCTGGCAGCAACCCTACAATTCGTATAGAACTCCCTAACTTCATCAGAAAACAACAGCCTGTCTTTGTTGGCAAATAGACCTAACCACCCTTGATCCCCTACCATCCTGAGTAAGGGTTTCATGGTGCTCCTTCACATCACCCAGGATGCTCCCAGCCAATACCTGGTGTTTTGCAAAGAAGGCTGTTCTGTCAACCTCCTCAGAGTCTTTTCTTCTTTTCTTGCTCTCCAGTTCACTGTCTGTTTCTGAGTCACTGGGTTCCACATAGCTACCAGCTTCATCACTTTCTTCTTTGGCTTCATTCTCCTTTTTCTCATGCTTCTTCTCTTCTTCCAGTTTTCCAGCCTTCACATTCTTGAATGTTTTTTCCAGCTTATCAACCTTTGCTAACTGCTGCTTCAAGACTGACCTTGTTGCCACCCTTCTTGAGGAAGGGGCTGGTTGTGCAGCAGTTTTGTCATCACTCTCAGTCCTCTCCTCCTGAGAGTCCTCACTAGATTCATCCACCAGTCTGCTCTTGGGCACACACTTTCTCCCTTTCAACAGCCTTCTTCTCTTTTCAGGCTCCACCCTGGTCTCACTTACAAACACCACTTCTTCTTCATCTTCATTCAACAATTTTTCATCTTCCTTTCCAAACCTTCTTTTTACATTCTTTCTTTTTGTTTCCTCAACTTTCTCTGCAACTTTTTCACTTTCTCCATTGCCTTCTAAAGTTTTCTCATCCTTTTCCTCATCAGAATCTGTCCACTTGAGTTCTGCATCATCAGCCACAATAGGATCTGAGCGAGAACCAGGTTCTTCACACAAATCCTTTGTAGCCTCAGCAGAACTAGGTCCTCCAACAACTGGACCTTCAAGTACAGATATCCCCTGAACTCTCTCAATAGGAACAGCCCCCAAACTAGGTTCGCTGACATATTCCTTTTGGGATTCAGCAGAATCCTCTTCTCTCAGTCTTTCTATCACTTTTCCAACTACATCAACTTCCAGCACATTCTCATATACTAAGGGCACATGCAAACTAGACTTAGCTTCCTCTTGACCAATATGTTTGTTCTTCTTAACTACCTTCTCCCTATCAGATACTCTACTGGGCTCTACCCTTTCCACTGTTTCATCTAGTCCTTTCACCAATGTTTCAGTACTCAATTTTCCAGGACTTTTTACAACTTCTAAAGCAGTAGGATCAGATAGAGTAGAGTCAAGCGTTACCTCAACAGGTTTTTCAAATGAAACTGGTTCTGCCGGCGTAGGAGATGAGAATCTGACAACCGTCTTCTTGACTCCTTTCTTTTCTCCCTTTTTGAGGAATTTTGCCCTGGCTTTGACAATTCTTTCTGCGAGAGTAGATGGAGGAGGTTTTGGAGTAGATTTCTTAGATTTGTGTGTTTCTGAAGCCTTAGTAGGAGATGTCGATATAGATTGTGCTTGAGACATGGTGATTTTGGTTAGGGTTTTTTCGAATAAGATGACGGGGATTTCTTGTTTCGATTTTTGGTGAGAGAAAGTAGACAAGGCAGAGAGGGATTATTTTGCGAGTGTGTGTATTTAGTTTCTGTCAAACTAGAAGTGAGAAGGAGTAATGGTGGTGGGGGGTTTTACTAGGGAACTGACCCTAATGATGGCTAAAAGGTGAAAAACAGCTTTTTGAAGTTTTGAAAACCGGGAAAAGGGTATTGATTTGACGGTTACAAAAACTTACCCAAATAAGGTTTTTAATTTAGTGGGGTCCAGTAAAATCTAGTAGAAGTCTAACTAAAAAAGGGTTTGTTCCTATAATTAAGGACGATTACAAGAACATGGGAAGTCTTCCTTGACACACGTATAATTGACAATCAATTTCAGTTGTTACACTTAACATAAATGGCTGCGTAGCTGTACCTGGACATGGTTCCTCATGCTTGCCTTGGTTCCTTCTACGTACCTTGTAGGTTCTTTCATGGGAACACATTAGCCCAACCTGGTGCTAATCAGCTGAACAAGTATACTCAATAAAGTACAAAATTTAGACTGGACAATAATAACAATAGTTACAAAACAGATTGCTGAACACTTAACTAACCAATCATTGGAGGACAAGTGCTGAGTCATCCGTGTATTTTGGTCATTCCTAACTCCAACCTGTTCCTCTCAAACTGAACTTTGTTCAGTGCTTTGGTAAATATGTCAGCAATTTGATCTTCAGTCCTGCACGAATTCATAGTGATCAGACCCTTTTCTACATTATCCCTAAGAAAATGGTGTCTAATATCAATGTGCTTTGTTCTTTTATGTTGGACTGGGTTCTTGGCAATGTTCACTGCACTTGTGTTATCACAGAAAATGGGCACAGCTCCACGTTTAATTCCAAAGTCCTCCAACTGCTGTTTGATCCATAGCAATTGTGAGCAGCATGATGCAGCTGCTACATACTCAGCTTCTGCAGTAGATAAGGCTACTGAATTCTGCTTATTTGTTGCTCAAGAACCTAAACAGGGACCAAGAAAGTGTGCCATTCCTGAAGTGCTCTTCCTGTCCACCAAGTGACCTGCATAATCTGCATCAGCAAAATCAATTAGTTCAAAAGTACCTCCCCTTGGGTACCATAGACATAGATCCTGAGTTCCTTTCAAGTATCTCAAGATCCTCTTCACAGCTGTCAAATGTGATTCCTTGGGCTTGGACTGAAATCTAGCACACAGTCCCACACTGTATACAATATCAGGTCGACTGGCTGTGAGATAGAGGAGTGAACCTATAATTCCTCTATATTTTATCTCATTTGTAGAAGGACCTAGTTCATCTATATCCAGCTTGGTTCCAGGAGCAATAGGAGTAGTCATTTCTTTAGCTCCTTCCATGTCAAATTTCTTTAGAAGTTCCTTGACATATTTTTGTTGATGAATCATGGTTCCTTCAGGCATTTGTTTTATCTGCAGTCCTAGGAAAAAATTGAGTTCTCCCATCATGCTCATTTCAAATTCATTGCCCATTAATTAAGCAAATCCCTTGCATAGCTCCTCATCAGTGGCTCCAAAAATGATATCATCAACATATACCTGAACCACCAATAGATCTTTTCCTTTCTTTTTCAAGAATAGTGTGTTGTCAATCTTTCCTCTTGTAAAACCATTCTTCAATAGGAATCCTGATAGTCTCTCATACCAGGCTCTTGGAGCTTGCTTCAGTCTATAGAGTGCCTTATCTAGTTTGTAAACATGATCGGGAAGTTCACTGTTCACAAAACCTGGTGGTTGTATTACATAGACTTCTTCATTCGGATACCCATTCAAGAAGGAACTCTTCACATCCATCTGATACAGTGTGAATTCCATCTATGTAGCAAAGGCAATCAACATTCTAATGGCCTCCATTCTTGCCACTAGTGCAAAAGTTTCATCATAGTCAATTCCTTCTTCCTGACTGTAACCTTGGACCACCAATTTAGCCTTGTTCCTTGTTACTATACCATGCTCATCCAGTTTATTTCTGAACACCCACTTTGTTTCAATTATTGATCTGTCCTTTGGCTTAGGAACCAGGTGCCACACTTTGCTTCTTTCAAACTGATGAAGTTCATCTTGCATGGCTAGAACCCAATCTGGATCTTCTAGAGCTTCTTTTACATTCTTTGGTTCCAAAGATGACAGGAAAGCAAAGAATGCACAAAAGTTCTTCAAGGCCGATCTGGTCATAATTCCAGTATCCAATTTTGATAATACATTCTCCAAAGGATGAGAACTTTGGTGCTTCCATGGCCTGGCATCACTTTTGGTAGGTTCTTCCTGCCTTGTTGAATCATCAACTTCATCTGATGTTCCCCCTGTCATGTTGACTCCTTGTTCTCGTGAAGTTGAATCCTCACCTGATTCTTCCTTGTCTTCTGGATCTTCAGAGTCAGCTGCACCATCTTCTCGAGTAAGGCCAATTGCCTGATCATCTACTTCAGTTTCATCTACTGCCTTATCGGATTCATCAAATACCACATGCATACTTTCCTCCACTGTTTGTGTTCTTTTATTAAACTCCTTGTATGCTTTTCTTTGAGTAGAATTGTTGACACCCATTTTTGTCCCGGATTTTAATAAAAAGTATAATAATTTTAAAATTAAGTTCAATTTTGAAGATTGCAAATAAATAGCTAATTTTAAAGGAAAATAGCCAAAATCGCAAGTCGTCCCTTCATTTGCAGCGTGCTATATAATTATTTGTTTAATTTAATAAAGGGCTAAATCTGTTCTTAAATTGCAATTTAGGATTATTTCTGCAAAGCCCATATAACACAAAAACCCCAAGCAACTATTCAATCATCTTCCTTTCTGTCACACAAAGAAAAAAAACCCTACACCACTATTATCATCAACCCCAGCCGCGGCACCCCACTCACCCCTCCACTGTTCATCTTCCTCACAAAAGGAACTCCTCTCCTTTACATTACAGAACAAAAATCAGCTTCACAAAATACACGTCACCACACACACAAATCCAGTCAATACCCACAACCACTTCAATTTCTATGTTTTACTTTCAAAGAAACGGATATACATACACACAACAAAAATAGGGGAAATGGAGGGGTACAAAACCAGTGGGATCGGGGTTGGGAGATTCAAATCAGAACTGTAAGCAACAAAACGACCCCACCACCGGAAAAGCCATCATCTCCGGCGACATTTTAGCAGTAGTGATACCGTCGGAGTAGAAGCGATGCCATTCAGTGGTTGTCGCTCCCCCGTCTTCGTGGTTACTCTGCTCACCGGAATCGCAGCGGCGCCGCTGTTCGTTTATCGGCAAAACCAGCAGGCGTCGCTCTTCCTCTCTTGTCGTATCGGTGTTTGGATCGGCGTTGGATACTTATCGCTTATGTTATATTGTTGGCGTTGATTCTGTTGGTCTGTTGGATTTGTTATTACTTTTTCCCGCCGGCGGGTACCCGTTTATTGTATACCACCGTTTGTGTTTGTGCCGTCGATTGAAATTACTACTGGTTCTCTGTTTAGTCTGGTGGTGTTTGAATGCACCTAGCCGATGTTATTGCTTTCTGTTACTTTTATGCTATCCTACTCTTGAGTTAAATCGCCATAATATTTTGACCAAAATGTTATTTGATTCAGCTTTGTCCTTCGTGAGACAGATTACAGCCCCTGTTGGTGTTGCTTGCTACTGATCCGTTCAAGGCTACGAAAATGCTTGAATATTTACTGGAGATGTATTGATGTTGAATTTGTACTGATTTTGAACAGATTTTGTGCTATAAGGCCTATGAAAAACAATTTATTTGAGGCTTTACTGATTCGAACGGATACTACACCATTGGCCAATGAAAAAATGCATATGCATGTATTGAGGCCTCGGGATTAATTTGAACATGATACTACACTTGAACCGTCCCGTTCCCGTGTCCCTAAAGCAAAAGGCGATGATGAATGCACTTTAATGCAAAGCAAGTTGAATAGAGTAGTGGATTTGGTACTTGGCGTGGCAACCAGCCCGGGCTACGTATTTGCAGCCGTATCTATATCTCGAGCCTCTATTCGACGCGCCATACAAACCTGAGCCTAAATTTTGCAAAACAACCCCTTTACTATTATTACTGTTATTATTATTATTATTATTATTATTATTATATATTCTATTATTATTATTATTATTATTATTATATATTTATATATTTTATTATTATTATTATTATTACTTTATTATTGTTATTTTATTTCATTAATTATTATACCTTATTATCGTACTAATCCTATTTTACTTGTTTGTTTTGCGAGGTACATTTTGGCACGAATAATTTATGGACGAGTTTGGCTAACTCATGAATGGAAATAGTCCATTGCATTGAAGGCCTTTGGAGATTGAATTCGGACTCAAGCATTCAAAATAAGACTTAGGAATTTTAGAAAATCCAAGGCTCCCGCGAGTTGATCATTTTCCCAGGTTTTATCTTTAAACTTTGCATTACTTTCCTTAGAGATATTTATGCAAATAAATGTGTAGAAAATTTTATTTATCAATAATATTTGATTGCTTGGTATGTTGCGTTACTTTATGTTTATTGCCTTTTATTGCGAAGTCGTTATTTAATTTATTGCAAATTTGGGGCCGTCTTAGCAAATGCGTGCAAGTAAAAGAATATTTTGCAAATAAGCTTTTATTCGATTAATTATTCTTATTATTATTATTACTATTTTTAAATAATTCTTTTGAAAGAAAAGCACACTTGTAAATATTTGGAAACCTGTCGGATTAACCGTATTTTACGGAATTTCGGAAGTGCCTTAAAAACCTTCTTCCGAGATTAATAAAACCTCTTACCTTTAGAATCTCTGAAAGAAAGACCGTCTTTTTATAAAAACGGAGTTTTTGCACGCATTTGCTAATTTGGTTCCCTGTTTTCCTTAAATTGGGTGGCGACTCCAAAAACTCCAAAAGAGTTAGTCCATCCTGTCGATATTTCGGAATTTACCCCTTTCGGGGTAATTTTTGGGGTTCAACAAGAATAACCAAGGAATATTGCCTCATCACTTCTAGCATCAAATTTCCCCAATGGTTCCTTTCCGTTGTTGTAGACAAAACATTTACAACCAAAGGGTCTCAGGTGTGCAATATTTGGTTTCCTTCCTCTGAGTAGCTCATATGGGGTCTTGTTAAGAATAGCTCTTATGGAGCATCTGTTCAGCAAATAGTATGCCGTGTTTATTGCTTCAGCCCAGAAGTTTCTTGCAAGACCACTTGACAGCAGCATAGTCCTTGCCATATTCTCCAGCGACCTATTCTTCATTTCAACTACTCCATTCTGCTGTGGAGTTCTTGGTGCAGAGAAGTTATGATCAATGCTATATTTTGCACAATAATCAGAAAATTTTGAGTTTTCAAACTCTGCTCCATGATCAGATCTAATGCTGACAAGTTCCAGGCTCAACCTTTTCTGCACAACACCAGCCCAATCTTTGAAGCTATCAAAGGCTTCATCTTTGGACGCCAAGAACAGAGTCCATGTATAGCTAGAGTAGTCATCAATAATTACGAACACGAACCTCTTTCCTCCTCTGCTCTTGACTCTCATAGGTCCACACAGATCCATATGTATCAATTCCAGTGGTTTTGATGTACTTGTTGAACCCCAAAAAGATTACCCTTTCTTAAAAGAAAAGGATAGGTTTTGGAATATTTCAACAAAATGGGATTCCAAAGGGTTTCTTTGGAGTCGCCACCTAATTTAAGGATTATTAGGAACCTAAGTTAACTAAGGAGTGCAATTTAACCTTTATTTAAAAGAAATTAAATTAAATTCAGAGATTCTTAGGTAAGTGGTTCTATTAAATTCGAAAGAAGGTCCTTATTACGGGAGCACTTTCGAAAATCCGCTAAAAGCGGTTAATCCGGCGATTTTCACGAATTTTACTTAAAGATAAATTAATTTAGGATCAATCTTAAATTAAATAAAATAAATAGATAATGAATAATATAAAGAAGATAAAATTGATCATGAAAATACTTGAACAAAACTTAAGATTAATTAAATGAATAATGAGGTAATGGTTGATTGATTAATTAGATAAATAAATAAAGGATAAATAAATTAAATAAATAATAGAACAAAATACAACATTCTAAGTAAATAATTAGATAAATAATTGATTAATTGATCGCTTAGGTAAATGGATAAATAAATAAATAGATAACTTAATTAAACAACTTAATATATTAATTTAATTAAGTAAAAGATTAAATGAATAATAATTGACTAAATAAGTAAATGAGTAGATAAATAATCATTATGAATTAATAAAATAAATAAATGATTAATTAAATTAAATAAATAAATAAGATTAATTAAATAAATAATTTGATATATAAATATCGCATAATTAATCCGATTAATGAATACATGGGTAGATAGATAAATAAATATTTGACAAATAAATAAATAAAGATAAATAATAGATGGAGATGTATAATTAATTAAATTTTAATTTCTTTTGCACTCGATAATTAACTATAGATTACTATTAACTTAAACTAATTGGCGAGTCCCAAAGAAAAGGGATAAGCAATTATATAATCATTTTAAACATGCAATAAGATAACAGTTTAATAAAAGCGACTATCCTACCAAGCCTCTAACATGCAAATCCTAGTCCGGTTTCAGGGCTTCCTAAAACATGCTTTCTAAAGGGGACGGGAGAGAAGGAGTTTAGAAGGTAGAACCCGGAGATTGCGGATTGAACAACTACTTTTATTTTTTATACATTATGCCCATGAGTCTAAACATCACATGACTCAACAAAGCATTTTCTTAAAAAGGTCCTTCTTTCTTGACTTGAACTTGAGTTCAAAATGCGAGTTGACTCCAATGCGACCTCATCCCCAAAGACCGTCCCAATTTGCGAGTTTTATCCAACTCGAACTCGTCCCAAAGAGTTCATGCCAAAATGAGAAGAAGATAAGGATTAATAACATGTATTAATGCCAACGGGAAATGAAGTAAAATGCCAATTTCAATCATGAATACAGTAACAATGCATCTTTTAGATCCTATTACTGACAAGATTCAAACTACACCAAGGTTAGATCTTCCAAAATTTGCTTCTTGAAGAGACAAGGTCAGGAAACAAGCCTAAACATTTTCTTATCTCAAAATGAGTACAAACGGAATAAAACTTTAATGATAAAGCAATAATCGAATTGATTAAGTCTTACTCAATTTAATACCCTTTTAGCCTAATTACATAAGCAAGGCTAAGTACATTATTCTTGACTTAATAATTCTACTAACTGCTCTTTAAAATTAAACATAAACAGGACACTCAGAGCTATGACAAAACAACTTAAGCTTCCTGGTTTTAAATAAAGACACAAAGGGATTAGAAGCTGGAACCTCATAGCATGAATGAAAAGACATGAGACAGGCTCAGGGTAAACTAAGCTACAGACCAGAGAGATGAGCTTTTCAATGGAGCTTATACAAAGTTAAAGAACAACATTATTTAAATACACTTCTCTTTAACAACCAGAACAGCCTCCTAGAAACTCCAAGCTCTGCAGCTCCTAAAAATACCTTCACACCAACTGACTTCCTCTACACTGCCTGCTTCAAGCCAAACTAACCCCTGCCATCTCCTTAACACCCTGATATGACCCCTGACAATCTGCAGCATCCCTTTTCTACTCTCTCACTGCCTAAACTACTTCCAAACCCCTGCACACACTTCACAACACTACTGACCAGACCAGCCTGAAAACTTCTTCACTGCCTGAACCAAAACACCAGCAGCTTACCAGACAACCCAACTCTCTCTTGAACACCCTGCATACTCAACATCTTCCAGAACAAACCAAAACAACCCCTGAACACCTGATGCACTTATAACAAGACCTGAAATGAACTCAACCTCTGGTTGAACTCCTACCCCTTCCTGGGCTACTCTCAACCATTCACACACAAGGCCATTCAACAGCTGCTGCCTCTCACACACTCAGCTTTCAGAAATAAACTCCACACTCCCTATGAACCAAACAGCCACCTGACACTCCCTACTGCCTTAAACAAACATCCTAAAATGCCAGATCACTCTCTGAACCACACTAGAACCAAAACAGGAAGCACTACCAGAACCTAACATCTACTCCAAATCCTCTAACCTGAACCAAAACACCAGACCTTTAGACACCCCTGCAAACAGCATTTGAGCACAGAGCCTCTACTGCCTGAACAACTCCCTCAGCTCACCTAACACCATTGATATCTCCTACTCCATCATAGACAAAAACAGAACACCTGAATACCCTCTCCAAAGACACCATAGCACCTGCACACCTTCACACTAGTCCCTCACTGCCTAGTAGCTACCTGAATCCCTCTTAAACTTCTTACTATGAGCACCCCTGAACCCCTGCTACACTCCCTGAACAACACCTCCAACACAAAGACTCTGAACCTTTCACAAAACTAGGACTAACTCCCAGAACAGACCCTGACCTTCTAACACTTGCAATCACCTCTCAGCACCCCTAATACCCTGCAACAAGCCTGAGAAAACTCATAACACCTCACAAACCTTCTAAATAGCTACAACAGCCTGCCAAACCAACTACTAACTACCTACAGCACCTTCAACTTAACTGAACTAATCTACTCAACTCCCTTCTCTGCCTGCATACAACCAGGACCCAAATACCCTGACACTCTCCCTCAGAAGACAAGCTAACCTGCATACACCCTTCTCCTTACCTCTGGACTCTAAACAACATCTAGAAACAACAACTAAGCATCCAGACTCCCTACATATCACCTGAATAAAAACTCCAGCTACCAGACAACATCAGGAACAAACTATACTACAATCACAGGCCTGAACCCTTCCCTTATCCAGAATACTTCTTCAAACCACAACCAGACAAGACCAGGAACCAGACATGAAAAACAAAGCTCATTTTCTTCTTAAAGAAACTGCAAACAAAATCAGCTTTCCCCTTTTAATCTTAAAAGAACATAACCTAATACTAAAGGATTAACTTCTTTTTTCCTTTTTTAAAGCCAAGAAACAAGTCCAAACAGACTTCACTATTCCAAAAGATACATTCATTTTGCAGTTATACACTTCAAGGTTCCAATATATTCTTAGTTGACTGATTTAAACCCTTTTAAACTAATCAGAAACTCAAGTCATAAACTTTTAGTTCAAACAACCTAAAACATCTTAAACTCTTTCAGATTCAAGGTTCACTGATAGCAAACGATCATTTTCTGTTTAAGAGGATTCAACTTTATCTTAACAGAACAAGCTTTAATTTAAGAACAGTTACAAGTCAGTTTGACAAACAGATGGATGATGATTTTACTACATTTCAACAAGTTAATCACCAAAATATTAACAAATGAAATAACATAGAGGCTTCAAATAAACTGAAATAAATAAAAAAAGAAAGGCTTATCACCTGCTTTTGAGCAATGAACTAAGGCGACGAAATGAAGCTATCGACCCGAACTTTAAAGACGACGACAATGATGTAGCGATAATGACAGATACACACCAGGAACAAACCAGGAAAACAGAACCCTATTTGTATATTTTTTGAAAGAAAAGTTGAACCCTAAAATATTTTATACTGCCGTTTTTTTTATGTAAAAGATCAGAACCCCCTTAAACCCTACAAAAATGTTAAATATATAGGAGAATTTAGGGTTTACCTTGGACTTTGCAAAATCTGAATTACCCTTGCCATTTTCGATCTAATTCCTTTAGGATTAGGGTCTAAAGTGTCCATTCCTTTCGGATTGTACACTTTGGATCCTTATCTCCAAGGAAAGATCCAAAGGCTGGGATTTACTTCAATTCAAAATGAGTGGACCAGATTTTGTGGCCGTTTGTACTAGTGAGAGAGACCAAGGGTACCACCTGGAACAATATTACTTGTCCAGCACACTGGTTGTACGGAGAAGACAACAATGGCGCGGGTTTTTGGTGCGGGTCGCGAGGGAAAACGGGTTGGGGAATTGGGAATTCGGGTCGCGGGTGAGGGGGTTGGGTTTGAAGGAACTGATTTAGGGATTTCAAACTTACGTGTTTTGTTTTAAAAGGGGTTTGCAAGGGTGGGTCGGATATGAGGTTGTGTTTTGCGATTTTGGCCTTTTTTACTCAAAATTATCAATTTGACTATTTAAAATTTATAAAATTGCCCTTTTTAGCACATCTTTTAATTAAATATACTTTATTATTTGATATTAACTTAAAATCGGGGAAAAATTGGGTGTCAACAGCTGCCCCTCTTTACCCGGAAAAGGATGAAAGAGTTTTTAGGGTAAAGAAGTTGACGAGAAACCAATTTTGTCCCGATAAACCCAAGACTTTTGATTCCACGGACCAAAAGGCGAGGCTTACGGACATGGCCGAACTCTGGTTTCCGAGTTGCCTACATATCTCGGGCTGAAAGAGAATCAGGCCATATGTAGTTCAACGACACTTAGACACGAAAACTCGCACGATTGATTGAAAAAGACGCACGAATAGGAAAGAATTCAAACTGACCCCTAATCTGGAATGAAAGATTAGGTAAGAATTTGCTTGTTCGAGTGCGATTCTTCAGATCTTCGTTGACGAGTCTAGCTCATATCAACGATTGCCTCAGTTCACTGCTAAGAAAAAGTTCCACGTTATGCTCCAAATGCTCCAAATGCTGCTGCGGTACTGCTAATATTCTGTAAAGACTTAACAAACGGTAAGCGAGCAACTGCTAATAAACTATAATAATTGGAATATGAAATAAATAAATAGATAACATAAAATTGTAAATGCGGGTTGTGATATCATCAATAAGTTCTTCTTTCGATCAACTGACGAGGCGCTCCACCCGGGGAACCTCTAGGCTGATCATTATTCTGAAATGATAAAGTGAAACCATAAGTAAAGCGGGAACGAATTTGTAAAATGCAAGGCTTTCATAAGATAAGCTGACCAATGAGACATAGTGTCTCAAGTCGAATCGCCTATCCTTATCATCTACTTCAATTATAACATGCCAATATTGCAAGACAACCGACATCGCGAAACACTCCGAAAGCGGTGCTTCAGCCGACTTGTCTTAGATTATCAATCTACTTTAAACATAAAATGTCAACATTGCAAGACAACCGACATCGCGAAACACTCCGAAAGCGGTGTTCCAGTCGACTTGTCTCAAACTATCACTAAATTCCAATATTGCAAGACAACCGACATCGTGAAACACTCCGAAAACGGTGCTTCAGCCGACTTGTCTTAAACTATCAATAAATGCCAATATTGCAAGACAACCGACATCGCGAAACACTCCGAAAGCGGTGTTTCAGCCGACTTGTCTTAAACTACCATTAAATTCCAATATTGCAAGACAACCGACATCGCGAAACACTCCGAAAGCGGTGTTCCAACCGACTTGTCTCAAACTATCACTAAATGACAACATTGCAAGACAACCGACATCGCGAAACACTCCGAAAGCGGTGTTCCAGCCGACTTGTCTTTAACTATTAATAAATACCAATATTGCAAGACAACCGACATCGCGAAACACTCCAAAACCGGTGTTCCAGCCGACTTGTCTTAAACTTATCACTAAATTCCAATATTGCAAGACAACCGACATCGCGAAACACTCCGAAAGCGGTGTTCCAGCCGACTTGTCTCAAACTATCAATAAATGCCAATATTGCAAGACAACCGACATCGCGAAACACTCCGAAAACGGTGTTTCAGCCGACTTGTCTATCAATATCGCGAAGTAAATTCTATAACAATGTTAAGATTCGAGAAAAGAAAAACGCCGCCTTCTCGGCAATAATCCAATGTAATGCTTAGATGCCGCAAGAGTAAATTTGAATGATCTGTCAAGCCAAATCATTTGCATTGTCAACTTGATTGGCGTTGCTTGTATGGATGGTGGTTCAAAGTTTTGAATGCTCTCTTCAGTTCATATTGAATCTGATGTTCAAATCCCGCGCGGCAAGGCGAATAATCTCCGAGAAACTGATGGCTGACCTGAAAAAGTAAAGCAAAGCATTAATTTGAAGCAAATAAAATGGCAGAATTTAAAGCAAGCGCAAAGCAAAACAGTGTGGAAATATAATCAGTGCAATAGCCATTTGATAAATCAATTGGCGAGACAATCAGACAATGATGGTCTTGAGAAGATTGTCAATAAGGCAACGCTTATTTTGGCATGATTTGAAAACATAACGCATGCCTCGGCTTCATTACTTATTTAAGATTGAAAATCATAGAGGTAGAAATGCCGCCTGTTCGGCAATAATTCATGGCAAAGCATAACGCTTTAAGTCATGAAAAGGCAATGCAACGCAATCTGCAAGACAACTTTGAATGTGCGTTCAATAAGTTGTTCATCAATAGCGCGAATGATCTTTTCACTGCAAGCTTTCATATTCCTGCTCTCAAAGAAAAATTTGTTAGTTTTGGGAAGGGGTGTTTGATTTGTGCTGATTCATCTTGAAATTGCTGCTATCGCTTCCTCTTCTTCGTGAGACTCGGACTTTGAAAACCATCCTCGGAAACTTGGTTTATGAACTCCCTAGTATAACTCAATTTAGGATAGAGGCAAAAATAAAGTAATTTGACAAAATAGTAAGCAAGTAATCATTGATATGCAAGGGAAAGGTTTATAATGCATGTAAAATTTCTGCTTCAACTGAAACTCATGACATATTTTGAGACAAACTGAACGTCCTTTGCATCTACAACTTGCACCAATCTTGAAAACCTTAGAACTCTGCCATCCTAGCCTTTGATAAGCAATACCAACTTTGCAAAATCTGCCCCAGTTATGATCTTCTAAATCTTCAACTCATTTTTTGTGAAATTTGCCCCAGTTATACTCTTTATGCCTTTGAACCACCTTTTGCAACACTTGCCCCAATTTCTATCTTCTGTATCTTCAAATCATCCGCGCCAAAAAAAAAATTGCCCCAGTTGCTATCTTTCAAATCTTCAAATTATCTTGCAAAATTGCCCCAGTTGCTTGCCTTAGGGGAAACTGAAAATTTTAATATTATATAGTCGAGCCCTTTAAGAGCGCCTACGTATCCCTCCACGGGAATCAGACCGTGCGTAGTTCTGCTTACATAAAGATCTTTTGGGGAAAATATGGCAATCTAAGTACGAAGCCGCATCCGAATCGGAAAACCTACACATCTGCCCAGATGCATAGTTCGGCATTACATCATAAAAGATAAACAAGCCTAAAGTGTTACAATATTTTGACCGAATCCGAAGAGGATTGCCTACTTATCCTGTTGCCATTCCAGGAATCAGGTCAGAAGTAGTTCAAAACTTACACAAAAGAAGGAATAGGGGAAATTTTTATATCAATGCAACCAAACTCTATGTGAGTTACTACGTATCCCGCCTTGGGATTCAGGTCACGCGTAGTTCGCATTACATCAAAGATTACATTCAAAACCATGCTAACTTGTGATTACTTCAGACATAGTATCTTTTGACGGCATCTGCGTTGATTGCTCTTGGCCAAACTTGACCATCCATTTCTGCCAGAATCAGTGCTCCTCCGGATAAAACCCGATGAACCACATATGGACCTTGCCAATTCGGTGCAAATTTGCCCCTTGCTTCTTCTTGATTAGGAAAGATCTTCTTTAACACCAATTGCCCCGGTTTGAAGTCTCTCACTTTAACTTTCTTGCCAAAGACTTGATCATGCGATTTTGATAAAGTTGCCCATGACAAATTGCACTCATTCTTTTCTCATCAATAAGCATCAACTGTTCACATCTGATCCTTACCCATTCAGCATTTTCTAGCTCAGCTTCTTGAATGATTCTTAAAGAAGGAATTTCTACCTCTGCGGGTAAGACTGCTTCTGTGCCGTACACTAAAAGATAGGGAGTTGCCCCAGTTGAAGTTCTAGTGGTGGTGCGGTACCCAAGAAGTGCAAAAGGCAACTTTTCATGCCAATCTCTATAATTATCAATCATCTTGCGGAGAATACGCTTGACGTTCTTATTGGCCGCCTCAACAGCTCCATTCATTTGAGGCCGGTATGCAGTAGAGTTGCGATGAGTAATCTTGAAGCTTTCACAAGTTGCTCTCATTAAATCACTATTCAAGTTTGCACCATTGTCAGTAATGATTGATTCAGGAACTCCGAATCTACAAATGATATTGCTGCGCACAAAATCTGACACCACCTTCTTGGTTACGGACTTGTGAGAAGTTGCCTCCACCCACTTGGTGAAGTAATCGATAGCCACCAAAATGAAGCGATGTCCATTTGAGGCAGCCGGCTCAATAGGACCAATAACATCCATTCCCCAAGCAACAAAAGGCCAGGGAGAACTCATTGCATGAAGTTCAGAAGGAGGTCTTTTGATCATATCCCCGTGAATTTGACATTGATGGCATTTCCGCACAAACTGAACACAATCAGTTTCCATAGTTAGCCAAAAATAACCTGCTCTCAAGATCTTCTTAGCCAAGACGAAACCATTCATGTGCGGTCCACAAACTCCCGCATGTACTTCCATAAGCAATCTATTTGCTTCAATGGCATCAACACATCTTAGGAGTCCTAAGTCTGGGGTTCTCCTATATAGGATTTCACCGCTTAGAAAGAATTGATTTGCTAACCTCCGAATGCTCTTCTTTTGAACACTTGTTGCATTTTCAGGATAACTCCCAACCTTGAGATAGTTCTTGATATCAAAATACCAAGGATGGCCATCTCGCTCTTCCTCAACTTGAAAACAATAAGCTGGCCTATCACGCAATTCAATTTCGATAGGATCAATATAATTCTTGTCAGGATGTTGGATCATAGAAGATAAAGTTGCCAAAGCATCGGCAAACTCATTTTGAAGTCTTGGAACATGCTTGAACTCAATCTTTGCGAACCTTTTGCACAATTCCTTGACACAACGCAAATAAGGAAGAATCTTTGCATTCTTGGTGTTCCACTCGCCTTGCACTTGGTGAATTAGCAAGTCAGAATCCCCGATCACTAAAAGTTCTTGAATATTCATATCAACTGCCAATCGAAGACCCAAAATGCATGCTTCGTACTCAGCCATATTGTTAGTGCATGGAAATCTGAGCTTGGCCGAAACAGGATAATGCTGACCCGTTTCAGAAACTAAGACAGCTCCAATACCAATACCTTTGAAATTTGCTGCTCCGTCAAAGAATAGACGCCAACCGTCATACTCAGAAGAGATGTCTTCACCCAGAAACAAGACCTCTTCATCGGGAAAGTAAGTTCTCAATGGTTCATAGTTGTCATCAACAGGATTTTCAGCTAAATGATCCGCCAATGCTTGTGCCTTTACCGCCTTTTGGGTGACATAAACTATATCAAATTCACTCAACAGAATCTGCCATTTTGCTAATTTTCCTGTGGGCATCGGCTTTTGAAAGATATATTTCAAAGGATCCATCCTCGAGATAAGATAAGTTGTATATGATGACAGATAGTGCCTTAACCTTTGTGCGGTCCAAGTCAAGGCGCAACAAGTTCGCTCCAAGAGAGTGTACCTGGCTTCATAAGGGGTGAACTTCTTGCTTAGATAATAGATGGCTTGTTCTTTCTTCCCGGTCTTATCATGTTGCCCCAAGACACATCCAAAGGCATTTTCCGAGACAGACAAATATAAGATCAATGGTCTTCCAGGTTCAGGAGGAACTAACACAGGCGGATTAGATAGATACTCCTTGATCCTATCAAAAGCCTTTTGACAATCTTCTGTCCATTCAATAACAGCATCTTTCTTCAACAACTTGATTATTGGTTCACAAATAACCGTGGATTGTGCAATGAAGCGACTTATGTAGTTCAAGCGGCCAAGAAAGCTCATCACATCTTTCCGGCTCTTTGGAGGAGGCAAGTCTTGGATGGTCTTGATTTTAGACGGATCCAATTCTATACCCCTCCGGCTTACAATAAAACCCAACATCTTACCAGCGGGAACACCAAATGCACATTTTGCAGGATTAAGCTTCAAGTTATACCGCCGAAGGCGGTTGAAGAATTTTCTCAAATCAGTCAAATGCTCTTCTTTCTTCTTGGATTTGATAACAACATCATCTACATAGACTTCAATCTCTTTGTGGATCATATCATGGAAAAGAGTTGTCATCACTCTCATATATGTTGCCCCGGCATTCTTCAAACCGAAAGGCATAACTCTATAACAGAACACACCCCAAGGCGTGATGAAAGCGGTCTTTTCAGCGTCATCTTCATCCATTAGAATCTGGTGATAGCCAGCAAAGCAATCTACAAAAGACTGAAGCTCATGTTTTGCACAGCTATCAATAAGGATATGAATATTTGGCAATGGAAAATCATCCTTTGGACTTGCTTTGTTGAGATCACGATAATCGACACAAACTCTAACTTTTCCGTCTTTCTTGGGTACCGGCACAATGTTCGCTAACCAAGTGGGATATTTGAGAGATCGAATCACCTTAGCGGTCAATTGCTTTTGCACTTCTTCCAATATTTGTTTGCTTGTGGAAGTTTTGAAGTTTCTCTTCTTTTGCTTAACAGGCGGAAATGAAGGATCAGTTGGCAATTTATGAGTGACAAGATCGGTACTCAAACCGGGCATATCATCATAAGACCAAGCAAAGATGTCTCGATACTCGTTCAATAATTCAATATAAGCTCCTCTTTCTTCCGGGGTCAAATGAACACTGATTCTGGTTTCTCTAACATCTTCCGAAGTCCCCAAGTTGATTGACTCGGTTTCTTCCAAGTTAGGCTTTGGTTTGTTCTCAAATTGATCCACTTCTCTTGTTATTTCATCAGGAACAAAATCTTCATCAAACTCCCCAATACTCAATGCATCAGTACCAGTTTGTTCAGTTGTTTCATTATATGTCACAAGCAAAGTTTCGGCAGTTTTGTTAAGTGGAAAGCTGAAACAGAAACAAACATTAATCAAAAGCGTAAAATAAAGTAAATAATTAAAGCATAGGAAGATAATAGTAGGGGGAATGCAGTGCATTTATTTTCCAAAAGTCTAGTTTTAGGGAGGCAATACATTAAAGTAAAACATGCAGAATATAAATAAGTTATTTTGAAAAGACGTAAACATAAACCAAGGGCAAAACACAGTTCAGGGCCTCAATCTGACTGTGATGCCAAAATAAACTAGTGAGTTCATTCACCAAGTTTCGTCCACTGGGACACAGGTCCAATTGGCCATCGGATCCTTTGCCTCAACACTCTGCACAGGTGATTCCTCAGCATAGTCTTCAATAATAACACCGCATTCCCAATCATCACTCAGAAACAAATTACCAACTCCTTCAACCAGATCCGGCATAGTGACTTCCGGTGCCCTAACAAATGACTGGTATAAGGAAGGAAGGGGTTCTGGCATAACAATGGCTGGTTTCCTTTTGGCCTTTTCAATCTCCTTTTTGGTAGGACAGTAACCCAAGCCAAAGGTACCCAGATTCTTGGGCAAGCAGATGGGTTCAGTAATGCCGTTCAGATTTGCTCCCAATCCCGAACCAGGTTTGAAACCATTTTTCAACATTTCCACAGCAATCATCTTGGGGACTCTGGGTAGGGTACCTCTTTTCGAATCATCATTAGATGCTCGGGTCACATTCATTAGCTCAACCGTGTGAAAAGTAGTTCCATCAAGCTCTGTGGCGTTGTCCACCATAGGAATCGTGGTGCTAGCATGCATGGGGCTGTTTCCCTCGCCCTTAACCACTACTTCTTCATTATCCCATATAAATTTCACACTTTGATGCAAAGTGGAAGGGACGGCTCCGGCCATGTGAATCCAAGGTCTTCCTAACAGCATATTATAGGTAGACGGGATGTCGAATACCTGAAACTCCACAGAGAAGTTCACAGGACCTATTTGCAGATCAAGATCAACTTCTCCTAAGGTGCACCTTTGAGCTCCATCAAAAGCCCTTGCTTTCACATTGCTTTGTCTAATTTTGCCAGCACCAATTCCAAGTTCCTTCAGAGTTGCCAACGGACATATATTGAGCCCGGAACCACCATCGATCAGCACCCGTCCGACAAATTTATCCCTACATTTGACAACAATATGCAAGGCTTTGTTGTGTCCGAGACCCTCGGGTAGAAGCTCTTCTTTGAAGAAGGACACCTTGTGAGGTTCTAAGATTTGGCCAACCAAGACGGCCAAGCTCTCATCCGTGGTCTCAGCAGGGACCTCTGCTTCTTTGAGCACTTTCAGCAATGCATTTCTGTGTGTTTCAGAGCTCATTAGCAAAGCCATGATGGATATCCGGGAAGGAGTATTCTTTAAATGCTCCAAAATAGAGTATTCCTTTGACTGCATTTTCCTCCAGAAGTCCTCAGCCTGGGTGTCAGTCACTCTTTTTACAATGCCCTCTTTTCTCCAAGGCTTTGACCCAACTTCTCAGGCGTATAGAATCTACCAGATCTGGTCATGCCTTGTGCAGCAGCAACAGCAACAGTTACCTTTCCACTTCCGATAGGCACTTCAGAATAGTTCCAAGGAACCCTCTTGCTATCATATTGAAGGGGTGAGGCAAGCATGACGGTGACAGTTGGCCTTGGGATACCAGCTTGCACCAGAATGGGAGCTCTAACTTGCACAGATACTTTGGCCTCGTTAGCAACCCTCACGTTGCTAACGGGAACAATGGTCCCTTTCAAATCAAACCCCTCATCAAGGGAAATGACATTGACAGCATTGTTTCCATAGGTGGGAAGAGGATTATCTTGCACATTAGGCTGAGTTCCAGTAAGCTGGATAGTGCCTGATTTGATCAAAGCTTCCACTTTATCCTTGAAGGCATAACACCTTTCCACATCATGGCCCGCAGCCCCAGAATGATAAACACAATGCTTATTAACATCATACCACCTTGGAGGAGGATTTGGAGTATTGTCAGGAACAGGCTGCACAACTCCGGCGCTTTTTAGTCTTTCAAATAATTGACCATAAGATTCCGCTATAGGAGTATAGGTTTTGGGTGCTCTCCTTTCATAGCCTTGGTTAGGTCCTTGCATATTTGGACGGATAGGAGCACGGGGTTGGTAATTCTGTGGGCGAGGAGGGTATTGTTGTGGTTGTGGTGCTGGTGCTCGTGGTGGATAATAACTGGGTTGTGCTTGATAGACAGGATATGGAG
Source organism: Petunia x hybrida (assembly GCA_037355625.1). Classification (NCBI taxonomy): domain Eukaryota; kingdom Viridiplantae; phylum Streptophyta; class Magnoliopsida; order Solanales; family Solanaceae; genus Petunia; species Petunia x hybrida. Next base: position 113,078 of record JBBBVM010000306.1, read on the forward strand.
CGGGAGGAATTTGATAGTGACTAGGATAATTTGGGGGTGGTGCATTTGGGTAAGGAGAAGGAATATTTGGGTAATGAGGAGGTGCATTTGGGTAATGAGGAGGGGTGTTTTGGTAAGTAGGGTAGGCTGGTGGATTATCAAAGTTCAACCTCCTAGCCGGGCGGCGGTCAATGTCTGCGGCAACAGCTGTGACTTCTTCCCTCTTCTCTCTTCTTCTGGAATTGTTTGGGCTGGCTTGAGCATTTTGAGCACTTGACTTCATTTCAGCAAAGCTCACAATCCGACCGGATTTGATGCCTTCTTCCACCATCTCCCCCATCGTGAGAAGTTCAGCATAAGGTGCACCCATCATAGGAAGCATATGCATGTAATAGGAATCGTCTTGAGCACGAATAAAGTACTTCACCATATCCCTCTCAGTCATCGGGGGTTGCACCCGTGCAGCCTGTTCACGCCACCTCAAGGCGTATTCCCTAAAAGTTTCTGTTGGTTTCTTCTTCAAATTGGCCAAGGTTATGAGGTCAGGGACCATCGCCACATTGTATTCAAACTGCTTTGTGAAATCACCAGCTATATCATCGAACTCATGCCACTTGCTTATGTCTTGTCTGGCAAACCATTCAGCAGCAATACCTTCCAGACTATGGCTAAAGTAAGCCATCAAAAGTTCTTCTTTGCCTCCCGCCACCCTCATTCTGTTGAGGTACTTGGTTAGATGAGCGAATGGGTCACCATGACCATCATACATGTCAAACTTCGGCACTTTAAAACCGGGAGGAGGAGTGATGTCCGGGAATAGATAAAGACTGCGGTATGAAGTGCTTTGCCGTTTCTTAGTCACCTGCAAGTCCTTAATAGATTGTTGCATGACTTTCATTGCTTGGATTATCTCATCTTGTTCGCTTGTCTTTCCCTGTTTTTCCACAGTTGTGGGCATTTCATTCTGTGGCGGATAGTCTGTGAAGTCCACATTCTTCCCATTAGGGTCATGCTCATAATATAACGCCTCAGGATATCCCGGCCTTGGATCATTGGCATTTGGAGGAGCAACGGCTACAGGAATGGGTGCTTGAGATTGTGGAGGACGGGGAGTGTCTTTAGCAGGCAAATATTGGTAGTGAGGAGGAGTGGGGTCATTAGGATATGGATAATATGAAGGATAGCCAGCGGGTTGGGTATTTTGTTGAGCGGGCGGGGTATTTTGACTAACTTGTGGGCGATTTAGTGGTGGTGGTGTTTGATTAATTGGGTGGCTTTGGTATGTGGGTGCATTGTGAATAGGATTGGCATTTGAAGGTGCGTTTTGAGGAGCTTGCCCTTTAACTGTTGCTAACTCATCACTCAGCATCTGTATCTGCTTAGTCAGATTTAGAATAAGGTCATCTTGAGCAAGGATGATGTTTCCCCTCGAGGATCCAGGAGTTTCAAGAGTCTTATCATTGAGAACGGGAGGCTGATCATCATTACCAGACATTTTGTCGAATTCTGAAGTGTATATCAATGTGCAGAGAAAAGGTCTTTGGATCAGCTCAATCAGCACAAATCAAACCTCTGCTTTAGGAATAAACAAAACAAAAGAAAAATTCAAAAGGTAACTATGTTAGTTTGCATGTTGTTGGTAAAATTCGCACGTAATCACATAGCGCGCGTCACGTAGCGCTTTTTTTACATTTTAAATGGGCGATAAATTAGGCATGTGGCAAACACAAGTAATGTGCGTGAAGTAAAAATGCAGACGCGTCCTACCCTGTAAGGTGCCTCTTTGTGCTAGAGGTAAGCCTAATCGCGCAAATAAATGATAACGAAAAGTAGTCCACACCTGTTTTGCAATAATCGACTTTAGAGTAAGTGATAGCAGCAATAGTAATAATAATAGTCTTTCATTGATAATAACTTGCTTTCAGTACATCATCATCATTACATAGAGAATGAAAAGTGCTAGAAAGTAAATACATAAATTAAAGACATAGCCTGAGTACAACATTTGAAAATTTAAATAACTGCTATAGCTAAACTGCATCAAACTGGAGGAAATGCTGAAGCTGAAGTGCTAGCATGGTTTGGATCAATCCTGGCTCGTTTCACAGTCTCTACAACTTCTTTCATGAAGCTCCACTCATAAGGAGTGAAAGTGATGGAGCTAAGCTTGACCTTCATCCCATAGGTCCGATCTACATCTTCTAAACCTTCTTTTCCTGCTGGACTAGGAGTGATGGCAATGTCTTCTTTGATCCAGGCATAGTATTCAGGAGTCCGGCCTGCCTGATGAAAACTAGCGCGTTGGTTCACCATTCTATCCCAATCTTTGAAAATTTCTCCGACCCTTGGAACTTTTACTTCCTTGCCAAATTCGATTTCATAGGATCTCGTATATGCCGTGAGGGGTATGACTTGTTCTATCCCAAACTGACGAAGGACTCTTAAAGGTGCATAGTGATGAAGGCCGGTCAACCCGATGAGCTCGATGTAGTACTTCTCCTTAGATCTAAGATAAGCGCCCTCCTTGGTTGCAAGCCACCACACTTTCCACAAAATATGGTCTTCTTCAAGCTGGGCTAAGTGTCCAAACCAATCATCAAGGCCCACTGGTGCAACAAACTTTCCAAGTACCCGTTCTTGATAGCTTCTGATTGGGTTGCCCCCACATAAGGCTATGTCCACTATGGGTTTTCGATTAAAAAGGTGCTCCATGGCCCACAGTTGAAGAAGTAGATTTGAGCCCTCGAAGTACCTCTTGTTCTTTTTTCTGCAGTTGGTTAGAGCTCTAAACATTTCTGCCAGAATCATCGGGACCACAGTGACTTCTTTGTTATCAATCCCTTCAAACAAAATACGGACCACTGCACCAATGCTGGTGCTAATCTTCCCTTCTTCCCGCGGAAAGATCAGAGTTCCAAAGAAAGAAATGACAAAGGCGGTAAAGCGCCTTTTCTTCCAGGTATCCAAAGAACAAGCAAATTCCCGAATGTGGACGGCGTGACTGTCCCCAAAGGCAAACCTTTCATAAAGATAGTCTAAAGAAACCCATTCATTTGCAAAGCATCCCAACTTCTTGTTGTTATATAGCCCCAAATCTTCTAGGAAATGCCTCCCTCCTTGTTTCCTTGGAATGATCATCTCCCGACCCTTCAAAGGCAGCCCGGTAAGGTCGGCCATTTCCTCTAAGGTCGGTGTAAGCTCAAAATCCTTAAATCGAAAAACGGCCCTCGAATAGCTCCAGAAAGGCAAGAGTGCCTGAACCAAATAACGATCAGATGGAATCTCTAACAAATGGATCAAATTCCCCAACTTCTTCTCAACCCATTCGGCCTCTCGTTTGTCATCTTGTTTCATGTTCCTCCACCATTCTTTCAATTTCTCAGGAACCTTAACAACCATTTGGACATTCTTGAATTCTGACATCTTTTGACCTACAAAACCAATGACAAAATGTTCTAAACCCCATTCATTGCAAAACTTGGTTTGGACTGTGAATTTCGTTATCATATAAACACATAATATGCATCGCTGTTGGGTATTAAAACCCGTCAACGAAAAAGGGCGGGTTTCCTAACTCTGGAGGCGGCACCAAGGACCGGGTCCAAACTATGGTTTATGCATGCATGTTCCTGATGGAAACTCTAGAGTGGGTTCACTAGACACAAGGCTGTTTTGAGTGGCAAGCGGTCACGCGGTAGTAAAACTATCCGCTCACCCCGCAGGTACGCGCACTCTTTCTTAAAGGGTTTTTTGTGAGTTGCGGGTGCATATGCATACACCTCGCGGATATAAGTAACCATGAAGAAGCTCCCAGGAGTGGGGGAAATATGAACGGAATGCCAGTTTTATATGTGCGCACATAAAGTGTGATGACATGCTTTTGTGATATACAAACAATCAACTAAATTAACTAGGCATGCTTGCAAATAAACAATTGATATAATCATACTAGTTTCAACATACAAACATAATAACTAAATAAACTAACATACTAGTATCAACATACGATTTCAAACAATACAAACAAACAAATTCGTGAAAATCTTTTGGTTAGAACCATTTGCGCATCCCCAGCGGAGTCGCCACGCTGTTGAACCCCAAAAAGATTACCCTTTCTTAAAAGAAAAGGATAGGTTTTTGAATATTTCAACAAAATGGGATTCCAAAGGGTTTCTTTGGAGTCGCCACCTAATTTAAGGATTATTAGGAACCTAAGTTAACTAAGGAGTGCAATTTAACCTTTATTTAAAAGAAATTAAATTAAATTCAGAGATTCTTAGGTAAGTGGTTCTATTAAATTCGAAAGAAGGTCCTTATTACGGGAGCACTTTCGAAAATCCGCTAAAAGCGGTTAATCCGGCGATTTTCACGAATTTTACTTAAAGATAAATTAATTTAGGATCAATCTTAAATTAAATAAAATAAATAGATAATGAATAATATAAAGAAGATAAAATTGATCATGAAAATACTTGAACAAAACTTAAGATTAATTAAATGAATAATGAGGTAATGGTTGATTGATTAATTAGATAAATAAATAAAGGATAAATAAATTAAATAAATAATAGAACAAAATACAACATTCTAAGTAAATAATTAGATAAATAATTGATTAATTGATCGCTTAGGTAAATGGATAAATAAATAAATAGATAACTTAATTAAACAACTTAATATATTAATTTAATTAAGTAAAAGATTAAATGAATAATAATTGATTAAATAAGTAAATGAGTAGATAAATAATCATTATGAATTAATAAAATAAATAAATGATTAATTAAATTAAATAAATAAATAAGATTAATTAAATAAATAATTTGATATATAAATATCGCATAATTAATCCGATTAATGAATACATGGGTAGATAGATAAATAAATATTTGACAAATAAATAAATAAAGATAAATAATAGATGGAGATGTATAATTAATTAAATTTTAATTTCTTTTGCACTCGATAATTAACTATAGATTACTATTAACTTAAACTAATTGGCGAGTCCCAAAGAAAAGGGATAAGCAATTATATAATCATTTTAAACATGCAATAAGATAACAGTTTAATAAAAGCGACTATCCTACCAAGCCTCTAACATGCAAATCCTAGTCCGGTTTCAGGGCTTCCTAAAACATGCTTTCTAAAGGGGACGGGAGAGAAGGAGTTTAGAAGGTAGAACCCGGAGATTGCGGATTGAACAACTACTTTTATTTTTTATACATTATGCCCATGAGTCTAAACATCACATGACTCAACAAAGCATTTTCTTAAAAAGGTCCTTCTTTCTTGACTTGAACTTGAGTTCAAAATGCGAGTTGACTCCAATGCGACCTCATCCCCAAAGACCGTCCCAATTTGCGAGTTTTATCCAACTCGAACTCGTCCCAAAGAGTTCATGCCAAAATGAGAAGAAGATAAGGATTAATAACATGTATTAATGCCAACGGGAAATGAAGTAAAATGCCAATTTCAATCATGAATACAGTAACAATGCATCTTTTAGATCCTATTACTGACAAGATTCAAACTACACCAAGGTTAGATCTTCCAAAATTTGCTTCTTGAAGAGACAAGGTCAGGAAACAAGCCTAAACATTTTCTTATCTCAAAATGAGTACAAACGGAATAAAACTTTAATGATAAAGCAATAATCGAATTGATTAAGTCTTACTCAATTTAATACCCTTTTAGCCTAATTACATAAGCAAGGCTAAGTACATTATTCTTGACTTAATAATTCTACTAACTGCTCTTTAAAATTAAACATAAACAGGACACTCAGAGCTATGACAAAACAACTTAAGCTTCCTGGTTTTAAATAAAGACACAAAGGGATTAGAAGCTGGAACCTCATAGCATGAATGAAAAGACATGAGACAGGCTCAGGGTAAACTAAGCTACAGACCAGAGAGATGAGCTTTTCAATGGAGCTTATACAAAGTTAAAGAACAACATTATTTAAATACACTTCTCTTTAACAACCAGAACAGCCTCCTAGAAACTCCAAGCTCTGCAGCTCCTAAAAATACCTTCACACCAACTGACTTCCTCTACACTGCCTGCTTCAAGCCAAACTAACCCCTGCCATCTCCTTAACACCCTGATATGACCCCTGACAATCTGCAGCATCCCTTTTCTACTCTCTCACTGCCTAAACTACTTCCAAACCCCTGCACACACTTCACAACACTACTGACCAGACCAGCCTGAAAACTTCTTCACTGCCTGAACCAAAACACCAGCAGCTTACCAGACAACCCAACTCTCTCTTGAACACCCTGCATACTCAACATCTTCCAGAACAAACCAAAACAACCCCTGAACACCTGATGCACTTATAACAAGACCTGAAATGAACTCAACCTCTGGTTGAACTCCTACCCCTTCCTGGGCTACTCTCAACCATTCACACACAAGGCCATTCAACAGCTGCTGCCTCTCACACACTCAGCTTTCAGAAATAAACTCCACACTCCCTATGAACCAAACAGCCACCTGACACTCCCTACTGCCTTAAACAAACATCCTAAAATGCCAGATCACTCTCTGAACCACACTAGAACCAAAACAGGAAGCACTACCAGAACCTAACATCTACTCCAAATCCTCTAACCTGAACCAAAACACCAGACCTTTAGACACCCCTGCAAACAGCATTTGAGCACAGAGCCTCTACTGCCTGAACAACTCCCTCAGCTCACCTAACACCATTGATATCTCCTACTCCATCATAGACAAAAACAGAACACCTGAATACCCTCTCCAAAGACACCATAGCACCTGCACACCTTCACACTAGTCCCTCACTGCCTAGTAGCTACCTGAATCCCTCTTAAACTTCTTACTATGAGCACCCCTGAACCCCTGCTACACTCCCTGAACAACACCTCCAACACAAAGACTCTGAACCTTTCACAAAACTAGGACTAACTCCCAGAACAGACCCTGACCTTCTAACACTTGCAATCACCTCTCAGCACCCCTAATACCCTGCAACAAGCCTGAGAAAACTCATAACACCTCACAAACCTTCTAAATAGCTACAACAGCCTGCCAAACCAACTACTAACTACCTACAGCACCTTCAACTTAACTGAACTAATCTACTCAACTCCCTTCTCTGCCTGCATACAACCAGGACCCAAATACCCTGACACTCTCCCTCAGAAGACAAGCTAACCTGCATACACCCTTCTCCTTACCTCTGGACTCTAAACAACATCTAGAAACAACAACTAAGCATCCAGACTCCCTACATATCACCTGAATAAAAACTCCAGCTACCAGACAACATCAGGAACAAACTATACTACAATCACAGGCCTGAACCCTTCCCTTATCCAGAATACTTCTTCAAACCACAACCAGACAAGACCAGGAACCAGACATGAAAAACAAAGCTCATTTTCTTCTTAAAGAAACTGCAAACAAAATCAGCTTTCCCCTTTTAATCTTAAAAGAACATAACCTAATACTAAAGGATTAACTTCTTTTTTCCTTTTTTAAAGCCAAGAAACAAGTCCAAACAGACTTCACTATTCCAAAAGATACATTCATTTTGCAGTTATACACTTCAAGGTTCCAATATATTCTTAGTTGACTGATTTAAACCCTTTTAAACTAATCAGAAATTCAAGTCATAAACTTTTAGTTCAAACAACCTAAAACATCTTAAACTCTTTCAGATTCAAGGTTCACTGATAGCAAACGATCATTTTCTGTTTAAGAGGATTCAACTTTATCTTAACAGAACAAGCTTTAATTTAAGAACAGTTACAAGTCAGTTTGACAAACAGATGGATGATGATTTTACTACATTTCAACAAGTTAATCACCAAAATATTAACAAATGAAATAACATAGAGGCTTCAAATAAACTGAAATAAATAAAAAAAGAAAGGCTTATCACCTGCTTTTGAGCAATGAACTAAGGCGACGAAATGAAGCTATCGACCCGAACTTTAAAGACGACGACAATGATGTAGCGATAATGACAGATACACACCAGGAACAAACCAGGAAAACAGAACCCTATTTGTATATTTTTTGAAAGAAAAGTTGAACCCTAAAATATTTTATACTGCCGTTTTTTTTATGTAAAAGATCAGAACCCCCTTAAACCCTACAAAAATGTTAAATATATAGGAGAATTTAGGGTTTACCTTGGACTTTGCAAAATCTGAATTACCCTTGCCATTTTCGATCTAATTCCTTTAGGATTAGGGTCTAAAGTGTCCATTCCTTTCGGATTGTACACTTTGGATCCTTATCTCCAAGGAAAGATCCAAAGGCTGGGATTTACTTCAATTCAAAATGAGTGGACCAGATTTTGTGGCCGTTTGTACTAGTGAGAGAGACCAAGGGTACCACCTGGAACAATATTACTTGTCCAGCACACTGGTTGTACGGAGAAGACAACAATGGCGCGGGTTTTTGGTGCGGGTCGCGAGGGAAAACGGGTTGGGGAATTGGGAATTCGGGTCGCGGGTGAGGGGGTTGGGTTTGAAGGAACTGATTTAGGGATTTCAAACTTACGTGTTTTGTTTTAAAAGGGGTTTGCAAGGGTGGGTCGGATATGAGGTTGTGTTTTGCGATTTTGGCCTTTTTTACTCAAAATTATCAATTTGACTATTTAAAATTTATAAAATTGCCCTTTTTAGCACATCTTTTAATTAAATATACTTTATTATTTGATATTAACTTAAAATCGGGGAAAAATTGGGTGTCAACAGTACTCACCACCTTCTTTGATTTAAAGGATGATCTCACATGCTTCCCTCTCACACAAACATCACATATTTTTATGTTTTCAAATCTCTTACTAGGCAGTCTACGAACCAGCTCCTTTGATACAAGCTTGTTGAGTTGTGAGAGACTTGCATGACCCGTTCTTTTGTGCCACAACTGAGAATCACTTTCTTGCACGTTCAAGCATGTTAAGTTGTTTTCAGGCAGTGATTTCAGTGATGCTTTGTACACATTGTTCACCTTTTTTCCTTCCATAACAATTTCTCCGCTCTGTAGGTTCTTCACAATACACCCTACAGAGGTGAAACTCACTTCATTTCCTCTATCACACAGTTGAGAGATACTCAGCAGGTTGTGTCTGAGATCATCGACACAGTATACGTTTTCAATTGCATGATCCAGAGTTCTCCCAACTTTTTCAATTCCTACGATTTGACCACTTTTTCCTCCTCCGAAGGCTACACTGCCTCCTTGAAATGCTGCGAGTGAGAGAAAGTTTCTTCTGTCTCCTGTCATGTGCCTTGAACAACCGCTATCAAGAATCCAACTTGGGTTGTTCTCCCTCACTCTAGCCTTCAAAATAGATTAAGGGTTAGCTTTAGGAACCCAGACAACCTTGGGTCCCTTCTTATGAGAAAATGGATAAATCAAATCCTTTTTAGCCCATTTAGGTAGAACACTACTTTTATTCTTGGTCTTTACCTTGCTTGCATTTATGCACCTTTGTCTGTAATGACCAGTTTCACCACAGAAGGTGCACAATATGTTACAAGGCAATCCCACATACTTGCTTTTAGGATTATATGAAGGCAGTGGTTTCTTGAATCCTAGCCCTTGTTTTTCCTTGTTCTGATTTTCAAGAACCCAGTTCATTGCCTCCGAAGACTTATTCCATTTTGTTAATCTGGTAAGCTCATATTCAGATATTTCAACCTTTTGATTTAAAATCCTGTTCTTTTCAGTTTCCTGATACAGGATCTCATTTGTTCTTTTAAGTTCATTTTCAAGAAAGGTTTGAACATCACTTATTACTTGCTTACTATTGACACTCTCCTTTAACCGATTGAGTTCCAATTCCAGTTCTGTGATCTTAGAGTTTGACACAAGAGTCTGCCCTTTTAAAATAGCACTGATTTCTTCCAGTTCAATGTTTTGTTCTTGAAGACTCTTGTGCTTAGTTCTGAGATCACTTATATCTTCAGTTAATTTATCTTTCTCAATTTTCTCCTTTTCATAACCCTCAATTAAAGTGGCAGTGATTAAGATCAAATTTTCAGTAGAGTATGTATGTAAATTTTCTTTGAGATCAGATAGACATACCTCTGCTGAATGAGCAGCTTCCTCTCCATCAGTTGCCATAAGAGCTGAGTCCTTCTTTTGGTCACCTTCTGTGTACATTTCCTTTAGCTTTTCCCACACTTCTTTAGCGGACTTGTATTCAAGTATCCTTGCTAACACATTAGTAGTCAGCCCTCTCCTCAGGTACAATTCAGCTTTGAAGTTTGCCTGTAACCAGTCTAGGTCTTGAGGATCTCGTTCTTCTACCATCTTTGGGACCAGAACCACGTTTGCTGCTCTCTTTACAGGAACATGAGGTCCTCTTTTCACAATCAACCAGAGACTGTAATCAGTTGCTTGAAGAAAGTTTTTCATCTGTTTCTTCCAGCACTTGTAGTTAGTCCCGTTAAACACATGTGGTTTTGAGGGATCTTTTCCTCCTCTGAACTCCCGAGGATCTTCCTCATCTGAACTGACATCCGTCAACCCCATCAGTGCTAGTGGAGATTCATCTCCATATTCTTTTTCATGATCAGCTTCACTGTCAGTAGGTCCCCATGTAGCATAGAGAGCTTCCTTTCTCTTTATTCTTTCTGCTCTGAAGTTTGGAGGTCGTCTCACCTTCTTCTTATCTTTGTCATTCTTCTTTGACGCCTCCTTTCCCTTTTCCTTTGTTGCTCTATTTTTCATCCATTCTGCTTCCCACATAGGACAATCCATGACAGCATGATCCTTCTTGAAGCACTTGAAGCATCCTGAATAATCAGGACTATCAACTATGTTCTTCCTTCCAGAGTTCTCCTTGTTATTTCTTTTGAAGCCTTTGAACTTTCCCAAGTTGAACTTCTGTCTCAAGGCACTAACCATTGCTGCTTCAACTGATTGCAAATCAACATAGTCCTCAGTTACATCAGTTGCTTCGAGTGCAAGAGTCTTGTCCTTCTTGAGAGCTGGTTTAGTTTTTGAATCTTTCATCATCTCATGTATTTTCAAACTTCCAACCAGTTCTTCAAGTTTGATGGATCTTAGAGGTTTAGACTCAATGATAGCAGTCATCTTTGGTTCCCAAGCCTCAGGTAACACATTCAGAACCTTATCCACCATCTCTACTTCAGGCAACTCCATATCCAGGGATCTCATCTCATTAGTGATAATTGTCAGCCTGGTCATCATATCCTGGATTGATTCCTTCTCTCCCATAAAGAACAACTCAAATTGTCTCTTCAGCATTCTTCTCTTGGAATCCTTCACTTCAGTGGTTCCTTCATGTGCAACTTGTAGGGTATCCCAGATTTTCTTGGCAGTCTTATAAGATGATACTCTATTAAACTCCTCAGGGCCAAGACCACAGATTACCAAACGTTTGGCTTTGTGGTGCTTTTCAATCATCTTATAGTCCGCCTCATTGAATTCCTCTTTCAACTTAGGTTCTTTTTTGGCAGTGGCTCCTTCACCAACTATTTTGGTAGGGGTCAAATTTCCTTCAAATACTATAAGCCATAGTTGGTAGTCTTCAGCACATATGTAATTTTCCATCCTGTTCTTCCACCAAGCATAGTACTGCCCATTGAACTGTGGGGGCCTTAGAATTGACTGTCCTTCAGTGATGGTAGGTGGTGCACTCATGATTCTGATCCTTCTCAAGGTGTTAACCTAGCACGAGAAGACCCGCTCTGATACCATTTGTTATAATCTAAGCACCTCCTAAGGACACTAGAAGGGGGTTGAATAGTGTCTACCGATTTTTCTTTGCAAGGACTCGTTTCTTATGAGTCAAGAACACAACTTAGCAGTTTGTACTTGGACACCACAACACACACAAAAACAAAAGGCACAAGGAACACGGTATTTTTACGTGGAAAACTCCTTGCTCAAGGGAGAAAAACCACGACCCACACTCTGGGATTTTATAACTCAATCCACTAACACAAAGAGCAAGTTTCTGATTACAAGACTCTGTAACCAAGGGGCTACACTTTAGACCCTAATCACTCAACAAAGCTAAACTCTAGCTTTACAAAGTAATCTCTCAAACGTTCACCTAACACAATTACTTCTAAGATAAGCTAATAGGTAAAAACAATGATCGCTCAAAACAAGACAACTTACTGACCAAGAACCTAGACAGAATATCTAGACTCAATCTCTTTAACTTCACCAGTTGTCATCTTTTGTTATCTCACGTCGAAAGTTGCTGGATCGCCATTATATGCTCTCAACTCTCTATTGGTGAAATAACTGATTTCGGTTGCATTAACTACTTATATTTAGATGGGCATCAGAACCCTAGTTGAGTTCCACAAGGAAACCTTGTAATTATGGTAAGACAAGATTCCTTGTGACTCTTTCCTTGTTCTAGTCCAACTCGTATTCGTACTTCGAAGACACAGCCTGGGCACCGCCTCTTTTAGTCTGATTAGGATGCATACTCGTTCACGCGCCACTATTCCTAATTCTGCAGGGATTTGCAACCCGCAATCTTTTCGATCAGTCGTGCCCTTCTATTCAAGGACCAGGTCCTCCTCCAGAACCACTGGGTTCTTCTCGTTTGTCATTCTTCAAAACCTTTCCTCAACAAATACAATATTGTTAACCCAATGTGCTCTAAAAGAAGTGAAAATGAGAGCTCAGACGGTGGAAATTTGGCTTCCATGTCTCGGTTCAGTATGTGAGAGGAAGATTGATTGTAGAACACGACTCAACTGATTTCGTATTTGGCGCGGGAGTGTACTAAGCTTAAAAATAATTTTGATGTGAGAGGTATTTTCATTTAACATAACTAGTATAGTACCCGCGCGATGCGCGGTTGATATCAACAAAAATTAATCATAGAAAATTTTATTTACCAAAATAGCATACATATAGATTTTTGATATGATTTTGGTACTTTTCATTGTGATTCCTCAGTTTTTTTTTCTTTGGGTGGAAACTCATCTCCTAAACGATGCTAAAGTGAGAAACTTTGGAAACTATTAATGATTTCATTCAAAAAATTAAAAATCTACCACACAAGATAATCATATAATTTGCGGTGTATATAATAATTTAGTGACCATATAGTTTATAACGCAAACAACAAAAATTGTAATAACAAATAATATTTAGATGAAAAATAGATTCAATGATGTCTCAATTAAGTTATGAAGAACTTTCTTATATACTACAACTCTAGCTTCATTTGTTATTCGTCCATCATCATCATAAATTAAGAATTTCGGCAATTTTCAACTTGTCACATGTGAAAGAGCAACATAAAGTTGTTTACATAAAGTTGTTCATGTGTAAACTATGGTCTCCTAACTTCATATTTGGTTATACTCAAATTCGCAGTTCTACTTTCATATAGAATTGTTTCAATCAACGATTGCAAATTTTATACAATTATATTGTTGAAGTCAAATAAACATGTTCGGATATTTGTATTGTTACTCATCCTTTCCTACTTCTACTACATTATTCTAGTGAATCCATAATTTCATTTTTCACTAATACATATAAAGAAATTAGCATTTAAATTTTCTGATTTGCAAGTATTGCACCAAAAGAAAGTAAAATGTACTAACCTCGCTCTAAATTGTATACTGCCTATTAACTTTCAAAGGTTGCAATTTGGATTTAGCAACTTGTCACTTGGCAAAAATATATCGACAACTCTCTTTTTACCTGCGTAATACAAAAGATATAGAAGAAAAGTTTGATCCCATTCATACAATGTCAATATTTCACCGTTCACACAATTTCACTATATGCCCTTACTATAATAGAACGTTGTTCATTTATTTATTTCTTAAAATACAGTTTCAAAAATTGGCCGAACTGAAACTATTTTTTAATGTTACAAAAAAGATCTTCTAGGCCAAATAAAGGCTAATACAGCTAAAAAGTATCTTGTAAAAATATAACTTTTTACGTTGGGGAGAAGCTTACAAACATCAGCTCATATGGGCATCCCTAGCCGTATGATTAAAAAAAATAATTTTTTTCTTCATTTAGCTTGAAATATTTTCCTAGCTAGCTTGCACAACCAATTGCATCACAGTTTCATCTATACAACAACAACAACAATAACATACCCAGTGTAATCTCACAAGTGGGGTCCGGAGAAGATGAAATATACGCAGACCTTTCCCCCACCAGGGTAAAGAGGCTGTTTCTGATAAACCCTCAGCTCAAGGAAAAATAATCCAGAAAATACTTCAAAAAATAAGATAAAACCACCCATGATAAAGAAAATAATGTAAAGGAAACTACTGGTAACTAAGGTAAAAATAAACAAAGTATATAAAAATAATATAAATGCAGACATAACTCGCAGTTTCATCTATAACTTTGAAAAATGATCAAAAGAACATTTAAAGTATCAACTCTAACCAAATTATATGTGCATCAACAATTTCAAAAACTTAGTACCTTCAAAAGATGAAGTACATGTTTATAAATAAAACAAAAACATGTCATAAACTAAAACAGTAACAATATATTTATCTCCACTTTTTGCCTTGTTTCTTTCATTGTCTCAATCATATACATCCACAACGTCTTCATTCTTTAGTCACGGAAGTAATGCGTGAATTCTTAAGTGGTCATTGATCGTATTAATGTACCTCTGCATAGAAACAACAAAGTGTTGATATCAATTGTTATTCCCTCAACTCTAATTGTACTCAAAATCACGAAGCAAGCAATCGATGAAACTATACAAATTTAGGTCTATATTAGAAATATTAATGAAACATACGAAAGGGAGAAAGGGATAGAGGTACTGGAGAATCATTCTAAATATCTAAAGAATAAAAAGATTTTAAGAACGGAAATTTAACTTGTTACAAAACCTGTCATCTAATTAATGGAAACCTCAAACAACTGGCTCATCATTAGGCATTCCTCAAAACATAGGTTTCACTTATGTTCAATTCACCTCTCTTTGGTTTCTCTTTTTCGATATACTACTCCTTGTACCATATGTGGGAGCACAACATGCTCAATAGAAGAAATGACGGTGTCTTAAAAAGAAGTTAAAGAAAGAAACATTTAAAAAAAAGTAAAATAAAGACAACTCCTATACACAGTCTACCAAATATATAAACTGTCGTGCTCTATGTTGATGGACCAGCAATTTTTTACTATAAATTATTATGGTTGGTTCTCTTAGAAAATAGTTAGACTATCTAACCTAATTACACATGGCCAAGACCAAAAAGCACTGGAAATGGCTGTCTGTGTGCTTTTAGAAATGCAGTAAAAGCAGATTTCAGTTAGATATTCATATTCACCAAATATTCAAAACAGGAGTATATGATATTGACATTTAACACTATTCAGCTCGTCAATTTAGTCAAGTTATCTTCTCCACAACCTCGTTTTGATACCATTAATTGCTACTTTAAGTTCCACCGACTTTTAAACTTAATACTCATAGCACATTCCAATACGGCTAATTTAATAGAATAAAGTATTGGAAAATTACCTTTATAACAATTCCTCATACGCTAGCCTCTTAGCACTCTTAACAAATTTTTTGAAGAATCTTGAAGAGAAGCAATATTTGTAAAATCCTTGTTATTCGAGTTTTTCTACCCCTTCATTAAAGCCTCTTGTCTCTGCATCAGAGAGTAGTAACGGTGCTGACTATAGTGAAGGAATGGCAAAAAGAAGGCAGGATATCAGACTATTAATTTAACGTAAAAATCACTTAGGACCTTGATAAGTTAGCTGGCTTACATAGTGTGTTGATTTAGTTCAATATGCATCATCCTTGATAGAAGTATATCATACACAATTCTGCTTACCTGTAATCTCATGAAATTACATTATACATAACTGGCTCGTCCTTATAGTCCATCCCCTATAATAAATAAAAATGCCAACATCGTGAAAAATCACTATAATTCTTTTCATATAATGTTCAAACTTAGTCATCGTTAAATGTTGAACCTGCAAGCTGCAACTTCTCGTTACATTCTAATTTCATTTTTCAATTATTATACTTAAGAAATAATCCAAAATTCCATTCCATAACTCGGGATAATTTATAATTGAGCTACTCAAGCACTGAGATGCATCTATAGTTAAAGAAGTTTTGGTGGCGCTACAACATTAGTTAATAACAAAATGTAAAAATATTAATTATTGTAGTCCATCCAAGAATTACCAATTACGCTAGTAACATTATAAATGGATTGCACATCTGCCTACATATTTTCAACACATTCTAATCAATCTATGTTAAAGAGTCACTTTATACAATAAAGTAGATTTTTACCTGTGAATGCCCCATCAGAAACCGCAACTCTGGCAGATACTCCATTTGATAAGACATATATCAATCTACATAGATACACAACAACCAAAAAGATTCATCTAAACATCAACCATTTTACAATGAAAGTTACTTGGACAGCGTCGCAACAACATACATAAAAGATTATAGCTCAAAAATTTCCCACAAATAGGACTTTAAATGGTTTCTTATCAAATTTATAGCTAAAAAGTTTCTCTCAATGTTCTAGTAAACAGTTGCTCTGCTAATAGAAGTTTTTAGACAAAATTTACCGATCCAGTATAAATTTGATATCTTCCAGTAATTTGATAGATATGTTTAGCAATGCTTTCTTTTGGTCTAAAAAGTTCAGTTGACTATACCGTAGTGCTATTTATTCTTCGGGTCTTGATGTTTGTAGAAAATGGACTTGCTTCTAGAATTGGATTGTAAGGCCTACTTTTTCTTCCATTCTAACATTTTCATCAGCAAGAAAATTAAGAAAAGCAATCTCTTTAAGTGTTATCTATCTTTAGGGCATGTTACATAATATCACATTTCTCACTGACAGTTAGCGAGGAGAAGCAGCAACTCAAAATTGACTCAGTCCATTTCATGATTAATGCACATAAGTATTTAGTAAGTATCCTCATGTTACTTGAAAGTACCCGAACTCATACATCTAGGAATTGTTCAAGAATTGAACTTGACCAGCTGATCTCAAGTTGATGTTTAAATTTACATATGTACTTTGTATTTTACGACGTTAAACTTACCAATCCCAACTTTCAATTTTCATAAATATAAAATTTTTGAAGAAGAAATATAAATTCAAAAGATTAGCATGTAAAAAGTACCTGCAAAGTATCGCTGCTTTATCTTCCTCAATTTTTTCTGGAAAACAGATGTAAATCATCATTATCTTTGATTGAACTATCCTGCAAAGACCATCTCGGCATTGGAAACGGCAATGAGTTTGAATACTTATATGATGAGCCAGCATAAAAGTTAGCTACGTGGATAACATTAAATATAATAACTTCTATTTGCAATTTGTAAGTTCTCCGAAGAGAGGAAAGTCTTGTTTATACCCTACATCAATAGCTTCTCAGCTTCTTTAACTCACCTATGCCAACATTCGGAATTATTTTAGAAGAAAATTATAAATATGAATCACTTTATAGCTAGTAAAGAAATGAGCATTGAACGGGTAGATATTAGGCATCCCTTTCAAAAATCCTATACAAACTTCCTTTCTCTGACACATATGTACATCCATACAAATGCATACTTATCTAGATATTAACATTATCTTTTGTGCCTTTGGACTAATTAGAGATCTTTGTCTCTACAAAAAAGAGAATAATACCATCTTATTTTACTTTCATGTATTCTACATATGGACATATCAAAGGTTCAAGATTCTGCAAGTGCTTAAACAACAAAGATGAAGTTCTCTAATGAATGACAATTCTACGTAGCAGATTACACAGGGACTTGTGCTAACAGTCATCTTGACCTTGCTACAATTATTACATGAAATTAAAGAGTTGTTGTGTAACCATCAGAGAAATAGACTGAAGTTTGCAAAGATCCAACGCACCTTCTTCAATTGCTACGTGAAACACTCTTCTCATATATGAAAATCTCCCAACTAAATGTGTAGTTGTTTCTTCGTTGGGGTGATATCAAATCAGAGCAACATCGTGATAGAATCTTATTGCCTGGATCATTGATTATTAGATGAAAAGGATGTTTTGATGGTAAATCATAAAAAAACTTCCACTGAGATTGAGAAAACTGGGAAGACATAGTTCTTCTAAACCGAAGGAATCAACTGCTTCTTTTCTTTTCAAGGGAGAAAACCAACTATCAATGGGTAAGATTTGGAACGTGGGGGAAGTGGATGATTTGGAATGTGGGGGTAGTTAATAGAAGTTAATTAATGCGGGGAGTAGGATTTTTAATATAGGAAATTATTTAATGAATCAGATTTTGATTCAAGTGGTAATTGTTTTAGGTTTAAAAATGTTGCACAAATTTAAACTCAAATTTAAAGTAAGCGTATAGTTTTTTGCCACTGGTCAAGATTTCAGCTTCTAGAGCAGTTAATTTTGTAAAATATTTTACAGATTTTAATTCAAATTTTAGATTAATAGTTAGGGTTATGCCATTTGTTAATATTTAAACTAAAATTAACCATATTTTAAATGTAGTAACTAATAACTAATTTTTGTCTTAAAATTGCCATGTGTCTTTTTAACTTATTGCCACTTGGCTACACATAGTTGGCTACTACATGCCTTTTAATATATATATAGATACGAAAGATTTTTCTCTAACTTGCAACATTTGTCTACAGTTGTTATTAAATACTAGTAGTAGTAAAAAAAATTTCAACTTTTAGACAGAATATCAATTAGTTGGACTCTTTCTACTTCTATAAAGCTAATACTAAATAAATAATTACAAATATAATATTCCTAGATAGTAATAGATAATCATAGCGGTTATTTAACCGCTCGGCAAGGTTTGAGAAACGAAGTTGTCTTCTACTCCCCCATGATTCTCTAATTCTCTAGTTTAGTACCCGCGCGATGCGCGGATAATACTAATGATATTAATGCATTTAAAATTATATACGTATGAGCACATTAGATCATATTATTTAAGCCAAATTGCAACGATTACCTCATTATTTTAGAGGTACCTAATAACCCAAAAAAAAAAAAATCAAACTAAGAAGAATCGAATTCCACATGCCATCTTTTTCCATATATAGAACTCGGAATGTTTATCATAACATATATAGACAATTCGCTTTTCAAAACTTATCAATAAAAAATAGGGATTCTTTAATAGACTCTTTGCCTACCATCCAAAGCCTGGTTTTGAATTTCTCTACCATCTTCACTCCACCTCCTTACGTTGTCGCGCTGTCAGTGCTACGACCATTGTTCTCCAATCCGCCATTTCTTCTTCATTCTTCTACTTCTTCTTCCTCCTCCTCCTTCTCCTCCTCTTTCTAGATTAGATCCGCAACTCTCTTCCTAACTTATCTGACAAAAGTTATAAAGAAATTCCACTAATATATTTGCAAAAGAAAATTCTAATTGGTGGAACTAATCGTAAGATAAGGAAAAGGGAAAAAGGAAATAGAATAACTCAGGTTAAGGTCTTTTATTTCTGTAAGATTCATTTTAAATGAAAACATTACAATGTAAGAAACTAAACCTAAAGATGACATTTACTTAATTGATATTTAGTCAAATGTATTAGAAGAAGTAAGCAAACAATGACAAAACTTTATGGACATGAGTTAACCATTCCTGGACACCCAACAGTCACTACCAAAGTTTGGATGCTAGTGTCCTATTTTTCTCTCCTACAATTAGCTTGTACTTGAGTGAAACTAATATGATAGAATATAAAAAATATCAAAATATATATAATGAAAAATCATCATTCTTCTTCACTTGCATGCATCTCGATTTCCACGACCCAAATTGTATGTTTATCAATTTCACAACTTTCAATCTACTTCAATTGATTGCTAGAAATAGCAGCATTTTATGTGTTTATCAGCAGTTGTTCATCAACAATGTTTCTTAAGGCACATAAACTTTCGATACTTAACCATATAATTGTGTAATGTTGGGAAGATGACATGTAAGAATTTGTACGCAGATGAAGAGAATCCTTCACAAAATGCAGTGGTAAATACATGGTCATAAGTTTCTCTAGTGTTCCTTGTCATTTATAATTTGACCACACCACAAGAATTGCTTCAAAATAATTGATTGTACCCAAACAGCACACCCACGAAATCCAATCACTTTTAAAGCTCACACTTCATACATATGCATAATAGAGCCTAAATTTTGAACGGGAAAAGGCCTGATTTGCCCCTCTACTTTGAACTATTAGCCACTCCTACCCCCATTATACAATCGGTCCAGGAACAACTTCCGTTATCAAACTATCCTAGCTCAGAAGTATACTTATTAACCAAATCAAAAAAAGAAAGTGGGTCAGATTCATAACCTGTGCACTTGTGAACCAGCCCCTTAGAATATATAGGTTCTAAACTCCTATACCATCCTCTATCATCATTGAATACCAAATCACCATCTTCTCTGCAAAAAATCAATGAAAATATGAGATATCATCTATTCATACTTCTCATCAAGATTGAAGCAAAAAATATTATGTTCAACAGAATTAAGTGAACACCATATTATTCACCGAAAAGTGAATAAAAATAAGAAAGAAGATAGGATAACATACAACTAAAATTGATTCTGTTGCACCCATTATCTGTCATTTCCTCATTCTGCCTCTTTTTTTAGATATTGTTTTCATGGACCATGTAGAGAACTCTCAATCTTCACTCGATTCCATATCTACAAATACCAAACAATAAAAATAAAAAATAAAATTATTCATAGACAAAATCCATTAGCAGATTGAGACTGAGTTACTATGTTCACAGTTCTTCTAACTTGTAAGTTACCCTCTCCCCTGCAAATATAAACAAAAATGTTGGATATTATATATTCATCTTTCATCAAGATTGAAGCCAAAAAATAGTGTTCAAGAAACTAAAAAAAATACCATAATCTTCACAATTAAAAATAATCAGAGTAAGAAAGAAGATAGCAAACATACTCTTTACACTAAAGAAATAAGAGGATTATAGGATTACGTGAATAAAGACTTTATATGATTAAAGAAGAAGTTTAGATAAGAGGATTGTGCAAAGAAGCAGTTTTGTATCGTTTTTAGTGAAAATAGGAGTTAGAGAATTTTTAGGACTCAAATGCCAAAGTAACTCGACTATCGTTCAAAGTAATCAAAATAAATAAGACAGTTATAATTTTAGAATTTTCTAGCACCATAATTTAAGGAATCCATCGTGCAAATAACTCCACAATAATTTTAGATTTTTTTTTATTTTATACTTATCTTTCTATTAGATAGGGTATTATCATTTTTAAATCACCCTGTTTTGCTATAAGAAAGGAGCAAAAACCATTGCTATAAATAAGGATCAAAGAAGAACGTGCATTTGCTTGGCTATATATTTCTGCCAAAATCCTTAAAAATCAGATTCCTAATTCTCCTTTCCTCCTTTTTATTCGTTTTTTTTTTTAATTCAGAAACAAACTATAAAGTTTATCTCTCAATTTAAATTTTAAAATTTGAAATTAACTAAACCTAATTAAAGAGTAACTAATTTACCTTAATTTGCCAAGTGTCTTTGTAGTGGCTTGCCACTTGGCTTCATGTGATGCTAGACTTTTTTGCTTTTAATATATAATAGATAGATGCCTTCACTTGGATTCCGCTACTTGGCGCGGGAGGTTTTATATGGAATCCGCCATCATTTTTTCATATGGAATCCACAATGAACAATGTTTTGCAGTGATACAATTATTTATAAATAGTGTTACTCTTTAAGTGGAATTAGTATTCTGTTGGAACTCAATCGTCAATTTTGTCTAACTTAAGATATATTTTCAAAGTAGGGGTATTCATGAGTTGGTTTGGCTCGATTTTCCTCTCAAACATAATCAAACCAATTAATTCGATGATTTGTCAAATGCTTAAACCAAAATCAAATCAATTAAGCTGGTTTTTCACTTGTTCGGTTTTTGTCGGTTATGTCAGTTATTTTGATTTGTTCGATTTTTTGTGAATTTTTTTTTCCTCTCTAAATTTGTGACATTTATTTCTAAAAAAATAAGTACTCCCTATAAAAAAAAATAAACTTCATATGTAATCAAGTTATATATGTAGCTTCATCCAAAAATTATATGTATAATCATTTGACCATTTTAATTAACTTAATCAAATTTCTTACAACAGTTTTTTTTCGTGTTTGAAAAATTGAAGAGATATCATTTGCGAAGATATCCTCATGATATTGACCAACAATGAAAGACTACAAACTAGTTATTTTTAACATACAACAAATTATTTAGCTTATCAAACTCAATATAGACTAGAATACAAAATGCAAAAGCTTTAAAGATGAGGAACTAGTCTAGAATTCAAGAGCACAAGAAAAATATGAACATATGGAGTAAATTCTTAAAAAAGTACATAAAAATTACTTATAATTGTATGTGTAGTTATAATTTTTAATCAATTATTTATCTAAGTGATTTGGTTCGGTTATTTCGATTATTTTTTGCTTAAAACCAAAATCAAACCAAATTTTGTCGATTTTTGAGATTACTAACCAAAACCAAACCAAACCTAAAAAATGTTGGTTTTTTCTTTCAGTTTGAATCGGTTTTCGATTTTCCGGTTTCCGGTGAACACCCATATTTCAAAGATTAAAAAAGTTGATCAATATTTTATTAAAGACTTTGTGCTTTTGATATAGTATTGATGATAGGGAAAGTAGTGTTGCAATTCCTACAAAAAAAAGACTACTTTGTGAGAATTGATCAATGACAATTATTCGGTGATAATTTTTTTTTTTTTTTTTTTTTTTTTTTTTTTTTTTGTAATTATTCAGTGCTAAATTATTATATGTCATACTAGTGATGAAGAAAAAATTAGGCCTCATAGCACTTTGTAGGTCGCTGAAAGAAAAACAACTATCACTTAAGACTTTACAAAAATACCGATCACTTACAAAAAATACGGAAAATCACAAGTTTTTTTCAGAGATTTTAAACTAAATTCCAGGGGGTTTAGTTCAAAATTTTTGGGACTTTTCTTGGGTCTGAAAAATATGAAGTCCCGAGAAAATTTTCTTGAACTTTGAACTAAACCCCAGGATATTTTCGTGGAGTTTTGTTGATTTTAAGATTTTTTTCTGGCTAGTCTTAAAACACGTGTGTTTTTAAAATATGGCTAATTTTCTAAAAATTTATAATTGTTGATTGTTTTTCTTTAATCGGCTTAAAAAGTGGCTAGTCAGTCGATCAACTTTCACCAAAACATTTATTTTTCCCATATCATATTCCAGGCTTCCTTTGCTTTCTGAATTGTGTTTTCCATGGAAAATGTTTCTTGGAAAATACTATGCAAATTTCATACTCATATTTCGGTAGTTGATTGTCAAGAATAAAACAATTTCCTAACCATTTATTAAGGGTGGGGTGGGGTGGGGTGGGGGTGAATGGTGAGGGTAGGGGTTGAGGTGGGATGGGGTAGGGTAAGATGTGGAGGTGGATGATGTTTGGTATAGGAATGAGACAATAAGTGTGAACTATCACATTTGAAAAATGTTTTCCCTTCTTTCATGAGGAGAAATATTTTACTTCAATTAAAAGAAAATGAGATGCTATCAAAATGTTTTCCAAAATTTTTAAGTCAATCAAACATGAGAAAATTGAATAAATATTTTTCGAAAAATATTTTTCCCATACCGAACACACCCTAAATATAAGGCTAGCTGCTTTCAGTTATGTCATACTGTTAACATGACTATGAACAAATTTCAATTAGTCTACGCAGCTAGTCCACTCACATTTAAGCATCAACAAAGCCTGTTTCCGCATCTATGGAGATGAGCACACGGATATGGCGATATGCATGGCAAATACAAGTCAAAATGTCACTTTCTATCAAGGAAAATATGAAATTTATTATCAACAAATTCAGAAAATTGCAGAAGTAACTCTTGTAGCATCTGTTCTTGCTATAAATTCTTGCGCTACTACAAGGAAGGTCATTCACATTTGCTATTTGCCGATACTGCAAGACTCTTGGTCTACTATTTTATACTACAAGTTTGTAACTAAGGAATCGTATCTCCATTAACGTCAACCAAAACCACTGAAGGTGCATCAAATCAACAAAACGCTACACCACCCTAGGAAAAAAAGGAAATGAACAAATAAAAGACAAACAAATTTGAGGCCTCAGAACATGTGTTGGCCTAAATCAGGATAATTCGCTTGTATCGAAGTGATATTCGAGCTAAATTGAATTTGGACTAAATATAAACTTAGAGAAAATAACGGGGTGATAAGATAAACGAGACAATAAGTGAAAGTAGAGGTTTGTATTCTATTGATTGTGCCTTGTTGTTTACGAATGAGCCCTATTTATAATTAGGAGAAAGAATGACGTTGTAAAATGTCATAATGGTGCCTTTATGGCCATTATTCTGTATATAATTGTAGTTGACTCACTATCTACCCTATTAAATGTCGAAGTAACGGTCGACAATTACAAAGATTGGCCCTCGTCTCCCGAGGTGTGTCATCCGCTCGAGGTCGCAGAGGGTTTTCCCGAGCTCAGTGCTTCGAGCTTGTCTCCCCTCATTTCCTAAGGCGATTTCTGGGGCAAGCGACCACGCAATCTTTTCCTGAGAAGCTTGTCTTGTGGCGCAGTCTTTGCACTCCGAGGTCTTGCTCGAGACCTCGGTAATTTTTCACCCAATACAGGACAATCTAGGGGCAACATTTCCAGGTGGACTGATTGAAGTGAAATTGGGAAACGACGTCTGAATCCAAAACTACGTTTTGGGAGAAGCAGGTGTTCCTCCTCTAAAGGAAAGAATTGAACCGTACGTAGGAAGAGCTTCTATTCGTCATTCATGGATCTTGAAACACGGCGATAACTATGATATCATCATGGAAATTCATTCTTAGATCTCGATCAATCTTCTTCACGTCTGCATATCACATTTCTGCATTTCTCTTTTCTTGACTGCCATACGGGGAGCAGCTTTCATTACAATTTTCCAGACTTACCTTATTGCTCCAAGAGTAAAGAAAAGTGTATGTCCAATGACTTTCCCCAGGGAGACTGCTAGAATAGCATACCTGTTAAGCAGTACATTATTTTCATGAGAAAAATGAGCTGAAAACAAAATCGAAATACTAGTTCATAAGCATACTTAGACTGGCATGAGAGCAAGGTGCAGCTAATAGTGCACCTACATTTTCTCTTTGTACCATCATTGAGAATGTTTGAGCTTCATCTCTTTGTACCTGAATAGATGCAACAGATACTGAGTTTCTTCTTCTTTTGTACAAGTCAGGAGAGAGGAGGGTTCCAGAGGCGGATGAACTTCGGTTGCAAGACAGATATTAGATATATAGGTGAAAAATTACAAAAAAAAAAAAAAAAAAAAAAAAAAAAAATCATGTCCTGAACCCTTAAATGCAGAATGGCTATGGGTTTGTTGGTTAGAACATAAAGGTAAAACTCATCAAATTTAAAGCCTGGATCTATCTCAAGGGTCAGACATTAATACAAGTATACAACAAAAGGAATGAGGATAGTAGGTGGAGTTTAATGTAATTGTTAGACTTCAATAAACACTCTAATCATCAACATAAAACAGTAAATTTTATGGAGTGAAACAGCAAACTGAAAAACTAATGCAGGTTCTTCCTAACAGCCCACATTCTAAATCTCCTTGCAATAGATTAAACTGATTACCTTTCAAAACTGAAATTTTAACAATAACAACAAAAGATTACTTTTATTTATCAGTAACAATAATAGCAATAGTTGAGTGCTGTAATAAGATCAGAATAGGGTAAATTAAAATATCATTTGAAAACAGGGATGATATCATAGGAAATCATGACATGATAACTTGAAAAGACATATGATTACTTTGTTCCAAATGCCGAAACTCAATTTAAGATACTTCTAAAGTTGTCTCAGCAATAAAATGAGTTAACTATCCTATGCGCTGTTATTTTGATGTTTCTTTTACTTAGGCATTACTATTGTTTCCATGAAAAGGTTGTTCCGTACCCAAGGAACAAAGCCTGAATGCAGATATTTAGTTTTATTTTACACTTCCAGTAAATGTTGATCTGCAAAAGAAAATGCCAAACTTTTAGAGCACCTTTGGCAATGCAATTAAGTCAATGAGCGCAAGCTGAAGAGAGTGAAAACTTAAAACTGACTCAGAACAAACCATTCTCACACTACTAAAAAAACAGAGATCTCCGACCACCACTGTGCGACCGAAAATCGGTCTGTGCAGTTGTGCGACCGATTTTGCGTCACACAAACCACGAAAAAAAAAAAAAAAAACGTGGTCGAAGTGGCGACCGATCGTAAGTCGCTGAAATTTTTTTTTTTTTAAACCTATGCGACCGAAAAGCAGTCGCATAGGCGGTCGCCAATCCAAATAAGAAAACGGGGCAGTAGCCCTTCCTCACCCATTTCAAATTTCCCAAATCAAAAACAATCCCTAAAAACCGAACCCCCCCACCCCATAACCAACTATCCGCCATTACATACCCCATATAACTTTAAATTACTACTCTATTAATTCACTTTTTTTTTTTTGTAGTTATTGAGTGGATAACACATTGGTGAATCATAGTTACATGCGATTGGATCCCAAACAAAGTTGAGGTAATTTTTTTTTCTTAGGTTATTCAGTAACTTGTTCCTATGATCAGCTGATACATAAAATAGGAGTAAAATACTTAAAAGGTCACTCAACTTTGAGAAATGTGTGACCAAAGTCACTTTGCTTTGAATTGTACTAACAAAGTCACTCAACTTAAGGTAATTCTCACCAAAAGTCATTGTAACCGGATTTTGCATAGTCATCTCACTGGAAATCTGACATGGTATTTTTATTTTTAATTATATTCACATGTGGCACACTTTATTTTCCATATAAGATTTTATAATAAGTTGATTTATTGTCTAAGAATTTAGAAAGTGTTCTTTTAAATTATTACAATAATAGAATATTGTGTCCTAGCTAAACTGCTACGGGTACTATCGAAGTATTAGTTTCACTACTCTTCAAGTACTTAACTCTTTAATTAGTTTCATTATTTTTTGCAAATCTATTAGTTAAATATATATTTTATATAATAGATAATAGGTGGATAGGAAAAATGGGATTGGGCTCCTCTCCATTACCTAGTGTCTCCATTTTTCCAAGTTCTTATTTGGTTGAATGGCACTTGGTGCTCCTTAACATGTTCTAGATTTAATAGGGTAAATAAAGGTATTTAACTATGGTTTGGGCAAAAAATATTTCCATTTCAAATTCAAATTATCTTAAACAATCCTATAATTTAGCAGCAAAATTTCACTCCCCCCCCCCCCTAAACCTAAATTTCAATCATCTCAAACTTAACCTTTCATTTTATTTTAATTCTTTAATAGGAGTAATTTTTTGCTATTGTTCGAGAATGTGCACTCAAAAAATTAAAAAGCATTTTAAATAAAAATTACATTAATAGTTAAACAAACTCATCTTATTTTTAGATATAGAAGCACTGAAGACCTATTTGATTCCTATAAGTATTAAAAATTGGTTGGAAACTTTCTTTCCAAGATAAAATGTGAATAACTATGAGCAGAATATTAGGTACTATCTTTATAACTAGATTTAATTGATGTGATTGTGTGTAAAGAATTTCTTCGCGTATTGCTATTTGAGTAAGACATTATTAAATCTTGTCTTGTTAATTCTATTCTTGCAATGTTATCACTTGCAAATAGTTTAACATTGTTTTTGGCTTTCTGCTATATGTTTGAGAATAGATTAGTAAAAACAAAGTCTTATTAAAAAAAAGAAATAAATGACTGAAAATTTTGGGGACCGAAAAATAATTTAGGAGGAGGGATGAAATTTGTTGCTAAATTATAAGATAGGTTAGATGCTTTGAATTTAAAATGGGAAGATACATTTTTCTAACCATGGTTAAACACTTAGTTACTTCATTAAATCTAGACCATCCATTTTGCAAAGGGAGCCGAATCCGAAAAAATGGGTAGGAGAAATGGGTTAAGGATCAAGAGCTGGGTTAATCAACTTATTATAAAATCCTACATAGAAAATAAAGTGTGCCACATGTATATATAATTAAAAATGAAAATGTCATGTCAGATTTCCGGTGAGATGACTGTGCAAAATTCGGTTGCAATGACTTTTGGTGAGAATTACCTTAAGTTGAGTGACTTTATTAGTACAATTCAAAGCAAAGTGACTTTGGTCACACATTTCTCAAAGTTGAGTGACCTTTTAAGTATTTTACTCCATAAAATAGCTTTAACAAAAACTATTTCCTGTTTAGAGGACAATTTAAACTAAGTTAACTAAAAGGAAAGAAGAAAACCAAGAAGAAGAAATAGATTTCAAGTGAAAAATCCAAATGGAAAGTTTTGAACACTTCATAAATTTGCAACAAGCAGTTGACGTATTATAAGAAAGGAGATGGTAATTGTTCGTTCAACTATTTAGAATTCGTTCTTAATTTAGCAAAATACTTAAATATGAGGTAGTTGTTTTTTATATTCCTTAAATCATAGAAAAAGATGTATTTAATCAAAAGAGACCACAGACAAGAATAGTTTCACTTGCACAAATGAGCAACTGAAGCGTCAAATGTTGAGAGATTCAACAGCTTTACCAAATAATCATGAAAGAGTTAAAGAGTCCAGTAATGAGTCTACAGCTGAAGATTCTGTCCTACAACTAAGTTCAGACCAGAGTACACTTCAAATTAGTCAACCCACCACAGATTCCATGTTTGCTGAGGAGAGACTGCTACAAAACCTTGAATACAAAACAAATGTGGCGGTGCCTGGAGCATAGCCAATCCCTGTTTAACAATAAACGTGTCATGAGAATAGGAGTGCCAAAAGAACTTGACAAACTTGCTATATCATTCCTCTACCAAGTCTAATATGAAAATTTGGCCGACCTGATAACTGCCCAATGATTTTGACTTGATATATACCACAGCCAGCAGCTTTCTAGCATGACATTTGATCTAGTCACCTATGAGAAAGAACAAAATATTCACAGTTAAACTACATCTTTAAAGGAATTGTTGATGAAGCACCGATGCATTTCACTGATAACTTTGCATTTTCTGGATGTCAAATAGTTGCAAGAAAAAAGGACCGAATTAACATAAAACATTTGTTCTGGAACTAACGATTGAAAAAATACTTCTTTTCCTGGAATTATTCAGTACTAGAAGTCTTCATTTCTTTGTAAACTATGTGGTGTGTAAAACTAACACATAAATTGGAATAGAGGGAATAACAAGTACTTTGGGGTAATAAAAGCTAGGATAACTAAAAGAGAATCAAAGAAACGGAGACTTACATAAGTTCTGAATGCTCTTCCCATCTATTTTAATTTGTGGAATATGGGAAATCTTGGACCACTGGGAGTTTGGGTCACTCCGATTGGTGCAACTCTCTTTTAACTCTGGGCAGCCATTAATTTGCAGGTACCTTAATTTGGTGAGGCGTCTCATGGCATCTCTAGATGGTAGATGCTGTAGCTTTTCGCAGTCTAACAAAAATAACGCTTCTAAAGAAACAAGGTTGACAAGCCCATCTGATAGAGCTTCTAACAAAGGACAATCCCAGATATACAGATACCTTAAGTTGGGCATGGCATCTAAGAAGTCCAGAGCCTTGATTCCAAATTCAGGTATTTGTAGCTCTGTTAGGGCAGAGAGTTGCATGAGGTGATAGGGCAGAGAATCCCACTGCGCACGTCCGTACACCCGCAATATACGAAGGGACGATAGCTGCTGAATGCCATTAAAAATCAATTGCAATGCCTCAAAATCCACCGACTCGGAGAAGGGACCAATGCGCAATTCCCTTAATCCAGTGAGACAGTGAAGGCCCCCTGTGGGTACACTATTCAATTTGGGACATCCTAATATATTCATACATGAAAGTGAAGGCATTTCCTGAAAATGTAAAGTGAAAGAAACTAAGTTGTTACAGTTGCAGACCCTCAAAGATTCCAGGGACCGACAATGGTCTAGCAATCCACTTGGTACACTGGTCAATCCATTACAGTTGGATAACTGAAAAGTTAGGAGGGAAGTCAAATACTCCTCTCTACTGGGAACAGGAATAGTCCTAAAATTGAGGCAACGGTCAATTCTTAAGGTCTTAAGAGAATGGAGATTGTATAAACTTTGTGGCAATTCACAAAACTCTCTGCAATTTGAGATCGATAGATGTTGAAGAGAAATATTGTTATGTAGCATCTCATCTGGAAAACAAGTAAGCTCTTTCACACCACCGACATTAAGCTTTATGAGAGATGTCAATTTGCTGCACAAGTTCGACAATGGCATTTCACTATCAACTCCTTCAATAGTCAATTCACGCAGGATTTCAAATTGCCTTGGAGTACTTTCTAACAGTGGACACTTCCTAATGCACAACTTCTCAAGCCTAGGAAACATTCTTACTCCAACTCCTTCTCTACCGCCATTTCTTATTGGTATCAATTCCACTTCCTTCCACTCAATGAGCATAGTCATATCATCCAAAACTAGTTCTTTGAGTGATGGGAACACTTGGATATTGACGTTATTGTTGCTTGATCCGTTATAGTTAACCTCAACACCATAAAATGTAGGTCCAATGCATTCCACTTTATGGAATCCAACCAGCACGAGATGCCGAAGGAATTTCAATTGGCCAAGCGCAGGAATTTCTTTGCACTTCTTGCAACCAGTTAATTTCAGCGAGACCAAATTTGGTAGCATTTCTTCACTAAACCATGTAGGAAATCTAGTCCCCAAATAGTTCACTACTTCGATATTTTTCAAGTTTTGATGCGGTTGAAGACCGTCCAAAACATTCTCATCATTGGTTTCACAGCCTTGTGGTTCATCATGGAACCATAAAAAAACCAGCTTGTAGATATTATGTTTCTCATGTAGATATGCTGTTCGAGCTTCTTCTTTGTTACATACCAATTGGAGACCGTTGATCGACAATTCATCTCTAAGGTTCTTCAAACACCCTAATTCGTCTATTCGACGACCTTTCTCTAAACCAACGTTGAAAAACTGTAGAGTTTGAAGACAAGTTAAGTGCCCCATCTTAAGTGGCATCACAAAGTCCTTACGACGACTATACCGTGAGCTGTAATATATGTGTCTCAAACTTATCATGTCCCCCATCTCATCTGGAAGCTCCTGAAGGATTATACACAATCCAAGAACATACAATTTGCCCAGGGTCTAACCGTATTTGTTTCACTAGCCCATAGCGTAATCACATGTAATTAAGAACACGAACTACGCTAAAGGTTCACAATCTATGACGTACCTTAATTACAGAAGGTGTTCCAATACGTAGAAGACCGCTTCCGTTCTTCTAGGGAATCTTCCATTGAACTTCTTCAACGTAGAAGGAGAGAGTTCTTTTGTTTGTGAGGGAGGACAGAAAAGAATGTGTTTCTTTTCTGACTATTGAGAAAGAAGTGTAGGAAAAGACTCTTCCTTTTCCTATCATATTAGACTTCTTTTATATTACTTATAACACACCTCTTGGGAAAGTCCCTGAATGGTTGTGTCTTTTCCCTCTTTTCTTATTTATTTTTATCTTATATATAACTAATTATATATACTTAATATTGGACATGGATTAGGGTTGACCCACATGGGTGTCCCGTATCCAATTTCCAACATCTCCCACTCACACATGGTGGGACAACTCTCAATCCCATTCTGTAACTTTCATACATAACGTCTAGACCGTGTGACCAGTGCATACTTCGAGAGCTTAGTAGCTATACATCTGTTAGGAATATATAGCATCTCGATTACGGAACCTTGGAGTAGATTGTAGTATGCAATACCCTAGATCATTTATCACATTCACATCTCTCTCAATCTCTTTGTATTATTTTGAGTTCATCATTATGTTCTTGCTGCAAAGACAACCATAATGGGTTAACCAATGAACACAATTAATGTGATAATACTCATTGATGATCTTCCTCATCTCAAGAATCTCTTAATCTCAATCTGACTTGCTTTTCTAGAAATGTCCCGCCAGACCGAATCATCCATGATCTTTTGGCAACACCCTAAGATAACAAACACCAAATTGAATCTCGAGAAACTGATCAAAGTCATGAGGGTACAAAGAAAGAAAATTACTTATAATTTTCAGGGCTTCACACGATAAGCAAGTAGAGATTAAACTTGTATCGCCCATAGGTCACTTTATGCATACGTGGTATGATCACGTAACACAGTATTAACTCCTTTCCCATGGAGTGTATGTCTTTAGCGAATAAAATACTGTGCAGATGATAGTTCAGACAACTCTTGTCTAACTTTGAGTTCACAAATCTACTCATACATTTTATCCTTCAGAACTCACATCTTGCATTAAGACAGACTCACATTTAATCAAATATGATTAACCAAAAACAAGCGACATTCTTATTATAAACCTCAACTTCAAGCTCTCTATTATTATCACCTTAGATAATAATAAGTTTATAATTGTCTCATCCCTATTAGTCACCTAGATAATAGAGGTGATTGCCTGTGCGAATAGGCCAATCTTTTTTCTGTCCGACATACTTCAAATTTACGTACTAAACATAAAATATTTTATGTATATGAATCAACAAGATCAATTAATTTAGGTTGCGACTACATTAACTTCAATAATGTAGATTTATGTGAACATGCTTGGAAAAAATTAAAGTCTACGCAAACTCAATGCCTTCACACATGACTCATAAGCACCAAACTCTATGAGTTTCATTATCAAATCTACTATCACATAATGCATAGAGATGTATTTCATGTTCACTTTTCTATGTACAACTATGTCTCTAAGGAAATTATACTTGTATCACTATGGTTTGTCTTCTAATAATACTTGGGATGTTTGTGTAACCTATTGAGACTTGACTACGTCACTTGATAGTCACTTATTCAATAGCACTGTCAAACACACCCAAATTTATCATAAAGACGTTTAAACCAAATAGCTTCTTGCACAGTTGCTGAAAACGCTATAAGTTCAGCTTTGTTTATAAATAAGGCTGATGATTGTTTCTTGCTACACAAACAATATACACATCACTATTGCTTAACAAAGAAGACATAATTAGATTTAGATTTCCTCTCATCTAAATCTTCTTTTCAATCATCATACGTATAGCCATTGAATTGCAAATCATTTCCTTGATAACACAAGGAATAATCAACTGTGCTTTTGAGATACCTCAGTATCCTTTAACTGCTTTTCAGTATTCCGTTTACAGGTCAGATTGATATCCCATAGCTGAATAATAGATATCAGGCATCATGAGCCAAATCATATACCTATGGGTTCACGAGGACACATCCTCCCACTTAACCCTTCATGCTCTAAAAATAGGAGTATTAACGGGTTTTGCACTATTGCATAATAAATCGTTCAAGAAAATTTCTTAATATATAATTTTTCTGAAAGAGATTACAATCCCTTTGAACGATCCTGAATTTCAACAATTCACCCATAATTTTTCTACATTAGGTCTTAGGCGTATTCTGAGAACCCATTTGTTCCAAATGGCTCTATGACCCATAAGTAGATCAACCAATTTCAACTCTTGGTTTGATTTCACTACTCCATTTCATGTTCAATTGTTCTAGGTACTTATTCTTAGTAGGGTATTTAAGAGCCTCAATTATATCTCATAGCTCTTATTCATCTTGTGGAGTAACTATATATGCTTCCCCTTCGATCTCAAATCGATGGTGGGGAATACATAGACGACTCATTTGTCGAGGCTGAGATCGATAAAATTGATTTATCAATTGATAGTTACTCCCATTGGGACCAAGGATATTAAATAGATTCTCTAGTCATTTTAGTACTAGTAGGAACGGATCCACTATCACTAGAATGACTATTACTCAAATCCATTTGATTATCGATAGCGGAAGAAATTTTGGTCCACAGTTTCACCTTGAGATTAGTCCTAACCAACCTCCCCCCCACTTAGAAAAAATATTAGCTAACAAATGTATAACATCATGTGATTCATGTTCCGTTACAGTGCCAATCTCTTGTTCACATATGAACGCATAAACCTTGGACTGAAATAGTATAATACAAAGAACCATGTCCTTCCCCTTGGAACTAGTTTTCCATGTAGGGAAAAAAGTTTATGTACCAAAGCAGCACAAACCCAATAGTAAATAGGAATTAAATTTTCATCTATCCATAGCTTATATGGAATATAAGTAACTGACTTAGAACAATTTCATAATTTGGATCACATATGTCATAGTGTACTAGCTACAATGGAAATATCACTTTCAAGAGACGTCACAGACATATCTAAAGTCTTAAGAGTCTCTTGCTTTTTTTAGGACATACTGGACTTTATTGTCACCGTTAACACTTTAGTTAAGCTCGGGACAATATTCTAGTAGCAGTTCACATATTGATATAACCAAGTATAAATTATTTGAGACATCTATGTACTTTCTTAAAGCCTAAAATTCATATACATACTAATCCATAAAATAATTTAACTATGTTAATATTTATTTCACATTAGATTTGGAATCGAAAGTTCACTATGTTCCCAATCATCATCCGCTTTCTAATATTTCATAAATCTAACATAATCAATTATTTAAGGAAAATTGTCTTAAAATTACTTAAATTCTAGACTAAATAAGCACAAATTCTATAACATATATAGAAATATTTCAACAAGAAATATTGGCCCAAAGCATTAAATGCAACATTCATATAAGTATACATATACTATGAATATAATGTCACACAAATTTAATTGCATCTTTAAATATTAATTTTCGTAACACATGCTGAAAATTCAGACCGCCACAACTACACATACACATATGTATAAGTATTTATGTTATATATACCCACTGTATATATAAACTATGGTGGCAATGAAGTTTTACTACAAGATAACTTTGTATATGGTACTTGCTGACTTTTCAATATATTTTTATTGAGTGCACACTTGTTTTCAACTAGCACTGTCCTTGGACAAGAAAAGAACCTTTTCTTTTCTACTCAAGACGGCTACCAGTTATCAAAGTCAGAGAAGGTATCTCATTCCCTTGGATGAGATGTTTTCTTTTTCAATGATTAAACTTTGACTTCACTCTTTTTGGTTTTTCTTTTCTATTTGTATTTGATGTCACAGTATATCTACGAGTAAACAATTTACTCGCCAACTTCACATCAGTTCCAATCAAAATACTTATATGAAATTTACCAAAGCAAATTCTTCCAAAAAGTATTTTAGATGGCTCTTCACAGATACATTCGCCTTGGTGAAGAACTAAATGTTTGACATCAAAAATCAATGGCAAAAATGCTTACATAATAAAACCAGTGACTTCAAATTGGTTTTAGCAAAAACTTTCTCCTGTATCAAAACCTTTATCGTTTTTGTTTTGATCTATTTTGCCAATCTAAAATTCAGAGTGATACCATCGCACCATTCTTTAGGAAAGCCGAGAACACAAGGTCAGACAACACTTTCTAAAAGATGCAGCGACCAAACATCTCAAAAAAAATCTTGAGTATTTCCTTTTAAAAAAAAATGGGTTTGAAGCCACTTTAAGTATTATAATGATCAATTGATCACATAATGAAAGAAATTATGTTTTCTGTAAACCTCACACCACATTAAGGTTACTACTTACAAACTAAAAGGAATTAAGGACACAAAGTCCTCGATTGGCCATTTGCCTTGTGGTACGCATAAAAGCTATTGTTATAAGGAATTTTTTTCATTTTTTTTAAGCGATGCCATGTGCAAGACACCCCAGCAAATAGAACAATCGTACAAGATTGAACGTTGTTCCATCATTGTTCAATTTGAACAAAATCGAACACAAATCCCATCTTTGTTCAATCTAAATAAAAACGAACTCAAATCCCAAAAAACAATATAATAGTGAAAACCTTATTTCACTACAAGAATTATGATATTAACCAGTTTCGCTTCGCTCACTCACACATAACTTGCAATATTTTTCAGAGACCACCAACACTGTTGTTAGTAGGAATTATATTGGGATAATCTATTTTGCTTTTAATTAAGTCTTCCCCAAAAATTCCAGCGTCTCTAGAAAACAAAATTACTATCGTCCATAAAACAACTGATATTGTCAGGAAAACAAATATAAAACTCAATAGAAATTCACAGATTCTTTCTTCTTTGTTTTATGGACCAACTAGGAAACAAATAACACGGGCTCTGATACCAATGAAGGATTATACACAATCCAAGAACATACAATTTGCCCAGGGTCTAACCGTATTTGTTTCACTAGTCCATAGCGTAATCACATGTAATTAAGAACACGAACTACGCTAAAGGTTCACAATCTATGACGTACCTTAATTACAGAAGGTGTTCCAATACGTAGAAGACCGCTTCCGTTCTTCTAGGGAATCTCCCATTGAACTTCTTCAACGTAGAAGGAGAGAGTTCTTTTGTTTGTGAGGGAGGAGAGAAAAGAAGGTGTTTCTTTTCTGACTATTGAGAAAGAAGTGTAGGAAAAGACTCTTCCTTTTCCTATCATATTATGACTTCTTTTATATTACTTATAACACACCTCTTGGGAAAGTCCCTGAATGGTTGTGTCTTTTCCCTCTTTTCTTATTTATTTTTATCTTATATATAACTAATTATATATACTTAATATTGGACATGGATTAGGGTTGACCCACATGGGTGCCCCGTATCCAATTTCCAACCGCTCCTTAAGTGAGTGGCAGTAGTTAGCTCTTAGCGTTTGCAAATTGTAGAGCTTGCAAATGGAGTTGGGCAAGGCTTTGATCCAAGTGTTAGAGAGATCAAGATATCTCAAGTGTATTAACTTGCCGATTGAGGCTGGCGACTCCTTGATGCCTGACATAGACAAATTTAAAACTCTCAAGAACTGAAAGCTCAACAACATATCTTCAGATATACACTTGCTTCTCCAGAACAATGTGAACAGACGTCCTGGCTCATTTATTTTATCGATTTGATCACTTGGTGAGTCCCATCCAAAGTATCGAACTTGAGAAAGATTTTCTCGTTCGACCCCCTTCGAATCAAATAGTTTAGATTTTAAAATATCTCCAGCCAAATCATGCACAAGATCATGCATCTTACAATGTGTTATATTGTTGTGCTCATCTAGCTTAACATCTTGCAGCAAGGAATTTTGCAACAAAAGTTGAAAAAACCTGTTCCCAACGTCTTCCATCACAGCGGTCTCTTGACATGGACGAAGAAACCCTTCCGCCATCCAGAGTTGGATTAGTTGATCCTTTTCAAACTCAAAATCTTTTGGGAACATTGCAAAGTAAGCAAAACATTTTTTCAGATGTGGAGATGGTAGATAAACATAGCTGAGTTTCAGGATTTTCCTTAAACTATTTTCCCCAGTATCATCTTCGCCTGCAACAAGGGGGTTTCCATCAAGAATTGCCAGCCATTCATGTTTTTGTTTGTTCCGTAATAGGCCTCCCAACACGCTTGCTGCCAGTGGTAGACCTTGACACATTTCAACAATCCTGCTCATTATTTTCCCCGGAACCTCACCATCAACAGATGCTCTTTGCTTGAAGATGGCGCAGCAATGATTTTCTTCTAATTTCCCCAACATATGAATATCCACTGATACTGTGGATGCCACCAGTTTAATACGAGTGGTCACAAGAATACAATTTCCTCTCGACGTGTTTATTCCTCTCAAGGTACCCTCGAACTCATGCCACGATGTAGGGTCAACACGCCACAAATCATCCAGGACAAGCAAATACTTTTTCCCTCCCAATTCATTTTGGAGCTTCTTGACTATTATATCTCTACTTCGGACCTCAAGTTTCCTCTCTGTCAGATATTCGAGGATTAGTTCAAGAAAGCTCTTAGTTTCCGACATTTCAGGTTGGCACAACCAAACTCTCTTTTCAAAGTGTTCCTTGATTTTTTCATCATGGAAAATTCTCTTAGCCACTGTTGTTTTCCCCATACCTCCCATACCCACTATAGGAATAGTGTACAAAACAACATCCTCTCTCATGTTCAACATTTTTTCCTTTATTTCAGCAACATCCTTGTCTCTACCAACAACATCAGAAGCAACTATTATGGAATCTGTTTCTCGAACTGGTAGTATTTGCTTAGAAGGACCTTGATAGGATTTCAGACCGAGGTCATTGGCTAACTGATTTATAGCCCTCAACTCTTCGTTGATGTCATTGATTTTTCCAGACATTTTGCTCTTAAAAGCTGTATGAGAAAAGAAATTACGGACCTTTTTCATGGGTTTGCTTGGGATCTTCATCACTTGTGTCCTGAGAGATTCATATCTGAATTGATCAAATATAATTTCAGCATCTTCAGCAACTCTCTCAAGCATGTGGAGCCACTCTTTCACAGAATGATCGTCAACTTGTCGTCTTTCAGCATCAAGAATGAAAGCTTGGATTGTGGATACCTTTTGTTTTAGCATTTTGAGATGTTTCTTGCAGTTTCTTGAGCTACTGATTTCCTCAATAGTGAGAGAAAGCAGCTTCTCAAGAACAACTTGAACGGTAGCACCAATTACAGGATCAGCCATCGTTAGCTCCTTCACAAAGTCTTCTTCTCCCTCTACACAAAAAGCCTTCTTCTTCCTGTACACATAAAAGCCTTCTTCTGCTTGCATGTGGACCATTCAAATTAAAAGACTCAATACATATTTTATCACGACTTTTTTTTACATCATAACTGGAGTTATGACTCATTCAAATGACATCCTGGCATGCACAACTGAGACAAGCAATGTGAATGAGGAATACTGAGGAATGATTTTGGAACGGGGGAATTTCCCCGAAACTTTCTGATAGTAAAATTTCAAACTTATGCCATATTTTTAAGCAATCTTTTGACTTTGTCCCATTTTTTAAAAGTTCAAATGACGCTCCACATTTAAGAAGTTGGTGTGAAAATACGTGCAGTAGACAATTAAATTTTATTGAATTTAAAATTATAAAATAATATGGTTGTCATAATTCAATGAATACTGGATGACAATTCCTTAAAACGATTTTATCTATCCATCTCCTATTCATTCCACTCAATGAATACTTCTATATATTCTTATGTCTCATTAAAGATAATTGTAGCTTTCCGATAATTTACATCCTATAATAGTATAATTAAAGGCATGCTTCACCTATTGAGTTAAATACGGTTGAAATGAGAATGAGAAGAATCTTATATCTATTCTCAAAACTATTGCAATATCCCTCTATATCTTTGTAGTGTACCTTTATTACAACATTAGTTATATTTTAAATTCAAGATATATAAGTCTAAATAAGTAGGAAAGTTTTCAAAACTAGTCAGTCCATACTAAAATATTACCCGACCATGGTCCAAGTTTTGTTCAAATATTCTGTAGCTACACAACTACAATATTGGGATATACCATTGGGGTATCAAACTTGTATACCATTAGGATATACGTATACTAGAAAGGTATACAATAGAAGATACCATATACCGTTAGGGTATATTATGGCTATGGGGTATACAAGTTTGGGGTATATGCAGCTATGGAATGAAATATTTTTAGTCAAATGACCAGCTCTGGTAAATATTTTTAAATGTGACTATTTTTAGTTCAAAATAAAAGTCACTGGAGATGCAGGTAAAAATCCCAAATAAATTCCCTCCCCCAAATAACAAAAGAAGAAGCTTAGGGTTTCAGGAATGTCGATGGTCTGTTTCCGCTGTACCAGTTATATTATTAGCAGGGCTGGCTGTTATATTAACAATGATGGAGACGTGTGGTATACCTATGAATCTGGGAAACTTTCTCAAGTTGCTCAGATGGGTACTCTAGTATTTGGAGGCTGGACCATTATGGGTGAAAACATCTACTAGGCTGGTGGAAAAATGGCGCCAAGAATCTGAGTCTCTCCGAATCTGCTTAAGCTTAGCATCAGAGAGCCTACCGGCTGGGTAACCATCTCTCATAAGAGGAAACTTCGCTTTACGAGTCCCTTGCTAGTTCCTCTTGATTGGAAGCTTTATGTCCTTGGCCACTCTATGGATGGTTATTCCAAACACGGCGACAATTACTTGGATGAGGTATACGACCTCGACTCCCAAAAGTGGCAACCCTGCGACTTGATTCATATTCAACCTATATCTTTTCCGCCCATCAATCCGTTGTTATGGAGTCCAAAGCTGTAGTATTCTATAATGTTGATGAGGGTTTTATGTCGATTTCATATCTAAATCAAGACAATGTATCTCCCCCTCGCCTACATCCCTCCTTGAAGTTGCTTTATGGTCATCCACCTAGTCTTCCAGATTATACCAATATTGAAATTCTACACCACACATGCAACCATTCACGCCCAGTGATCATAGACTCCACTTTGTATTGGTTCACCTCTGACCTCTACTTGTATGGATATGATTTTGTGGAGCAGAGATGGTTCCGATCACCATGTCTCGACAGTGTTGTTATGCCAGTCATGAAACCCCAACCTTATGGGTTTTTTTTGTTTAGCGCCACTTTTGGTCCTCCTTCCTACTGGAAAATTCTCTGTGATTTGTGCTACACCCAATGATCCTGCCTTGGCAATAGCAACCTTTACCGTCAACAAAGGCTCCCACTCTCTATCTGTGTCTGTCCACTCATGCTACTCTTTCAAAAATCTCACGTATGGTCTGGTGCCCCTAGATGGGACGTCAATGTTGAAGAGCTCTTCCATATCAGAAAAAAGATTGAGAACTCCGGGTGGTACTACAACTGGACAATCATCGAAGCAGAATATAGTTCAGTATAGAAAGAGCTGAGGAATAAGCAGGTGCCCAGTTCTACATGGTGTGCTGTCGGATTGTTGCTGCAGCATGCTCCTGACTTGAGCGACTTTAGTGTTTAAATCCTTAAATGCATTAGTTATATGTAGGCTTTGACTATGATGTTGTTAAATACTTCCCAAGTTGTTTGTTACTTTAAAGATGTTACGCTTATTACTGCACTTAAAAAACACTACTAGAAAAAGAGTAAAAAGCTACAGAATTCCGTCTCCAACCCTAAACAATTCCCAATCTACACACAGCGGGCTCCCCCAATATTTTCAGAAACACCAAATTTTCAAAACTCCCATACTCGGCGAAAAATCTCCCTTCTCCGGCGAAAAATCTCCCCAGCTCGGCTCCCCATTTTCTCCGGCCAACTTATTCAAGTAAGTTTCCCTTTCATCTTCCCCATTATTTTCCCCTTTTGAGACTATTTGGGAATTACTATGTTAGCTTTAGTTCTTCCATTGCTTATTTTTCTTTTTCTATACATCGTTTCACTATGCTATCTTTTGGCTAGTTTATTTTGTCCTGGAGGAAATCTCATGTATGTGTAAGAAGTAATATGATTGTGACCTCAAAAGATGCAGGATAGACTATATCCTGGATTGAATTTTGCTTCTTCTTGGATTTGGTTTAATTGATTAGAAAGTTCTTTAGTTTCAAAAGCGCACATCAACCAGTTTCTTCGAACTTGCAAAAATGTTTAGTTTTGCACCTTTTATTGTGATCTTTCCCTTTTATTGCTGATGCATGTTATACTCCATTGGTTGTTCCATGACAAACACTTCCAACTTTTTTGCAGATCTCCCAAAGTCTATATCACTCTTACATAGAAAATGTTCCTTTTTTAAGGGCTGCTCCTCGGAATTCATAAGTCAAGTTGTAAGTATTTCCTTGGGGATTATTCATTCGCAAAACAGTTTTTGCTTGTCCACTTTTTCCCAGGAATATATATTGAAATGTATCTTATTCACACCTTTCTGTTTTATTTTGACCGGGCCATCATTGGGATTGAAGAACACTAGTTGAGTGTGTATTACTGATTTTGGTTACTTTTAATGTTTGCAGGTAACTCGAGTCCATGAAGAATTTTTCCTTCTTGGAGAAGTGATAATGGAACAAGGAATGTAGTAGACCAGCTTTATTTTGTCTGTCATGGTGTTCTGGTATGATGTTCTACAATTAATTTCTCCTAAGTTTCTGCAAATTTTACAATTGGCTGACTTATCTATTTGATTTTGGTTGCTTTGTAGCGAGTTTCTAATGTTTTTATTTAGCAGGGTTAATATAGTTAGAGAGAGAATTCCGTCTCTAAACAATAAAAATAAATTTTAATTATTTTCTTGGAGAGGGAATTCCGTCTCTAAACAATAAAAATAATTTTTAATTATATGCCTGGAGAGGGAATTCCGTCTCTAAACAATAAAAATAATTTCTACACTTCATGTTTGAGACGGAATTCCCTCTCCAAGCATTAAATTAATGCTTGGAGAGGGAATTCCGTCTCCAAGCACTCACTGACACAATCAGAAGTGGCAGTTACTTTTTGAATTGGAGACGGAATTCCCTCTCCAGCGTGGCCAACGACGCGCCAAATGGCGAAGGACGCGCAGAGACGGAATTTCTCCAAACTCCTTTTAGAGAGGGAACTCCGTCTCCAAACTGTGACGCAAAACAGATGATTTCTAGTAGTGAAAAAAAAAATCCCAAATAAGTAAGCCAACATAATTGGATAAGTAGCAAAAAATTTCACCTAGTGCCCTCAATAAGCCATGGTCTTACCTAATTGCCCCCACTTACAAATGTTTTAGGTAAATGCCCTCCACATCATACCCCCTTATGAAAGGACTATTTTGCTCCCCAACTTGTGTTAATTCACGCTGAAGGTTTCCTTCTCTCTTTCCCCATTCCTGGCCTCCTTCTTTCTTCTTTGTGTGGCCCCCAACTTGTTTAATTCACGCTGAAAGATTTCCTTCTCTTTTTCC
The DNA here is from genome assembly GCA_037355625.1 of Petunia x hybrida. Taxonomy (NCBI): domain Eukaryota; kingdom Viridiplantae; phylum Streptophyta; class Magnoliopsida; order Solanales; family Solanaceae; genus Petunia; species Petunia x hybrida. Next base: position 155,922 of record JBBBVM010000306.1, read on the forward strand.
CCATTCCTGGCCTCCTTCTTTCTTCTTTGTGTGCTAGAAATTTGGGATTTTTTTTCTTGTGTTTGCTTGATTCCAGTGATTTGAAGGTTTTTATTGCCTATGGCTATTAGATATTCATGTTTTGCATAGAGCTTAAAATTTGGGATGATCGTTGAATTAAGTTTGAGCTTCGCTTGTTTTTGGTTGATTACGGTGATTTGAAGGTTTTTACTGGTTAAAGCTATTAGATTTTGTTGTTGCTTATTGTTTAGAGCTTAAAGTCTTGACCATGGCCAAGAGTTGCATAGAATTTTTCTTCAAGTTGGTTATTGCATTAACTTTTAAAGTCTTGGCTATTGCCAATATTTGCAGAGATGTTCCGTGTAAGTTGTCGCTTCCAGCAGCACTTAGAGTCTTGGCTATTGCCAAGAGTTGCAAAGACTTTGTCTGCAAGTTGTTCACTGCAGTAGAGGTAAAAGTCTTGGCAATTGCCAATACTTTTAGAGATTTTTAGTGTAAGGTCCCCTTGCACCAGAACTTAAAATCTTGGCTATTGCCAAGAGTCTCTGCAAGTTTATCACTGCAGGATAGGTAAAAGTGTTGGCAATTGCCAATAATTGTAGAGACTAGTTCTACAAGTTGCCCCTCCCACTAGAGTTTAAAGTGTTGGTTATTGTCAATAGTTGTAGAGACTTTTTTCTGTAGTTTGCTTTTTTCATCAGTCATGCATTCTGTAGTTGTTGCTGTGTTTTTCAGTTGTCTTTGCTTTTGGCCTGTTGACTTTGAATTATGGTAATGACATAGGAATTTTTCTGCATATTAATCATGAGTTCATGATGGCACTTCGTGATGTATGTTTCCTTGTCTTTACTTGTTGTTTTGTTATCATACTATTTTTGTAATTTTATTTGTTGAATATGCATATTTTATCTTTTGTTCCTATAGGAAGGAGATCAAAATTTTAAGTTTGAGCACTGGTTTGATTCCAAAGGTTCTTGGGGTGGTGATGTGAAGTATATCTCCTTTTCATTATTATTTCATTGTTTTGTTATTATGTGTTGTCATTGTTATTTTTTAAAATTTTGCAGGTAATGGATATTGAATCTTCAATCTCCTGATCCTGATCATGCACATTTTGATGTGGTGGATGATTTTATAAGTCAGCCAAGATCTTCTGATGAATTCCAAGGCAAAAATGTGATGTGGGCGATGAATTTCCAAATTTTCGTTTGTTATCTCCATCGCAAGATGATCTGTGTAGTAGTCCAAATGAGACTTTTAGTACTACAAAAGAGTTAGAGAAAGTTGTTGAGTAGTTTTTAATTACATGTATTTCGTATTTACCGTATTTTTTGTGTTTATGTAAACAAGTACACTTGGATGTTTGATATTTTTATTATTTTAAAGACTGAAGTTGCTTTGAATCGGATGAACTGGAAGTGTTGGCAATTGCAAGACTTCAAGGCATTTTAGTTGCTGTGGGGTGAACACATTTAGATGGAAAGTCTTGCCAATGGGCAAGACTTGAATTCTAGTTAATTAATTCCAACTCTAATATTATATAATTAATTTAAAATTGATAAATAATTCATGGAGGGTTGTGCTGGTAATGTGTTGCAAGACTTTGTGTCAATTTAGTTGTCAATATTATTGCCTATGACAAGACATCAAGGCAAGTTAACTATTTCTAATATTAAAGTCGATAAATAAGTTTTGGTAGGAAATATCTTACCATTTGCCAAGACTTTACGTCAAGTTAAATTGAATTGGTTATCTCTATGAGTGTAAAGTCTTGACTATTGCCAATAGTTTAGTTTATTGATAATATTAACTTTCCAATCACATTTGATTTTTAAAAATATTTATAATCAATAAGTGTCATTCCTTTTGATGCAACAACATGCTATGGTCAGCTTCATTCACAAAGAAGCGAGATTTTCTGACATGTCAGTCCTTTTAATAACTTCTACTATGAAGCAGGATTTTCTGAAATTCTCATCATTTTTCAGCAGAAACATGCAAGTCGTAAGTTCTTGATCATTTGCTACCATCATTCCTCTAGATTTTTGTCAAACCTTATCTTTACTTCAGTTTCAGCAGTGTTGATGGTTAGAGCATTACAAATTTCTTTTCTAAATGTGTGGTAGCTTATACCATCTTCGACAAGTATCAACTTTATATCATGGTTGATGTATTTGCTGTTTGCATCCCAATTCCCATTATAAGCTATATAAATGCAGCGAGTCGCCATAGTGGTAATCCTGCACATAATCAAGACAAATAATATGCTTTAATAGAAGCAGGATCATGGGTAAAAGTGTTGCCCTTTTCTGGGCTTAAGGTCTTGTAAAGAAGTCTCTCTTAGGTACCTATTGCACCAGAGCTGCAACTCTTGGCAATAGCCAAGACTTAGGGAGACTTTGTCCGCAAGCCCCCCATAGTAATAGTCTTTAAGTGTTGGCAATAGGCAAGAAGTCTCTCCTAGGTGCCTATTGCACCAGAGCTGCAACTCTTGACAATAGCCAAGACTTGCAGAGATTTTGTGTGCATGCCCCTCATAGCAACAGTCCGAAAGGCTTGGCAATAGCCAAGAAGTTTCTCCTAGGTGCTTGTTCCACCAGAGTTGCAACTCTTGGCAATAGCCAAGACTTGCAGAGACTTTGTCTGCAAGTCCCCCATAGCAACAGGTCTTGGCAATAGCCAAGAAGTGATCTCTGCTTTGTGCTTATTGCACCAGAGCTAGCCAAGACTTGCAGGGAATTTGTCTGCAAGTACCCCATTGCAACAGGTCTGTAAATCTTGGCAATAAGGAAGAAGTGTCTACAAGGACCCCATTGCATCAGAGCTGCAAGTCTTGGCTATAGCCCCTCATTGCAATAGGGTTGAAAGTCTTGGCAATAGGCAATAACTTTGTACAAGCCTCCCATTGCACCAGAGCTTAAACTATTGTCAATAAGCCAAGACTTCTCCAGAATTGATAGATTTTTTTTTTTTATGAAAGTGCATATTACAATTACTGTAATCAATCTAATGTCATGTGTTTTTTTATTATTATGAATAAAAACTATATCTTGTTTGGTTTATATAGAATTTTAATCAAAGGTAAGCATAATATAAATGAAATTATAAAGAAATTAATCAAACTGTTAGTAAAATTCAATAGCAATTTGAAAAAATCTTACAGTGAACCTTTGTTTGAATGGAGCAATCTCTAAAAGGAATGGGTCTTTAGGGTTGCTGTGATCGCGTGAATAGTGAAAAGGAAGGGGATGGACTGTGCGTGTCTTTATTATTGGTTTGTAGGGGTATTTTGGTCCGAAAAAAGTTTCATTAAACTAATGAGGGCATTTTTGCTAAACATCTGTTAGTGAGGGCAATTTGGCAAACCATTGCTTCCGGTAGCATATTTTTGCAATTCTTAAAGAAGAAGTCCAAACCCATTAGGCTAACTCCATTTACAAAAAATTTTAATACATGTGCCCCTTATCTTTGGTTATGGTTTTTTGTCTCCACTTCAGAATGATTTAGCAAAATGGTCTCAGTAGACAATATTTCACGTTATAAATTTATAAGTGTTCCCTGGGGAACACTTCAAGTATAAATTGCAAGTGCTGCCTATAAGGCACCACTTCAAGTTATCTGGAGAGAATGTTGACAGAAATAAAAGGTCAAATGCTGTCAGGGGGATAGCACTTGTCATTTTATACGTGAAGTGCTGCCCCCGTGGGTGCACTTGTCAAGTTTAAAACTTGAAGTGTTGCCCCCGAGGGAGCACTTACTTAAAATTAATGAGGTCATTCTTGTAAAACTACTTTAAGCAAGGTCAATAAGGCAAACCATTGCCTAAGGTGTCATAGTTTTGTAAGTTGCCCGTCCATTTATGGCCTACAAATGATGAGCCCACTTTAATTGCAGAAAATTTCACTCGGTGTCCCCAAATTTGGCTAATTTTGAGGGTTGTCCCCTTTTTTATGGTTTTAAGTAATTGACCTCCAACTTGGCACGTGTTGTTAAGCCAAGACTTTAAGGCAATTTAGCAGAGAGAGGGGGTGAAGGGACTGAGGGCAGGTGCTGCCAATTTGACAAAATTTCAAGGTAATTTAATTGGAAAATAGGGGAATAAGTCGAGGGCAAGTGCTACCTGCCAAAACTTCAAGGCAATTTAGCTTGAAGAGAGGAGGTGAAAGGGTCGAGGGCAAGTGTTGCCTATTTGCCAAGATTTCAAGGCATTTAGTAGCACTCAATGGATAGGGGTCGATTGCAATGTGTTGCCTGCTAATACTTCAAGGCAATATAGTTGGAGCGGGAGGGAGGGAGAGAGAACACGAGTCATTAATGAGGTGTTAAAGGGTATTTCCAGCGCATATTACTCATTATATCAGCAGATGATCATTTTTGTTAAACCATATTAAAGGAGGTCAAAAAAGCAAACTAATGCATTCGGTGTCATATTTCTGAAAATCGCACTTTTAATTGGCTCCGAGGCCGATAGATGGCATCTTTATCATAAAGGACCGAACTTGTGCCACATGACATATAATGTAGCTACTAAGTCAAATGAAAGAGCTAATACAATCATGCCACATATCGAATGACATGGCAATCCAAACCAAATGCAAAGGGCTAATAAATATTCGAGTACAAATGACATGCTATGGCCAGTCAAATATGGTCTTATCACTGTTTAATCTATGTCAAATAATGCAAGTCAACCAATCAAATCTAAGCAAAAATATTTGTCATAACAACTCCTCAATTTCTCCAACTATATAAATATGACCTCAATATTCAATTGATAGGAGGAATTCATAACAAGAAGCAAGAATAAGCTTGTGAATCGAAAGCTGCAAATTTTCACAAGTTGTAAGTTTTCGAATATTTCTACAAGTTGTAAATATTCAAAGATCAAAAATAGTGAAAAATTGGATCTATGTCCAACGGATTACACCTATTAAGATGGTTTTTTGTTTTAGTTCGACATGTCCTCACCTAGTAAAATAGTTTTTTGTTTTAGTTCGACCTGTCGCCACATATGAAGATTCAAGGGTAAAAATTTACCCATGTAAGTTGCTGAAAACTGTACACTTCTTAAAATTTTAGTTTTTCAAACAAAAAATTGTGTAGAACCTTATCTCCTTACTGCATTTGATTTAGTATATTGTTGTTGTTGTTTTTTTTTTTTACCGGTTTATAGTTATTCCATAATTTTTTTTTTTTCCATTGTCTCATCTTAATACCTCTTAACAATATGATAAATCCTGAATTCACGTAAAAGGAAATTTGCCTATCCCCCATCTCATGCAGCAGAAATGATGAGGTGACTGGCATAAGTTGCAACTCTTCCTCTTTCTCTGATGAAGACTACCTTTGGATGATATTCAACATTGTCAATTAATTTAGTGACCAATATGAAAAGGTCGTTGCATGGCAAATTCTAAAGGCACCAGTAAAATTTTGGGATTAAGATTAGCATAAAGTGTAGTTTAGACTAAACAAACTCACTCAAAAATTAAGCTTTTGCCTTTTCAACAATACAGAATTGTGCAAGTAGGGGGAACTGGAATAACACCTGTATAGATGCATGACCTGTAGATTTGGACTACAAGTTTTAGATTTGAGCCACCAAAGTGTTTGTACTTCAAAAAATGCAAATGGTAGTTTGATCCATCTTTGTTTATTATGCGCAAACAAAAGCCAGGAAAAACCAACCTAAAGAAGCTATCATCTAGGCAATGATAAGCAAAGTGCTACAAAATTAAAATATTTACTGAACATAAAAACTGTATTTATAAGAAGAGGCAGATATAGCATGCACACTCTGCAAGAAAGGCCTCTGCTGCCCAAGACTTAGTTCAGGATCTTCCACATACAAGGAAATAACTTCTCCAGTGCAGATGAATTTATGGAATGCAATTTTCCTTGCCAATCATGACATTAAAACACATCTAAAGAAATCTTTTCCACTTCGTCAAGGTCCATACTGTTGTCTCAACCATGAATATGAAACGAAAAGAATAAAAGTCAGTTTTGGCACACATTTCCTTCTTGTAGACTGGAGAAGCAGGCCATTACAAGTAAGCACTAATAAAAGATAGTAATTTTTAAGTCAAATCAAGGCCTATTAAGATGAACAGATATTGCTAAGGATATTAAGAGCCAACAAGGACTCTTTGCTATTAGATTCATGATATTTCAGGCATTTTGTAACTTCATTTGACGAATCCTTCAAACACAAAGATTTTAATGGAAGGAGCAATTTTCCCCTGCTATGAAGCAAAAGTAACGAGGAGAAGTCTGACATACATATAGTGAATATTTACTGTCTAAAGCATGATATTCAAACCAACATCGCAGGGACATAAGATTATTAATTTATGAGTCTATTAAGAAACTTATATGGATTTCTACAACATACAAGACTTAGTTGCTCCTTTGAGAGTTTTCAATTTACTAAGAACAACAAAAGAGATAAGGTAAATAGGTTGCTTTAATAGCAGCATCTAGGGGGAAGAGGAAAACCATTGCAGAGAAAAACGCATTGATCTAAAGCGACCATTAGCAATCTTTTAAGAACGAAAATTTACCTTAAATTTTCCAGCTTTGCACGATTGGTTTTCAAAGTCACCAATGTACACAATGTCAAATCTGTTCCCTGAAAATTAAATAGGAAGAAGAAAATAATGTTGAAGACGGTCAACAAAAACTGTAAATAGGAAGAAAGGAATACTGTTGAAGACAGTCAACAAAAACTGTAGAAGCCTCTACTATCAAAAGAAGTCACATTTCAGTCAAAATAGAAATATGTCTTGCATCTAATCTCATATAACCGGCTTTCTGTAAAATAGCTTTGCTACCTCTAGCATTTCACCTGTCAGTCAGTAATAAAGGCACCAGGTAGCCTGGTACCATAGAATGATCGTGATCAACTCTTTTGAAGGATACTCGTGCAAAACAGTGAAATTTTAAAATCATTTGGACTATGAGGCAATGGACTAACTTTAAGTAGGAACAAACGAAAACAATGCAAATCAGGGAATTTAGGAGATTAACAATTTGGAAGAAGCTTACATGGAAATCTTGGTCAAATAAGCAGAGTAGATAATTCTTCAATCTAATGGATGGATGCCCCTCAAACTGGAGAATCCATTCAAGTCCTAGGTCCATCCCAAGGGAGAAGGCTACAAAAGCACCCCTGTTAACAGTACAGCTGTTATAAACTGAGAATTAAGCAATCTACACACGCATCCACACACTCAGCATATTGAGCTAAGAAGAACTGAGAAGAATGAGCTAAGAAGTTTAGAGAGAGAATTTGTGGAAATGAAAATATCTTGATTATGAAAACTAACTTTACATTGTTCACCTAACTATCTTTATATAGGAGGAAGAAGATCAAATAAATATCTAGGTAGTGCTAACTAACTAGTCATTCCACAAACTAACTAATCATTCCACTAACTAACAGACTAACTACCAGCTAATGGACAGCTGTACAATTAGTTAGTTCCTTCACAGCCCCCTCAAGCTAGGTGCTATGAAGACATTCTTCATGCCTAGCTTGGATAGCAGATAGGAGTGTTGGGCATAGGTGAGACCCTTAGTGAACAGATCTGCAGGCTGCTGAGAAGAGCTCAAGTAGATAGTGTTCACCAGGCCTTGGAGCAATTTCTCCCTGATGAAATGACAGTCAATGTCAATGTGTTTTGTCCTTTCATGGAAAACAGGATTAGCAGCTATTTGCATAGCTGATTTGCTATCACAGTACATTGGAACTGGCAATTGCAGCTGCACCCCTAACTGCCTGAAAAGCCCTGTCAACCAAACTATCTCAGACACAGTTGAAGCCAAACTTCTATACTCAGCCTCTGCTGAACTTCTATACACTGTCACCTGCTTCTTGGACTTCCAGGAAATCAAGGAATTGCCAAACTTAACCACATAACCTGTGATGGACCTTCTGGTGTTGAGGCAAGCTGCCCAATCAGCATCACAGAAGGCTAAAAGCTGGTCTGAGGGCACAGATGACATGAGTACACCTAGTCCTGGTGAGCTTTTGACTGTAATCACCTAATTTTGGCACCAAAATTCATAAATTGCTCAAAATAGTCGTACTAGATTTTTAGGATGTTTTGTCAAATTTTTTGTGGACTTCTAGTATTTGTTCTAACTAAATTTGTCTTTAATTGGGATATAAAATATGAAAATTGCCAACACTACTTGTTATGTGTTAATTGTGATTCTACATTTTATTTGTGATAGTATTGTAAATTTATGTGGTTTGAGTTGGATTAATTGTGTATATTTTGATTAGTATAGACCATTTTAATGGCTATCTGTAGCGAATAGGCAGCCCACGCTTTAGCCCATTTGCCCACTTTTCTGACCCGGCCCACTCACTAAATATATAAACCCAAAATTTACCATTTTTGCTCATTTGCATAAGAAACTCAGAAAAAATGGGGAAAACCTTTGTCAAATTTCCAAGCTGGCCGGAAATCGCTCACCACCACGGCTCTGCCGTGCCTCCGCCGATCGGCCACCGCCGGCCACCATCTCCGGTGGCCGGAAAAATACAAAATATATATCATTGGAAAGATCTCGAGACCCCCATTCCATTTCTCAACTCGGATTCTCCATATTCTTAGCCGTTTCTCGTAGATCGGGCTTCAAAGTTCCGGTGGAACTTCAACTCCGGCCATTTTTCCATTTTCGGGTAAGTTTTAGCTTTTCCCTCTTCCTCTCCACTCTCCCCCTCACCCTTGCATCTCCATTTCCCAAAAACCCCATCCCTTGCCCCGTTTTTCTTTTCACGTTTCTGTTTCCTTCTTCTTCTTCTTATTTTTTCTTTTTTTGTTTATGTTAATGATGATATTGGGGAGGGGCTGTGATGATTGTTTGTTGGAGGTGTGGCGTCGAGGCAATAATGAGGCAGTGATGGGATGGAGGGGCTGTTCTGATTCTTGGTGATGTCGAGGCAGGGGTATGGGAACGTGTGGGGCTGTGATGAAGTTGATGACATGATGATGATGCTTAATTGAAATGTGGTGATGGAGTGTGAGTTAAGCGTGTTTCGAGTGGTGGAATTTGAGCGAGGCAGCGATAAGGGCGATTGGCGATGGCATTGCAAGGCTGTGAATGGTGTTGGATCAGTGGCGATGGGGATGTAATTGTTTCGTGAAGCACATGGGACTATGATAATGGCTAAGTTGATGCTGAGGCTGCTGTGTTTGTTCGGCGAGGTAGCAAGTTGTGATAGTGATGACAAGTAGACGCTGGCTTTGGTAACGCAGCGACTAGGGTGGTGTAGCTGTGTGGTTTTGAGACAGCAACGGTGACTTGGCTGCGATGATACAATGTTGTCCATGGCGAATGCTAAGCGACGTAGCGGGGATTGGAAGAGCAGTGGCTCGTGGTGGCGATTCGATGCAACTATCATGGCAGCGAGACAGTGATAGGACACAGTGACGAGGCGTTGGAGGCAGTTTGGGGCAGTGTGGATGTCGGGTTCGTTAAATCTGATCCGAGGTAGCTTCTTATTAGTTGCGGGGGGCTGATGGCGTAGCATTGACTAGGCTGATGTGGGTCGATGCCAGAGCAGCGATGATGGTGATGAATTGGGGATTGTGAGGCTGTTTCATGATTGCTCGGATGTGAAGCGGTTGTACTTTTAGCTTAGCAAAAGGGTTAGGCAAAAATCCCAACTTTGTGTTTTGTTGTTTCTGTTTTGATTAGTGCTAAGAAAATGCTATTGTTTGAATGTTTGGTTAGAAAGAAGCATGTTCAATTGTTAGGTTTGAGTTTGTTCTAGGCTGCTTCAAGTGTTTTCAAGCATGCTTAGTTTAATTAGTATATTAATTGTCTGGGAGTTGGAGTTTGAATGAGAACCTGAGAAGTTTAGTTTAGTGTTTAGTGTAGAACCTTTTGTGCTTACGTGTTGACTGGTTGATTTAGTTAGGAATATGTCCAAGTTGTCACCTTGTTTAGTTTGCTTAGAGTTTAGTTATCTGGGAAAATTGATTGGATTTTGAAGCCCATTTAGTAAGTTATTTGGTTCCAAGATGAAATCTGATTTTGTTTTAAAAGAATAGAAGTAAAGGGTCAAAGAAAAGTACATTTGGGCAGCTTAATTAAAGGCTTTTTCTGCCATTATTTTGTTGCCTAGCAAAAGGAATCTCTGCATTTTTTTGTCCCTTGCCAAAGCCTGAGCACGCCCAAATCAAATTTTGATTTGGCATTTATTGTTTTTGTACCATGAGAGAGCTGTCCATTGTCTCTCTTCAGCCTATTTAAATGCTGCCTTCTCTCACATTAGAGGGAGAGAACACTCCTCTAGAACACTTCACATGAAAATCAGAGAAAGAGAACACACAGAACACACGACAAATCTGAAGAAAACACATTTTCACTCACACACTAAAAAAAGAAACAGATCTGAAAGATAGGACTAAAAATGAGAGGAACTTGAAAGAAAGTAGGAGAGTTGGTAGAGAAAGAGTGAAAAACACTTCTAGAGTTTAATCTTCTTAGTGAGGTTGTTTTTGGTTGTTGTAATGTCGCTGTTTCTACTGGTGGCTGCTTGCTAATATGTATGGTGCTGGTCAGTTTAGTCGCTGTCTTGCTTGGGCTTTAGCGTGGGGGGGTATGTTGCTGTTGACTCCTGTATTTTCTTTTAGCCCAGAGGTAAATTTTCAAGCCATTTAATATTGTATGAATGTTATTTTGGTTAGAGTTTAGAACAAAGTATCTAATAGCTTGCTCCAGGTCTAATAGACTCTTGTTACACGTTGTTTAACATGTTTTCATTTGCTAGCTGCTTCCATTCTTGCATGACATGAGCAATGCTTCTTTTTAAGTTTGACTTTGAAAACATGTGCTTATGACAACATTTAAAGGTTTATTTGCATACGTAAAAAATAACAAGGTCTAAATAAAATAACTTGCCTAAAGGGACACCTTTGAAGTGAGTAGGCAACATAGGACATTGAATGCAAAACTTTATAGGAAAGGAGCGCAACCTGTTATGACTTAAAAATTATTTTCGAAATCAATTGAGTGAAAAACAACATGTGTCTTTCTTAATGATTCGAGTAGGCAAATTAGGATTAAATGAATTAATTATATGGGACTCACTTAAGTTAGAGTAGGCAAAATTAGGATTAAACCAGATTAAACGCACTTGGATTTTAGCCAATTAATTGTTTACTTTAAACTCATTTAAGTCAAGAGATTTCGAACGGGTGAAGTACCTGCGCGATTTAATTGATTTAAGTCGAAAGATTTCGAACGGGTGAAGTACCTGCGCGATTATATTCGATTGGAGTTTTCAACTGTCATATGGTAAAATTTAATAATTAATAGAAGCATAACAAATCAAGGCAAAATATAAGAAATAAATTCAAAGAGTCGAAATGCGTCAATAAAAGCAACTGTGCTTGGCACAGGACTCGAGGGTGCCTAACACCTTCCCTCGAGTCAACCGAGATCCTTACCCGGAACTCTGACGCAGACCACTAAACGAGTCATAGGTGTTCTAGGTACACCACTTTGGTGACTTGGCACACCTTTAACTTGTCAAGTGGCGACTCCGTAATCTCTTAAATAATCGTGTACCTATTAACACCTAGTCACAGACCCTTTTAAAACTTAAATAATAAGTCTTTCTTTTGAGTTAAAAAGGGTCGTGACAGCTTGGCGACTCCGCTGGGGAAGAAAGTGAAAACTGAGAGTCTCAGGCTTTTAAATTTGTCGCTTTCGGCTTTTGAATATTATTTGTATATATTGCCTTGAATGTTACTGCTTTGATATGTTTGAACTGTATATACACAACTGTCTTCTCTCGTACACCTCTGAGTCTTCTGGAACACTGCACACATGCACGCCAGTCTCGCTTCTGCGTCTGGAATTTCTGTCGTGTCTCAGGACACAAAAAGTTAACCCTTTTTAGGAGGAGGTGCGTTGGGTTAGGCCGTTAGACGTTGTCGATCGGTACCCCCGAGGCATTTTCAAATTGCCAGAAACTTTAGAACATGAACCCATTGAGTCACCTAGAGTTGAACCTATGCTTTTATGTAGGCCGATTTATTTGCATGTCATTAGACTTAGTGAGGTGCGGTACACCGGTACCGCATTTATCTAGGCCGACTCCCTCGTGTCAGGATGGGGCCCGCGTCCCCTAAAGACACATCATGGACATATTATGTGTTGCATTTGTTCTAGTCGAAGGGTTGTTATGCTGACCGATCACCGGGGGCCGAGAGTCAATTTTTGGAAAAAAAAAAAAAAAAAAAAAAAAAAAAAAGGAAATGATAGAAAACAGGTTTTAGCCCCATGTCTCGAAACAATTTTTTGTTTTACGCCGTTATAATGGCGAAATTTTTCAATAATGTTTTGAGTCTCATTTGGTGTCCGGGCTTGGTCCCTGGTATTAGAAAATAATTTGTCATAGTTTTGCACCGTTATAGTTTTGTGCCGGTATAATGGCGAAATTTTGGGACCCTTTTGTGTTTGTGTCCAAGTCAAGTTCATATTTTGAAATTAATTTATCGGGGTTTTACGCCGTCATAATGGCCAATTTTAGAAATCAATTTTGCGTCTAATTTGTGTAATATTTTGTGTCGTTCTAATTGCCAGATTTTGTAAATACTCTAAAGATTCTTTCTCGAATTAGATCAAAGAGTTTGTTTCAAACAAAAAAAAAAAAAAAAAAAAATTGTGTCCGTCTTTGTGTTGTCATAATGTCCGATTTTGGAGTCAGTTTTCGGATAAGAAAAATAGTTTGTTTCATAATCTATTCTTAAGTCCCGTTTCGAATTTCCGGTTGAGTCTTAATTTTTTTTTTAAAAAAAAATGTTTATTTTAGGGTCCCACTTTATTTGTTTTGTTTAAGGTCAAGTCAGGGTGCATACGATAAATGGCAATTAGCTAAGTTGTATTTTGCGTTGATCCTGGTAGAATAATTTGACTCCGCTAAAAAGTCGAGTCTCATTATTTTCACCGTCCAGTGTACCCGCCCAATGTGTCAGTTTGTATATATCTTTGACTCGTGCATCATGTCAAGCACTTTTATTTTGAGTTTGTCTCGTGTTGTTTGTCTAAATTACGTTGTTGAGTCAGAAAATAGGAAAGAAGAATAATAATCATCCAAGTTCGTCCTTGTGCTGATTACGTATCAGTTACAATTTTGTTCTAATTTTGATCAAGGTACATAAGCAATCTTTCGGGGATACGATCGGTACACTCGGCTTACGCCGCTAACCATTTCGGGATGACGCATAACAACCTTAGGCTGAAATCTATGATTCTTTTTGTGCTAACCTGATTTGTTTGAATAGTTTGGAGTTGGAGATTTGGTACGGAATTCTAGCATCGATCCATCCGTACATAACTAAATCAAAGGGACCTGTGACTTCACCCGTAGCCATGCCATCTGATGGAGAGAGATCTGAGACCGGTGCCCAGGAACTCTTGGCACTGGAAAATGAGAGATTGACCGGGGAGGTTAATACTTTGAAACAACTCGTGGCCGACATGCATCACGCACTGACCACAGGACGGGCACCTCCTCCTATTCCAACCAACCTGGATGGGGTTGTGCCGACAGCGGTACAACGAGCACCGAGCACATTTACGGCAGTTGAGGATCCCACTTATCCTACTGGTCTTGCCCCTGTCCGTGGCATAACAAATGAAGCTGAAGTGCGTCCTCATGCACCACCTCCACCAGAGGGACAATATGGCCCACCTCCAGCACAAGTTCCAGTTTTTCAGGGCCCAGCTAGGCCAGTCACGGCCAGGTGCAACAATGACCCACATCTTCAGGTTGGGGACCAACACTATGATCCGCCCCATGAATCCAATTTCCGGCAAAGTGGTCCACATAATCAGAGTTTCCATCACGAGTCTCAAGTTGAGCTCGATCGGTTGGGAAAAATGGACGAGAGCGAGGTTTTGCGCAAAGTGAAGGGTTTAGAACAAGCTGTGAGAATTATGCAGGGATATGGAGATCATTTCAACACTTCTTTCAAGGATCTTTGCGCTTTCCCTGAATTGCAGTTGCCAGACGGGTTCATAGTTCCCAAGTTCGAGCCATACATCGGGCAGGGAGATCCAAGAGTTCATATGAAGACCTACTGCAACAAAATGAGAGGGGTCAAGAAAGACAAGCTGTTGATAGCCTACTTTTCCGAAAGCTTGGGAGGTGCAGCTGCTGAATGGTTCATGAGGCAGGATGTGACTAAATGGTTGGCATTTGATGACATGGCGCAGGCATTCTACGATCAGTACAAGTACCACATTGAAGATTTGCCAGATCGATCCTCTTTGGATGCGATAAAAAAGAAGCCAAGTGAAAGCTTTAGGGAGTACGCCCTCAGATGGCGCGAGCAGGCCGCTCGAGTGAGCCCCGCAATAGCGGACGACGACATGGTCCATTTGTTCATCGAGGCGCAAGATGAGGCGTTCTATGGTGCATTGATCGCCGCCTTTGGGAAACCGTTTAGTGAAGTCATCAAGATGGGAGAAATGATTGAGAGGGGAGTCAAAGCTGGTAAGATTGTGAGCCAGACCACACTGAAAGCAACTACACAGGCTGTGCAGGCAGGAGCCTTTGGGAAGAAGAATCAAGATGATGTAGCCATGGTGGGTTCGGGTTCACAAAAGTGGAGCGAGAAAAGATACAATCAAACCCACTCATACCAAGCTCCACAAATACGTCCTCCACAACCCTACCACCCTCCACAAAATCCGCAATACTCCACTCTTCCACCACAATACTCAGTCCATCTAGCACAGCCATATGCTCCAGCGCCTTTCTATCCGCAATGGCGTGCTCCTACCCCGCAACCTACATATCCCACTCACCAAGCTCCACATAATCATTTTCAAGCTCCATCAAATCTTCCTTACCGGCCAGGGGGGCCTCCTGTTTTCTGCCCAAGTGCTTATCATCAGAAGCTGCGTAAGGAAGAAAAGAACAGATTCACGCCAATTGGAGAATCTTACTCCAGCCTTTTCCAAAAGCTGAAGGACTTAAATATGCTGAAGCCAATTGCTGGAAATGTCCTCCCAATGGCGAAGGTAGACCATACTCGTCAATGTGCTTACCACTCAGACATGCCGGGACATGACACAGATGATTGTCGTAGTCTCAAGAAGGCGATCCAAGTTCTAATAGATAATGGTCAGATCCAAGTCGAGGGCTCAGATGCGCCAGATGTCAACGAGGACTCATTGCCCGCCCATGATGACGTGTATATGGTGGGAGTGGTATGTGGAGAAGATTTGAGAGCTGAATCTGCAATGCCGATAGTGCCTATTGGTGATGTGTCAATTGGGGCCAGTAAAATGCTAGTGACAACGAACTGTGTTCCTGAGATTGTGCCAGGGGTGGCAGACAGAGTAAGGGTTGAAGAAATGAAGAAGATGAATATGTCTTTCGAGAAGCCAATTCCATATCTTACCCGGTCATTCATCAGTCCCAAAGGAGTGAAGTCTACCCCAATGAAAGTTGGACAAAATGAGGAAAAGCAGAAGATGTTGCCAGATTCAGGGAATTTCTTTGGTATCAGCATGGTGCATCCTTGTGAAGGCTCAACAATGCATGAAAAGCAAGAAACTAGCCCTGACTTGCAATTGAGTGATTGTGAATTGTTGTAGCTTGTTTTGCTAATCTTTCTGTGTACTTGGTTATTTAAGGGTTGTAATCCAAGTGCATTGTTTTGCTTGTTTTGATGTTCAAACCCTTCTATCTTTAATTCAATGAAAAGCGGGATCCTTTTCTCGTCTCAACATTATGTCTCTTATTTTCCTTCTTGACCTTGTTTTTTTAGTATTCTGTTTTTTTTGTTTTGTCGGCCTTAATAGCATGACATGCGTGCGGAATTTACGTCTTGATCTAAACACGTGGTCTGACATTGTGAGCTATCTGAGTAGTAACGAGGGACAAAAGAGGGAGCGAAATAAGATGGGAATTAATCTGTAGTTATCCGATAAGGGAGATCGGTGAGAAGTTCAAGATCGTGCATGGTCGCTTCGACTGAAGTTGAAATACCAGTTTTGAGTACCATCAGTGAAGCAGAAGTCGATGACACGCGTGGATAAGTCTAGATCAATTCTTTGAATCATCATTTGTGCGAGACATTCTCGGGTCGGGATGACGAACGGCTTTTGTTTCTTCTATCCAAACACTATATCCTTTTGTCAGTCCTTTTTTAGCCTTGTTTTGATTTTTCTTTGGTCTACCCTCCCTTGGAATCAATTTGATGTGATTAAAGAAAAAAAAAAGAGAAAAAAAAGGGAAAAGAAAAAAAAGGAGAAAAGAGGAAACAAAAAAACAACGAAAATCTACCTCAGTGGTAGAGCTACGTCTGACCTGATTCCTCTCAAAAGGATACGTAGGCAACCATTCTGGTGCGGTCATAATAGGGGAAAGTTCATTTTTTCTCTATTTCTTGTTGACGCAAAAGCTTGCCTCCAAGTTTGCGGCCAATGTCAAAAGAAATTCAAATCCCCAATGTATGCTAAACTGGGGCAGAAGTTTGTTTTTATTTTATTTTAAAAAAATAAAATAAAATAAAAACAAACTTCTATGTTTTGTATCATCTGTTCATATGTTTCATGAGATATCAGTCTCGGAACCGAGGAAGAAACTCAAGGCGCCCCAGTTTATCCTAAACTGGGGCAGAAGTTTAGTTTATTTTTTAAAAAAAAAGAAAGGGAGAAAGTCAATTCCTTTTGCTTTCTTTGTTTTCATCTCGGGGAAAGTCTCAATATCCCCTATGTTTGCATATCAGAAAATTCAAAAGATAATTCCTCGGTTTTTCAATAAATTGGGGTCTCAGTTAGTTATTATTTTTTAAAAAAAAAATGATTCCAAAGGTTGTAATATTTTACCAAGTCGTTTCATGAAATGCTTTCGTACCGCTCTTCAAAACAAAGAAAGAAAAGAAAAATCAAAGAAAAAAAAAATCCCCAATTTGCCTAAACAGGGGAAATAAGTTTGTTTCATTTTCAAGAAGCGGTGATTTCATAGTTTGTGATATTCATCTGATCGTTTCATGAGATGTTTCTGAGCTTTTATGCTGAACCTCTTTCTTCATAGCCTAACCAAATCAATGTTACAGTCCAAATAAAGACCCTTCTGACCGATCATTGAGAATGTCAAGCCGAGTAGGGTATCAAGGGATAAGTTCCATGTTGTAAAGTCGCATTCTTATAAGCCGACAATCGCATTTAGGAGCTTGGAGCACCGAGGTCATGGAAGGAGAAATTCTCCGGGGAATCAAAATAAAGGCCAAAATTGAAGAAAGAAAGATGGGGTCGATCAGCAAGGAAAGATAGGAGATCGATGAGGAAAGAGCGAAAAATGACAAAAAAAAAAAGAAAAAGAAAAAAAAAAGAAAAGAAAAATGAAGTCTTGTCAGTGAAAACCTGAAAGGGCGCTGCAAGACAATAGTGAGTTAAAAGAACAAAGAGAGAGGCTAGTCGGTGAAAACCCGAAAGGGCACTACTAGTCGAATGAGGGTCGTTAGATTTGCCATCAAACAAGATTGGGAAAGCTGGGTACAAAGTCATGGATGGACTATGTGAGCGGATTAAGAGTTGATTCCAAAATACATGTCGTGTTAATAAGGTCGTCATCTCTTCAGTCCTTTACCTCTCCCGTAAGGGACGTCATCATTTTTTTTCATCTTTGGGTTGGAAGCTTTTTCGTTTCCATCATTTTGTCTTGCTTCAGTTCGTTTCAGTTTCTCCAACATCAAACGAGCAAAGAAAGTTTTGCAAAACTTGTTATAGTTTCATAGTTGTACCAGAGCAAGTCAGGACCAACCTTGATAATTGGAGCCCAATGTTTCACATCGGCACAAAGTATGCCACATCAAGGAGTGTACCATGAAGGAGATCATCAAAGGATATGCAGATTTCAAGATGCAGTTAAATTTCAAATCAAAGCCTGCCAAGCAGCAATTTCGAGCTTTCAACAGTCAAAGCCCGCCCGAGCGGCAATTTCAAGTTTCAGCAATTTCTTTCAAATCAAAGCCTGCCAAGCAGCAATTTCAAACTTTCAACAGTCAAAGCCCGCCCGAGCGGCAATTTCAAGTTTCAGCAATTTCAATTTTCAAGTCAAGCCCGTCAAAGCGGCAATTTCTACTTTCAAGTCAAAGCCCGTCAAAGCGGCAATTTCATTCAAGTCAAGCCCGTCAAAGCGACAATTTCATTCAAGTCAAGCCCGTCAAAGCGGCAATTTCAACATTCAAGTCAAGGCCCGTCAAAGCGGCAATTTCAATTTTCAAGTCAAAGCCCGTCAAAGCGGCAATTTCAACTTTCAAGTCAAAGTCCGTCAAAGCGGCAATTTCATTCAAGTCAGAGCCCGTCAAAGCGGCAATTTCAACTTTCACGTCAAAGCCCGTCAAAGTGGCAATTTCATTCAAGTCAAAGCCCGTCAAAGCGGCAATTTCAGCTATTCCAGTCAAAGCCCGTCAAAGCGGCAATTTCATTCAAGTCAAAGCCCGTCAAAGCGGCAATTTCAATTTTCAAGTCAAGCCCGTCAAAGCGGCAATTTCAACATTCAAGTCAAAGCCCGCCCGAGCGGCAATTTCAACTTTCAAGTCAAAAGCCCGCCCGAGCGGCAATTTCAATTTTCAAGTCAAAGCCCGTCAAAGCGGCAATTTCAACTTTCAAGTCAAAGCCCGCCCAAGCGGCAATTTCAATGTTCAAGTCAAAGCCCGCCCAAGCGGCAATTTCAATGTTCAAGTCAAAGCCCGTCAAAGCGGCAATTTCAACTTTCAAGTCAAAAGCCCGCCCGAGCGGCAATTTCAATTTTCAAGTCAAAGCCCGTCAAAGCGGCAATTTCAACTTTCAAGTCAAAGCCCGCCCAAGCGGCGATTTCAATGTTCAAGTCAAAGCCCGCCCAAGCGGCAATTTCAATGTTCAAGTCAAAGCCCGTCAAAGCGGCAATTTCAACTTTCAAGTCAAAGCCCGTCAAAGCGGCAATTTCAACTTTCAAGTCAAGGCCCGCCCGAGCGGCAATTTCAACTTTCAAGTCAAAGCCCGCCCAAGCGGCAATTTCAATCTTCAAGTCAAGCCTGTCAAAGCGGCAATTTCAATTTTCAAGTCAAAGCCCGTCAAAGCGGCAATTTCAGCGGCAATTTCAAAGCCCGTCAAAGCGGCAATTTTACTTTCAAGTCAAAGCCCGTCAAAGCGGCAATTTCAAATTTCAAGGCAAAGCCCGCCCGAGCGGCAATTTCAAGTTTTCAAGACTACTTTGGTAGTGGAAGCTTCGGACCAGTTTATCAGATTGGGAAGCATGAAGAAGTTAGCTTAGGAATTGTAATTTTACATTTCAAATGTTGTATTTTCATTTTTCCTTTGTAAAGCAGTGACCACCAGCTAGCTAGCCAGCAACCAGCGACAGTGACCAGCAGCAACAACTCTAGTATGTCAAAGGTGTCTAGAATTAGTCCGGGTAAGTCTAGGAGCGTCGAGTCAGTCCCAGTTAGTTCTGAAAGTGTCTAGAGTTAGTCTGTGTATGTCTAGAGAGTGCTTATTGTTAGTCTAGAAGATTCCAGTGTCTGTCTAAATGCGGTAGTCCCAGCTATCGCACGTGAGGAACTACACTGACCTGATTCCTTAGTCCGGGGATATGTAGGTAGCCTTGTTCTTGGTTGGAATCGAAGAATCAAGGTTCGGTCACAATTTTGTAAGCGTGTTCTCGGCTAGAACTGAAAAAGCCAAAATTAGTTGTCGATTACGTCTGTTGAACCCCCAAAAATTACCCTTTCTTTAGGAAAAGATAGGTTTCGGGTATAATGTTCAACAATATGGGACTCCAAAGGGTTTACTTTGGAGTCGCCACCTAATTTAGGAGAATTAGGAACCAATTAATTAAATAGTGCGTGCAAGCACTCCGTTTTAAGGAAGTGGTCTATTTCAGAGATTCTAAGTAAGAGGTTCAATTATTTTCGAAAGAAGGTTTCGATTTGAAAGCACTTTCGAAAATCCGTAAAAATTACGGTTAATCCTTCGGTTTTCACAAAATAGCTCTATAAATGCAAGTTTACAAAGTTTAGTTCAAAAAGCTTGAAAATTAATGCTAAAATCTAAGATTGTGATAAATTACGCTTTAAATAAATATGAATTTAAATGTAATAATAGTAAGAGTAATAATAATAATAAATGTATTTTGGGAAGAGATAAGAAAATTAATTAACATGGAGAAAATCTCAATTGAAGTTGCAATCTAAGGGATTCGAAACAAAGTTACTACTTTTATTATTTCCAAATTTTATTGCACGCACTATTTAACTAAAAGGTTCGAAATTCCTAAATAAGATGGAAATTCAAAAGAAATAAATATTCGCAAAATAACTCAATAAATAAATAAGCATTCATTCATAAATAATCAAATAATTTATTCTACCACAAGTAGTTATCTACGGGGAATTCCTATAGACATGGATTCTAAGGGAACTAGGGATAAGAGAAGGGTTAGAAGGTAGAACCCGGAGATTGCGGATTGAATGACTACTTTTATTTTTTACATTATGCCCATGAGCCTAAGTTATATTAAGCGGCTCAACAAAGCATTTTCAAAATTCTATAGGTCTCCATTTCTTGAAAGCTTGAATGCGAACTCTACCCCAAGTGAATCCAATGCCAGTGTAAGCCGATAAGCCAGTCCCAATTGGTGAGTTTACTCAACTCGATCCCGAGGTTCCATGCCAAAGAAAGTAGAGAGATAAGGAATTAGTAAATATCAAAAATTATTTACTATAAATCAAACCAAATGTAGAAATTAATCCAGATAAGTGAATTTCAATAAACACCAAGGTCTGGTATGAAAGCAAAAACGCATATAACTAATGAATTGACCCTCACAGCCACAAAAAGGTAATTCAATTTATCCTTAAGCCGTCAAGCAAATTTCACATGCCAAAGAGCAAAACTTTAGACACCGTACCATTTTAAAGACATAAGCCAACTATAACAAATTTGACAGAACCTTCAATCATGCTATATAACATAAGCCAGGGAAGATTAACAAGCCAGGGTCCAAGTTACTCATGTTATCTAAATAAAGAGGGATTAAATTCCAAGTATATCCTGTTCAACTCTAAAGACCAAACTTAACAAGATGACTACTAAGCACTTGTTCACTCAAGCTACTTTAGCCAGTTTGTAGATGTAAAATTGAGGATTCAACAAAGGACATTTAATCAAGGGCTCATTACCAAAAGAACTTATAACTAGGAAATAAGCAATTTGCAACTATAAGTACCCCACTACTGACTATCAGGTGGGGCAGTAAAGACAACCATAAAATGAACCAGTTCAACCAAAATAATGAAACACATAACTAATAAAAATAAGATTAATTAAAATCAAAAAATTCAATCAAAGAGTCTTAAAGAACCCAGATTTGCCATTTTTATTAACATTCCTCTTTAGGCACACTTTCTAAGGAAATAAGCTAACAACACAATAACCTCACTGTTAAAAATTGACCAGACTTCAGAAGTATTCTTAACAAATGCATTAGGTCGAAGGCAATGCATGAACAGGTCCAATAGATAGAACAAGGGTTTTCTAAACAGGTTGCAAACAAGAGAAACAATAACATATACAAGTTTTAACTAAATATGCAATTCTTAGAAGGTAGGTTAATTCCTCAACAGTTCCATCATTCAAGCAATGACATTTCATCAAAAATTGAAGACCCATCTTATGCACTTGACAAAGGAAATGCAGACAAGCAGACTTAGAAATACAGACCATGGATTAAGCTTAAAACTGGAACATCTAATTATTCCTAAGAAAATGCAGAAACAAATCTCAGCTTGGACCTATAATCTGATTGCTCATACTTACTTTAAACTCCATGAAATATGACCATAGCATCAAGATAGGGAGAATCACACTTTATCCCTTAAAGATTCCGGAAACCAAACAACCTGAACAAACACTCACCTCTCTCACACTCACTTCAATCAGACAAAGGCACTGCTGAACACACAACTAGACACAAACTGAACAAATACACGCACACACCTGAGCATACAAAATGATAAAAAGCTGACCCCTACTGCTCCCTGCTACTACCTAGACTTCAAATTCCATTCCCACAGACCAAACTCCAACCTGAACTAACTACAGCTTCTCCTTTCTATTCCAGAACTTGCCACACCTACACTCTATTGAACTACTAGCAGACAGCCCTGGACTAACCACAGAACAACCTCACTACTGCAACAACCCTCTACTGCATCCACACAAGCATCAGCATGATGCACTTACACATAGCATGCTCACCCAGCACCCTCACAGACAAAACAGGACATCAGCACCTTCCTCCTGCCTGACTAGCTATCAGAAACCTAACTCAACTCCTAACAGACTACTGCTGCCCCTTTTCATTCCCTGAAACTGCAGCACAGGACCTCTCTAATCTCTTAACAAAACTGCAGCATACCATAACTCCTTCCAAAACCACCTATAAACACCTAAACAAACTCCACACTACTGCTACTCCCTGCTAAGACATTCCAGACCACCTGATCATCAAACAAGCAACCAAACACCTCCTTTGAAAAACCTGAACCATCACACAATAGCAAGAAACACTACCAGAATCTCCCCATACTCTGAACCAAATCATCTGAGCCTCCAAAATCAACTCCCTGCCTCCCTGAGCTACCAGAACTCCCTGAAAACTTTCTAAACTTGCAGCACCACTATACACTCCTGAACTCCCTCACAGACCCTTTTAGACCCTTCACACACCCCTTTCACAACTGAATAAAAGCTGAAAAGCCCCTTTACTTCACAGAGAAGGGAGACAGGAAGCAGAAACAAGAAAATAGAAGAACTAATTAAATAACTTATTGCTTGTACATTTCTTTGAAGGGTCAATCTTAGACATACAATTAACTCTATTATAATCAAGCGAGACCAATTTTAAACAAACATTGCTAGTAGATAGTTCAAGAGTTTTCTTAGGTTGTTTCACTATTTAAAGTTAATCATGGATACTAATAAAGTTTAACACGAACCAGCTGCTAGTCTTTATTACACATTTGAAGCAAAGTAAACACATAAGCTAATCAAGGCTCAGCTAATATCAACAATAACAATAACTATATTATACCAACTAAAACAGAAAATGCGAGAGGCACTGACCTTTTTGCGGGCAGTGAAATGAGGCTCGAATCTGAGTTTGTGCGAGCACCTCGACAAGCTGAGTGAACTCAGGGGCGACTCAGCTAGACCTCAAATACTTAAAATATTCAACTTAAAGAAAAGCTTAAACTGTTAGGACTTTTTTAGTCGAAAACTGACTGTTAAAATCCCCAAAAAGTTTCCCCCCTTTTCCCACTGTTCAAAGGTTTTTTTTATAGGTGTTTGAGAGTGCAAAAAACACTCCCATTTCGATGTGGGATAAATCCTATATATATGCTTGATTCTAAAGCTAAAAACAGGTAAAAAAAAGGAGTAAAATGAAATGAAATTTACCTTGTTGATCTGACGGTGGAAAATCGATCCCTTTAGACTGGATGGGTGAGATTTTGAGGCTTGTACTTCCTCTTCTCTCATTTGTCCAGCACAAAAGGTGATTGTACTGGATAAACGAGAGAGGGAAAGCAATCCGACGTCGCTTAGGTAGTGGAGACTCAGCGGGACCATGGATGACGATGGATTCTTGGCGTGTTGTGGGATTTTTGGGGGGAAAGATTGGGGATTTAGGGCTGGGAATCGGGTAATCGTGTAAGGGAATTGGGGATTGGGGTTGACTGAAATGGGTAAGGGAAATAGGCAAAAATTGGGTGTGGGCCGGGTTATGTAGTGTGTGTATATATTGCATAAGTGATC
Organism: Petunia x hybrida; assembly: GCA_037355625.1. NCBI lineage: Eukaryota > Viridiplantae > Streptophyta > Magnoliopsida > Solanales > Solanaceae > Petunia > Petunia x hybrida. The sequence goes on from JBBBVM010000306.1 coordinate 179,763, forward strand.
CGAAATTAAAAGGAAGAACGATTTTGGCCCCTCAGTTAGGATTAAATGAGTAATTGAGGGTGTTGCGCGGGTAGGACAGAAATTAGGATATGCCTTGTAATTTTAGCCTTTTCTTCCCAGATTTTATTAATTCACCTTAAAATTTAAAAATTGATTTTTTATTAGAATAATTAGTATTAATTAAAATTTCCGGGACAAAATTGGGTGTCAACAGCTGCCCCTCTTTACCCGGAAAAGGATGAAAGAGTTTTTAGGGTAAAGAAGTTGACGAGAAACCAATTTTGTCCCGATAAAACCAAGACTTTTGATTTCCAAGGACCAAAAGACGAGGCTTATGGATATGGCCGAACTCTGGTTTATGAGTTGCCTACATATCTCGGGCTAAAAGAGAATCAGGCCAGATGTAGTTCGACGACACTTAGAAACGAAGACTCGCACGATTGATTGAAAAAGACACACGAATAGGATAGAATTCAAACTGACCCCTAATCTGGAATGAAAGATTAGGTAAGACTTGCTTGTTCGAGTGCGATTCTTCAGATCCTTGTTGACGAGTCTAGCTCATATCAACAATTGCCCCAGTTCACTGCTAAGAAAGAGTTCCACGTTATGCTCCAAATGCTGCTGCGGTATTGCCAAAATTCTGTAAAGACTTAACAAACGGTAAGCGAGCAACTGCTAATAAACTGTAATAATTGGAATGAGAAATAAATAAAGGGATAAGATAAAATTGTAAATGCTAGTTGTGATGTTATCAACAAGTTCTTCTTTCGATCAACTGACAAAGTGCTCCGCCCGGAGAACCTCTAGGCTGATCATTATTCTGAAACAGTAAAGCAAGACAATAAGTAAAGCGGGTACGAATTGCAGAATATAAGGCTGTTACAAAATAAGTCGACTAACGAGACATAATGCCTCAAGTCGACTTGGCTAATCTACATCCTACGCAGGTAACATAACGTTTATTTATAAGGCGAACGAGCCTAAAACGTTCAATTATAAGGCGAACGAGCCTAAAACGTTCAATTATAAGGCGAACGAACCTAAAACGCTCAATTATAAGGCGAACGAGCCTAAAACGTTTAATTATAAGGCGAACGAGCCTAAAACGTCCAATTATAAGGCGAACGAGCCTAAAACGTTCAATTATAAGGCGAACGAGCCTAGAACGTTCAATTATAAGGCGAACGAGCCTAGACCATTAGGCAAGCAAAAGAGGCAAAATTCATTAAAGCAGGTACTTCTCTAGACTTAGAAATATCTGCAAATCACAAAATGAAATTTTTAGTAAACGTTCCCACGAAGCGAAATAGAAATGAAACGGATAGGCTTATCAATTTGCAAGGAATATAGAAATGTCGCCTTTCAGCAATAAACCATGATAAAGCATAATGCTTTAGATCATGAATAGGTAGTCCACAATGCAATCTCGGAATGTGCTCCATTCTATTGATGAAGCAATGAGGCGTCGGGTCTCGAAGCGTCCAACGTCCTAGTGCAACTTGAAAACCTGCATATCCCATTTACGGGTGGGTTAACCCGAATTGTTCATTTATAAGGCGAACGAGCCTAAACCGTTCATTTATAAGGCGAACGAGCCCAAAAACGTTCATTTATAAGGCGAACGAGCCTAAACGCTCAATTATAAGGCGAACGAGCCTAAAACGTTCAATTATAAGGCGAACGAGCCTAAGACGTTCATTTATAAGGCGAACGAGCCTAAATTTAATAGTACCCTACAAAATAAAGTTGCAAATTGGATTAATTAAGGTAAGATAATGCAAAACAAATAAGCAAAGCTAGGTCGAGTTGCTTGTATTGATAATGCTGCACAACGTCGAATGCTGCCTTCAGTCCATATTGAAACCGATGTTCAATTTTGCTAGTTCTTCTTATTCTACTGCTTTTGGAATTCCTGCATCCAAAGAAAAATCGTGAGTTCGGAAAGATGGGCCCAAAAGCCTCAACATTTTGTTTTGCTCCTTCTTTCTTTATGCTGAACTTTGCAGTAGCACCAAAACGAACTTGCCCCTGTTTTCAAAGAAAAAACTGTTAGTTTTTGAACAAATAGTGGCTGGCTTGATTGAACACCTAATGCGGCTTCAAATCTGCATCTTCTTGTATGGAAATCAGATGTATTGCTGCTGCGAGAGTCTGATGCCCTTGAAATTCTTCTTTTGCACAAAAGATATCGACTAAGATTGGCTTGGCTTATTTGGAAAAATGGATTTTCATTGATTTCGGGATTAAAAACCCAATAAAGGGTACAAGATAGTTCATTACATAAAACTTCAAAAGAGTAGGAAAACATAAGATAGTCGGGCAATAATGCCATTTCAACAAGCAAAGTGTTGTCGTTTGATCTTCTTGTTAAGCTTCACGCTTCCTTTTCAAATGCCCTAGTGCCAATTTTGATGAATCACCTCTGATGATAATTGCATTTGCTGCTGGAGGATCATAATTGCTTGTTTGCCCTTGCTTCACACTTATCTTGCCATTTTCAATCATATTCTGGATTTTGTGCTTAAGTGCCAAGCATTCTTCTGTGTCATGGCCTTGAATATTTGAGTGATATGCGCACCTCTTCGATAAATCAAATCCTAGAGGCGGATTTTCTGGGATCCATCCCTTCCTTGCTTGCAATAGTCCTTCTGCTTTCAATCTCTCAAATATGTCTGACAATGATTCATAGAGATGAGTGAAAGTACGAGGTCTTAACTTCTTCATCCTCTGATGACCAGATGGTGCCTGATAAGATCGATGCTGACGGCTTGAATTCTGCATATCATGATTGTAGTGCACTTGCGAAGGCTGGGAGTCTTGAATATTTTCAGGTGCATCAGAACAATTGAAAACTGGCATTGTAGCGTCATAGTCAATCGACCTCCCGGTTTGAAACTTTTCTTCCAAAATCTTTGCATACCGGATTAGACTGGGAAAATCCTTTAAATTGGCAAAAAGTAGCTTTTCATAAAATAGGCCTTCTTGAAGGTCAATGAAAGTTGCTATCAGCTCATCTTCAGGTAATGGAGGATGCATCTTAGAAGCCTCTAGCCTCCATCTCACAGCAAATTCTGCAACAGACTCATGCGGCATCTTCTTGATTTTGCGCATATCAATTAGATAAGGATCTCTTACTATGTTGAACTTGTATTGTTCCACAAAGTCTCGAGCCATGTCTTCCCATGTGTGCCATTTGGTAAAATCCTGTTTAGTATACCATGCAAGTGCCATTCCTGATAAACTCTGAATAAACAATCTCATAAGCAAAGCTTCATCCTTGCCAATTCCAATTAATCTGCTGCAATAATCTTTCAGATGTGCATAGGGGTCCCCTTTTCCATTGAAAGTGTTAAATTTTGGTATCTTGTACCCACTTGGAAGCTCAATGTCCGGGTGAATGCTTAAATCTTCATAGCATAGGCTTTGAATATTCCTAGAGCGCAATTCTTTTTGCATGATCTTTCTCAAAACCTGCTCATCCATATTATGAGGATAAGTTGTCTCAACTTCTTTCTCAGGCAATTCTTGTGAATGCACTATCAATTGATTTGATTGACTCCCCACAGCAGGCATAGTGATAAAAGGTGGTTGGTATAAAGTTGCAGCTGGCCCAGCATTTGGATTGGTAAGATATTCTTGTGGGATTTGTGGATATATAGTATTTATAGGCATTGGGTAATTAGGCATTGTTAAGTAATGTGGATTGGAGGTAAAGCTTGTATTTGGCAAAGGTTTGCTAGTGTTGACAAAGTTGACAATCCTATTCCTTTGGACCACATGCTCTTCAACATCATCATTCTGTGCTTGCAAGATACCCATACCAGAACTGGTCGCCTGAAGCTGCTTTGCCATGTTGTTTTGTCCTTGATGCAGATTTTCAGCCATTTCAGTGTTCAATGCTAGCCAACCTTTAACAAATAAATTCTACACATTGAACAAAAGCAAGTTAATACATAAAATGACAATGCATGCATAAGATTTTAAATGTAAAATAGGCCATTAGGCCGAATGGATGGGACCAAAATCTCGACTCAACACATGAGTAAAATATTTAAGAGTTCGAAACTTGAGAAAAACAACTTTGAAAGTTTTTACTAAATTAGTATGCGTGCTAGACCATTTTGACACAAATTGCTAAAATGGTCGGCTTATTTTGAACATCAATGCTTTGCTCGGCTATCGATTCTCGTTTGTCGCACAACAATCTGTACCAATTCATAGAAAACCCGCTTCTGATAACTATGAAATCAACATCAATGTCTTCAATTTTCCTTTGCACAATTTTGCCCCAGTTATAACTTCAACATCTCAACTTGCTTTGCGAAATTGCCCCAGTTATGACTTCAACATTTCAACTTGTTTTGTAAAAATTGCCCCAGTTATGACTTTCAAAACTTCAAACTGCTTATCAAAAGCTGCCCCGGTTGCAATCTCCCACGTCTTCTACTTGCTTTGCAAAATTTGCCCCAGTTTCTATCTTTGGGAAAAATTAAAATTTAAATACTAAAGGGTCGAGCCCGATGGAGGAGCCTACGTATCCCCCCTTGGGAATCAGACCGTGCGTAGTTCTGCTTACATAGAAGAGATTTCCAAATGATAGTGTAACCGAAACTCGATATGAGTTGCCTACGCTTCCCGCCTTGGGAAACCGGTTACAGTAGTTTGCTTACATAGGAATAAATTCAAACATTCATAATTTGATATTCTTTCTTTTCTTTTCTTTTAACAAAACTAACAAAAGGAAAATACAATAGTTACTTCCTAATAATGCAAATAAACTAACTTCTGCTTCTGCAACTCTACTGCTTTCTGGAACTTGATAGATGCCTAAATGCCCTTCTTTGAGGAATCTCCCTTTGCATATGGAAGGATTGCGACAAAAGGTTTGCCGGTGCCGTCTGTTGGTAGAACCTTGACCTGGCCAGAGTTAATCAAGCTTTCAACTTTCTCCTTAAATGTAATGCATTCCCCAATATAATGCCCATGCATTCCTGAATGGTAAATGCAGAATTTTCCAAAATTCTCAGGCTTAAGTGACCGGCATGATTTTGGTTCTATAGGATGTACCAAATTGAACTCCTTGAGCCTTTCAAATAGCCGTGCGTAAGATTCTGGGAGCCGTGTGAATGCGAAAGCAGATCTTTTGGCATGGTTCGACTGTGAGCTTGGATTAACAATTACTTGCGCATTGGCACTAGGTTCCCCTGCTATGGCTGGCAAAGGTTTCGACATGACAGCTTTTCCTTTGTCTTTGGACTGTGCTTCAACCAATTCACACTTTCTCTTGTCAGAAATTATTGCAACCGGCTCTACTTGAAGCTCTGCAGATTTTCTTTTCAATGGACTGCCCTTTGCCAGAATCGGGTTCGAGAATTTATAATGCGCGACAAAGTCCCGGGCTAGTTTATCCCAATTGTCCAATTTCCAAGGACCTCGTATTGCAAACCATGTCAAAACTGGTTCCTTAAGTGTCCTAGCAAACATCATCAACTTGGTTTCATTGCTTGGTCCATACCTTGCGACCCAGCCAAGGTATGCTTTCAAATGATCACGAGGATTTCCTTTCCCGTCATACATTGGTGGATCAGCTGAGTCAAAAACATCCACATGTTCACTTTCTGCCTCCCCTAAGCTTACTTGAGATGGTAGAGCATTCTCATCTATCATTGTGCCATTGCTATCTTTAGCATTGGGAAGCCCTTTCCCGTTGCTTTTCTCATTGCTCTTCTTTGAGGAGCCACCAAATTCCTTTTCCAACAGGAATGCATGCAAATTAGGGAACTGTTGAGCATCACACTCAAATGCTGGAGCTACTTGCATTGTAGGAGGTGCAACAGTATAAATAGGGGCAACAGGAGCACTTGGTCCTGGGCTTGGCACGTTACGCACTGGATTGCGAGCATCCATGAGCGCGATAACCAATTCAGTAAGGCTAGTGAGTCTCTTTTCCAAACTTGCCACGGTTGCTTCAAGCTTGTTAACCTTGTCTTGGTGGGATTCCTCCTTTTCGGTCAAGTCAATCACAACATTTTGACGAGCCATAGGTCCTGATCTTGATGTTCAAAATAATTAACCCTTTAGCAACGCATACTGAATTTAATAAAAATTTATTAAAGATGAAACTGACGGATCAACTTATTCCAAAATGGAAAATTTGAGACCGTACTGGAAAGACCCAAGATTTTAAGTAAGACACTCATTTTGTTAAGGCAAACCAGATGCGAAAATGCTTATTTAATTCTGAAGTTATTTTCAAAAGTAACATACTTGCGAATACTTTAGAATATGACGCTAAACAATATTTTGCAAAATGACAAGAACGGGTTTAAGATAAACAAAATAATATTTGAAAGCCATTTTAAAATAATAGTATGCATGAATTCAGATGATAGATAAATGATTTCATAAAGCAGTTAACTTTACAAAAGATAAGTTGAAGTAACATAACGTTAATCTTACCATACCGCTGAACAAATTCAATTACTGCGCAATCAGTGCCAACAAATTTCAAGCAAGATGCACATATTTAGCAAGTAATCGCATATTAGACAGACAATTTGACATGTGGCAAACACAAGTAGTTGAGCGTAAATAAAGATGCAGGCGCGTCCTACCCTGTAAAGTACCTCTTTGTGCCAGATGTGGGCCTAAGACGCCAGATAGGTGATAACGAAAAGTAGTCCAAGCCGGTTTTGCAATAATCGAATTTAGAGTAAGTAACAATAACAGTAATAATAATTTCTCTTTCATTATAACTTGATTTTGAGTACATCATTGTTACATAAAAAATAGAAAGTGCCGGACATAATTTAAATACATTGTTTTGGGTACAACGAAAATATAAATAACTGCTATAACTACATTGCATCAGGCTCGAGGAGGCAATGGAACTGAAGTGCGGGCCTGTTTCGATCAATCCTTGCTTGCTTGCACAATTGGTGTAATTTCTGACCTCCGGTCCCAAATGTGGTTTACATCCCAAAGACTTGCTTGAATCAAACATCGATCAAATGGATCGAACGTCTTATCGTCCTTTCGACGTCTCTTGCCCCAACTTATTATCTTCTTGCAAGTATCTTCTCAATTTCAACTTGATGACTATTTGAATACCTCTTGAATTCAAGTATCCTCTAGTCTACAAAATTAATAAAAGTATTCTAAATTTAATTAATTGCAAAACTTGGCTTGGACTGGAAGTTTCGTTATCACATAAACATATAATATGCACCGTTGTTGGGTTTAAACCCGTCAACGAAAAAGGGCGGTTTTCCTAGCTATGGAGGCGGTACCAAGGACCGGGTCCAATCTAAGGTTTATGCATGCATGCTCCTAAAGGAGACTCTAGAGTGGGTTTACTAAACACAAGGCTATTTTTGAGTGGCAAGCGGTCACGCGGTAGTAAAACTATCCGCTCACCCCGCAGGTACGCGCACTCTTTCTTAAAGGGTTTTTTGTGAGTTGCGGGTGTATATGCATACACCTCGCGGGTATAAGTAACCATGAAGAAGCTCCCAGGAGTGGGGGAAATATGAACGGAATGCCAGTTTTATATGTGCACAAATAAAGTGTAGTGACATGCTTTCAGTGACAAACAATTGCAAATAATCAAATTAAATAAACATGCTATTTTGCAAATAATAAACAAATAAAGAGTTATCTTGTGAAAACCTTGCGGTTAGAACCTTAAGGTATCCCCAGCGGAGTCGCCACGCTGTTGAACCCCCAAAAATTACCCTTTCTTTAGGAAAAGATAGGTTTCGGGTATAATGTTCAACAATATGGGACTCCAAAGGGTTTACTTTGGAGTCGCCACCTAATTTAGGAGAATTAGGAACCAATTAATTAAATAGTGCGTGCAAGCACTCCGTTTTAAGGAAGTGGTCTATTTCAGAGATTCTAAGTAAGAGGTTCAATTATTTTCGAAAGAAGGTTTCGATTTGAAAGCACTTTCGAAAATCCGTAAAAATTACGGTTAATCCTTCGGTTTTCACAAAATAGCTCTATAAATGCAAGTTTACAAAGTTTAGTTCAAAAAGCTTGAAAATTAATGCTAAAATCTAAGATTGTGATAAATTACGCTTTAAATAAATATGAATTTAAATGTAATAATAGTAAGAGTAATAATAATAATAAATGTATTTTGGGAAGAGATAAGAAAATTAATTAACATGGAGAAAATCTCAATTGAAGTTGCAATCTAAGGGATTCGAAACAAAGTTACTACTTTTATTATTTCCAAATTTTATTGCACGCACTATTTAACTAAAAGGTTCGAAATTCCTAAATAAGATGGAAATTCAAAAGAAATAAATATTCGCAAAATAACTCAATAAATAAATAAGCATTCATTCATAAATAATCAAATAATTTATTCTACCACAAGTAGTTATCTACGGGGAATTCCTATAGACATGGATTCTAAGGGAACTAGGGATAAGAGAAGGGTTAGAAGGTAGAACCCGGAGATTGCGGATTGAATGACTACTTTTATTTTTTACATTATGCCCATGAGCCTAAGTTATATTAAGCGGCTCAGCAAAGCATTTTCAAAATTCTATAGGTCTCCATTTCTTGAAAGCTTGAATGCGAACTCTACCCCAAGTGAATCCAATGCCAGTGTAAGCCGATAAGCCAGTCCCAATTGGTGAGTTTACTCAACTCGATCCCGAGGTTCCATGCCAAAGAAAGTAGAGAGATAAGGAATTAGTAAATATCAAAAATTATTTACTATAAATCAAACCAAATGTAGAAATTAATCCAGATAAGTGAATTTCAATAAACACCAAGGTCTGGTATGAAAGCAAAAACGCATATAACTAATGAATTGACCCTCACAGCCACAAAAAGGTAATTCAATTTATCCTTAAGCCGTCAAGCAAATTTCACATGCCAAAGAGCAAAACTTTAGACACCGTACCATTTTAAAGACATAAGCCAACTATAACAAATTTGACAGAACCTTCAATCATGCTATATAACATAAGCCAGGGAAGATTAACAAGCCAGGGTCCAAGTTACTCATGTTATCTAAATAAAGAGGGATTAAATTCCAAGTATATCCTGTTCAACTCTAAAGACCAAACTTAACAAGATGACTACTAAGCACTTGTTCACTCAAGCTACTTTAGCCAGTTTGTAGATGTAAAATTGAGGATTCAACAAAGGACATTTAATCAAGGGCTCATTACCAAAAGAACTTATAACTAGGAAATAAGCAATTTGCAACTATAAGTACCCCACTACTGACTATCAGGTGGGGCAGTAAAGACAACCATAAAATGAACCAGTTCAACCAAAATAATGAAACACATAACTAATAAAAATAAGATTAATTAAAATCAAAAAAATTCAATCAAAGAGTCTTAAAGAACCCAGATTTGCCATTTTTATTAACATTCCTCTTTAGGCACACTTTCTAAGGAAATAAGCTAACAACACAATAACCTCACTGTTAAAAAATTGACCAGACTTCAGAAGTATTCTTAACAAATGCATTAGGTCGAAGGCAATGCATGAACAGGTCCAATAGATAGAACAAGGGTTTTCTAAACAGGTTGCAAACAAGAGAAACAATAACATATACAAGTTTTAACTAAATATGCAATTCTTAGAAGGTAGGTTAATTCCTCAACAGTTCCATCATTCAAGCAATGACATTTCATCAAAAATTGAAGACCCATCTTATGCACTTGACAAAGGAAATGCAGACAAGCAGACTTAGAAATACAGACCATGGATTAAGCTTAAAACTGGAACATCTAATTATTCCTAAGAAAATGCAGAAACAAATCTCAGCTTGGACCTATAATCTGATTGCTCATACTTACTTTAAACTCCATGAAATATGACCATAGCATCAAGATAGGGAGAATCACACTTTATCCCTTAAAGATTCCGGAAACCAAACAACCTGAACAAACACTCACCTCTCTCACACTCACTTCAATCAGACAAAGGCACTGCTGAACACACAACTAGACACAAACTGAACAAATACACGCACACACCTGAGCATACAAAATGATAAAAAGCTGACCCCTACTGCTCCCTGCTACTACCTAGACTTCAAATTCCATTCCCACAGACCAAACTCCAACCTGAACTAACTACAGCTTCTCCTTTCTATTCCAGAACTTGCCACACCTACACTCTATTGAACTACTAGCAGACAGCCCTGGACTAACCACAGAACAACCTCACTACTGCAACAACCCTCTACTGCATCCACACAAGCATCAGCATGATGCACTTACACATAGCATGCTCACCCAGCACCCTCACAGACAAAACAGGACATCAGCACCTTCCTCCTGCCTGACTAGCTATCAGAAACCTAACTCAACTCCTAACAGACTACTGCTGCCCCTTTTCATTCCCTGAAACTGCAGCACAGGACCTCTCTAATCTCTTAACAAAACTGCAGCATACCATAACTCCTTCCAAAACCACCTATAAACACCTAAACAAACTCCACACTACTGCTACTCCCTGCTAAGACATTCCAGACCACCTGATCATCAAACAAGCAACCAAACACCTCCTTTGAAAAACCTGAACCATCACACAATAGCAAGAAACACTACCAGAATCTCCCCATACTCTGAACCAAATCATCTGAGCCTCCAAAATCAACTCCCTGCCTCCCTGAGCTACCAGAACTCCCTGAAAACTTTCTAAACTTGCAGCACCACTATACACTCCTGAACTCCCTCACAGACCCTTTTAGACCCTTCACACACCCCTTTCACAACTGAATAAAAGCTGAAAAGCCCCTTTACTTCACAGAGAAGGGAGACAGGAAGCAGAAACAAGAAAATAGAAGAACTAATTAAATAACTTATTGCTTGTACATTTCTTTGAAGGGTCAATCTTAGACATACAATTAACTCTATTATAATCAAGCGAGACCAATTTTAAACAAACATTGCTAGTAGATAGTTCAAGAGTTTTCTTAGGCTGTTTCACTATTTAAAGTTAATCATGGATACTAATAAAGTTTAACACGAACCAGCTGCTAGTCTTTATTACACATTTGAAGCAAAGTAAACACATAAGCTAATCAAGGCTCAGCTAATATCAACAATAACAATAACTATATTATACCAACTAAAACAGAAAATGCGAGAGGCACTGACCTTTTTGCGGGCAGTGAAATGAGGCTCGAATCTGAGTTTGTGCGAGCACCTCGACAAGCTGAGTGAACTCAGGGGCGACTCAGCTAGACCTCAAATACTTAAAATATTCAACTTAAAGAAAAGCTTAAACTGTTAGGACTTTTTTAGTCGAAAACTGACTGTTAAAATCCCCAAAAAGTTTCCCCCCTTTTCCCACTGTTCAAAGGTTTTTTTTATAGGTGTTTGAGAGTGCAAAAAACACTCCCATTTCGATGTGGGATAAATCCTATATATATGCTTGATTCTAAAGCTAAAAACAGGTAAAAAAAAGGAGTAAAATGAAATGAAATTTACCTTGTTGATCTGACGGTGGAAAATCGATCCCTTTAGACTGGATGGGTGAGATTTTGAGGCTTGTACTTCCTCTTCTCTCATTTGTCCAGCACAAAAGGTGATTGTACTGGATAAACGAGAGAGGGAAAGCAATCCGACGTCGCTTAGGTAGTGGAGACTCAGCGGGACCATGGATGACGATGGATTCTTGGCGTGTTGTGGGATTTTTGGGGGGAAAGATTGGGGATTTAGGGCTGGGAATCGGGTAATCGTGTAAGGGAATTGGGGATTGGGGTTGACTGAAATGGGTAAGGGAAATAGGCAAAAATTGGGTGTGGGCCGGGTTATGTAGTGTGTGTATATATTGCATAAGTGATCCGAAATTAAAAGGAAGAACGATTTTGGCCCCTCAGTTAGGATTAAATGAGTAATTGAGGGTGTTGCGCGGGTAGGACAGAAATTAGGATATGCCTTGTAATTTTAGCCTTTTCTTCCCAGATTTTATTAATTCACCTTAAAATTTAAAAATTGATTTTTTATTAGAATAATTAGTATTAATTAAAATTTCCGGGACAAAATTGGGTGTCAACAACGTCTTTGTCCGAAAACTCTTCATGTTCTCGAACAAAGAGGGGCAGCTGTAATCACCTAATTTTGGCACCAAAATTCATAAATTGCTCAAAATAGTCGTACTAGATTTTTAGGATGTTTTGTCAAATTTTTTGTGGACTTCTAGTATTTGTTCTAACTAAATTTGTCTTTAATTGGGATATAAAATATGAAAATTGCCAACACTACTTGTTATGTGTTAATTGTGATTCTACATTTTATTTGTGATAGTATTGTAAATTTATGTGGTTTGAGTTGGATTAATTGTGTATATTTTGATTAGTATAGACCATTTTAATGGCTATCTGTAGCGAATAGGCAGCCCACGCTTTAGCCCATTTGCCCACTTTTCTGACCCGGCCCACTCACTAAATATATAAACCCAAAATTTACCATTTTTGCTCATTTGCATAAGAAACTCAGAAAAAATGGGGAAAACCTTTGTCAAATTTCCAAGCTGGCCGGAAATCGCTCACCACCACGGCTCTGCCGTGCCTCCGCCGATCGGCCACCGCCGGCCACCATCTCCGGTGGCCGGAAAAATACAAAATATATATCATTGGAAAGATCTCGAGACCCCCATTCCATTTCTCAACTCGGATTCTCCATATTCTTAGCCGTTTCTCGTAGATCGGGCTTCAAAGTTCCGGTGGAACTTCAACTCCGGCCATTTTTCCATTTTCGGGTAAGTTTTAGCTTTTCCCTCTTCCTCTCCACTCTCCCCCTCACCCTTGCATCTCCATTTCCCAAAAACCCCATCCCTTGCCCCGTTTTTCTTTTCACGTTTCTGTTTCCTTCTTCTTCTTCTTATTTTTTCTTTTTTTGTTTATGTTAATGATGATATTGGGGAGGGGCTGTGATGATTGTTTGTTTGGAGGTGTGGCGTCGAGGCAATAATGAGGCAGTGATGGGATGGAGGGGCTGTTCTGATTCTTGGTGATGTCGAGGCAGGGGTATGGGAACGTGTGGGGCTGTGATGAAGTTGATGACATGATGATGATGCTTAATTGAAATGTGGTGATGGAGTGTGAGTTAAGCGTGTTTCGAGTGGTGGAATTTGAGCGAGGCAGCGATAAGGGCGATTGGCGATGGCATTGCAAGGCTGTGAATGGTGTTGGATCAGTGGCGATGGGGATGTAATTGTTTCGTGAAGCACATGGGACTATGATAATGGCTAAGTTGATGCTGAGGCTGCTGTGTTTGTTCGGCGAGGTAGCAAGTTGTGATAGTGATGACAAGTAGACGCTGGCTTTGGTAACGCAGCGACTAGGGTGGTGTAGCTGTGTGGTTTTGAGACAGCAACGGTGACTTGGCTGCGATGATACAATGTTGTCCATGGCGAATGCTAAGCGACGTAGCGGGGGTTGGAAGAGCAGTGGCTCGTGGTGGCGATTCGATGCAACTATCATGGCAGCGAGACAGTGATAGGACACAGTGACGAGGCGTTGGAGGCAGTTTGGGGCAGTGTGGATGTCGGGTTCGTTAAATCTGATCCGAGGTAGCTTCTTATTAGTTGCGGGGGGCTGATGGCGTAGCATTGACTAGGCTGATGTGGGTCGATGCCAGAGCAGCGATGATGGTGATGAATTGGGGATTGTGAGGCTGTTTCATGATTGCTCGGATGTGAAGCGGTTGTACTTTTAGCTTAGCAAAAGGGTTAGGCAAAAATCCCAACTTTGTGTTTTGTTGTTTCTGTTTTGATTAGTGCTAAGAAAATGCTATTGTTTGAATGTTTGGTTAGAAAGAAGCATGTTCAATTGTTAGGTTTGAGTTTGTTCTAGGCTGCTTCAAGTGTTTTCAAGCATGCTTAGTTTAATTAGTATATTAATTGTCTGGGAGTTGGAGTTTGAATGAGAACCTGAGAAGTTTAGTTTAGTGTTTAGTGTAGAACCTTTTGTGCTTACGTGTTGACTGGTTGATTTAGTTAGGAATATGTCCAAGTTGTCACCTTGTTTAGTTTGCTTAGAGTTTAGTTATCTGGGAAAATTGATTGGATTTTGAAGCCCATTTAGTAAGTTATTTGGTTCCAAGATGAAATCTGATTTTGTTTTAAAAGAATAGAAGTAAAGGGTCAAAGAAAAGTACATTTGGGCAGCTTAATTAAAGGCTTTTTCTGCCATTATTTTGTTGCCTAGCAAAAGGAATCTCTGCATTTTTTTGTCCCTTGCCAAAGCCTGAGCACGCCCAAATCAAATTTTGATTTGGCATTTATTGTTTTTGTACCATGAGAGAGCTGTCCATTGTCTCTCTTCAGCCTATTTAAATGCTGCCTTCTCTCACATTAGAGGGAGAGAACACTCCTCTAGAACACTTCACATGAAAATCAGAGAAAGAGAACACACAGAACACACGACAAATCTGAAGAAAACACATTTTCACTCACACACTAAAAAAAGAAACAGATCTGAAAGATAGGACTAAAAATGAGAGGAACTTGAAAGAAAGTAGGAGAGTTGGTAGAGAAAGAGTGAAAAACACTTCTAGAGTTTAATCTTCTTAGTGAGGTTGTTTTTGGTTGTTGTAATGTCGCTGTTTCTACTGGTGGCTGCTTGCTAATATGTATGGTGCTGGTCAGTTTAGTCGCTGTCTTGCTTGGGCTTTAGCGTGGGGGGGTATGTTGCTGTTGACTCCTGTATTTTCTTTTAGCCCAGAGGTAAATTTTCAAGCCATTTAATATTGTATGAATGTTATTTTGGTTAGAGTTTAGAACAAAGTATCTAATAGCTTGCTCCAGGTCTAATAGACTCTCTTGTTACACGTTGTTTAACATGTTTTCATTTGCTAGCTGCTTCCATTCTTGCATGACATGAGCAATGCTTCTTTTTAAGTTTGACTTTGAAAACATGTGCTTATGACAACATTTAAAGGTTTATTTGCATACGTAAAAAATAACAAGGTCTAAATAAAATAACTTGCCTAAAGGGACACCTTTGAAGTGAGTAGGCAACATAGGACATTGAATGCAAAACTTTATAGGAAAGGAGCGCAACCTGTTATGACTTAAAAATTATTTTCGAAATCAATTGAGTGAAAAACAACATGTGTCTTTCTTAATGATTCGAGTAGGCAAATTAGGATTAAATGAATTAATTATATGGGACTCACTTAAGTTAGAGTAGGCAAAATTAGGATTAAACAAGATTAAACGCACTTGGATTTTAGCCAATTAATTGTTTACTTTAAACTCATTTAAGTCAAGAGATTTCGAACGGGTGAAGTACCTGCGCGATTTAATTGATTTAAGTCGAAAGATTTCGAACGGGTGAAGTACCTGCGCGATTATATTCGATTGGAGTTTTCAACTGTCATATGGTAAAATTTAATAATTAATAGAAGCATAACAAATCAAGGCAAAATATAAGAAATAAATTCAAAGAGTCGAAATGCGTCAATAAAAGCAACTGTGCTTGGCACAGGACTCGAGGGTGCCTAACACCTTCCCTCGAGTCAACCGAGATCCTTACCCGGAACTCTGACGCAGACCACTAAACGAGTCATAGGTGTTCTAGGTACACCACTTTGGTGACTTGGCACACCTTTAACTTGTCAAGTGGCGACTCCGTAATCTCTTAAATAATCGTGTACCTATTAACACCTAGTCACAGACCCTTTTAAAACTTAAATAATAAGTCTTTCTTTTGAGTTAAAAAGGGTCGTGACATTGACATATTTGACAACTCTGATAGCTGCATCCATGTGTGAGGCCTTGGGTTGATGCATGAACTGACTCAAGTTCTGTACTGCGAAGGAGATGTCTGGCCTTGTAATGGTCAGATACAAGAGCCTGCCCACTAACCTCTGATATTGGCCAGGATCACTGAGTACTGGATCCCTTTTCTCTTGCCCACCAATATAATGGTCAAACTCCACAGTTGTAAGCTTTTGATGCAGCTCCAGGGGGGTGTTGACAGGTTTGGATCCTGATAATCCCATATCTGATATGAGCTCCAAAGCATACTTCCTTTGGTGCATTAAAATACCTTCTGTGCTCCTAGCAAATTCAATCCCTAGGAAATACTTGAGCTCACCCAAGTCTTTAATCTTGAAATTATGCTGCAGTATCTCCTTAGTCTCCTGTATCAATCCCATGTCAGTGCCTGTGATGAGAAGATCATCCACATAGATCAGAACTATGACCTGCCTGTCCTGTCTTCTTCTGAAGAAAAGTGAATGGTCCAACTGACTCTGCTTGAAACCTGAGGCAACCAAAGCTGAAGTGAGCTTAATGTTCCACTGTCTAGAGGCCTGCTTGAGCCCATACAGGGACTTAAGCAACCTGCAGGCCAGCTTTCCTTTTCTTTCATGGCCAAAACCTTGAGGAAGGTCCATGTAAACTTCTTCATGAAGATCACCTTGCAAGAAGGCATTATACACATCCATTTGGTGTATGTGCCACTTCTTGGCTGCAGCTAGGGCTATAACTGTCCTCACTGTCACCATTTTAACAACTGGGGAAAAAGTTTCTTGGTAGTCCAAGCCTTCTTGCTGGCTATAATCCTTGGCAACTAGCCTAGCCTTGAACCTTTCAATCTCTCCTGAGGCTTTGTACTTGATCTTATAGACCCATTTGCAGCCTATGGCCCTCTTTCCTCTGGGTAGTGAGACAACCTTCCATGTACCATTGTCTTCCAAGGCTTTGATTTCATCCTGCATGGCTATGATCCACCTGGGGTCCTTGGCTGCTTCCTTATAACTCTTGGGTTCAACTTCATTTGAGAACTTAGAAATGTAGCTATGATAGGTCGTGGATATGTTGCTGTATCCAATCACATCTGACAGTGGGTAAAGACAGGTGCTAGCTGTTTCTTTTCCTTTCTTTGGCATCACATAGTCTCTCATCCAAATGGGAGGTTTACTATGTCTTATAGATTGTCTGTGACTTTCTGTACTTATGGAAGAATGCTCAGGTGCAACTACTTGTTCAGGAACATCATTATTCATAGATTCATCAGGTTGTACTTGGTCAGGAATGTCAGGTGCTCCAGATAGCACAGGCTCATCAACAGTGCTTGTGGTTGTCATAATAGGAGGATCCATCTCAAACATGTCAGTGTGATCTCTGACAGGCTGATTGTCAACAGTTGGTGAGGCCTTGAAAGGATAAACATCTTCATAGAAGGTGACATCTCTGCTCATGAAAAACACATGATTGTCAATGTCATAGAGCCTGTAGCCCTTTTGTGTGACCCCATAGCCCATCATGACAGACCTGATGGCCCTTGGACCAAACTTGTCCCTCTGGGTTAGATCAGTTGCAAAGCACAGACTCCCCATTACTCTCATGTGAGAGTATGTTGGTTGCACACCATAGAAGACCTCATGAGGGGATCTGTCCTCAAGAATTACTGATGGTATTCTGTTGATAATGTAGACTGCAGCCTGGATGCACTCTCCCCAAAATCTGACTGGGATGTGTCCTTCTAGTCTGATGGCCCTTGCAGTTTCTAGGATGTGTCTGTGTTTCCTCTCCACCACTCCATTCTGCTATGGAGTGTGTGGACAAGAACTCTGATGAACAATCCCATACATTTTGAACAGTTCATAACAACTAGCATTGAAGAATTCTGTCCCATTATCTGATCTAAATACTCTTATCTTCCTGTTAAACTGAGTGTTGATCATTAGAATGAAATCCCTAAGGATCATAATGACATCAGATTTAAGTCTCAGCAAGAATATCCATGTCATTTTAGAGTAATCATCAACCAAAGTAAGAAAATACTTCATTCCATTATGGGTAGGAACTTTGTAAGGTCCCCAAACATCAGCATGTAACAAATGGAAAATCTCAGTTGCTCTACTACTGCTATGCTGAAATGGAATTCTAGTTTGTCTGGCTAATGGACAAACTTCACAATGACTTATCTCAAGTGTTCCAGTCTTATTCTTGATATCAGTTATTTTCCTAAGAGCCTTCATAGGGACATGTCCTAACCTCTTATGCCATAGTGCTCCATTACCAGTATTAGTTAGGCTTTGAACAGTCATTGACCTGCTGGTAACCATGTTTTTGCCTTCCTTATTGGTATGTAGTATGTACAAGCCTTGCTCCTCTCTACCAATCTCCTTCACCCTCCCAGAAGAGAGATCCTGAAAGAGACAGAAACCAGGGAAGAAGGATACACAACAGTTCATGTCTCTTGTCATTTTAGATACAGACAATAGATTGAACTTAAAATCTGGTACACACAGAACTTCTTTAATGACTTCACCTCCATTCAAACTACAATCCCCAATCTGAGTGACATTTGCAGAATCACCAGTTGGCATCTGAACCTTTCCTGGATTTGCAACTAAGAGGCTATTATTCAGTAATCTTGCATCACTAACCATATGATTAGTTGCACCAGTGTCAATAATCCAAGGGAAACTATTACCTTGTGCAGTAGATCCTGTAAACCTGCTGTTACCTGCCATATTGACACTGCTGTTGCCATTGTATGCAGGTCCAGGTCTGCTATTCACCACAGCCATGATCTGTTGGAACTGATCCTGTGTAAAGAAGGGTAGTGGGCCAGCATTTGAGCCTGATCCAGAAGTGAACACCTGTTGTCCAGCTGAGTGATTTCCCCGTGAGCCTTTGGCATCAGTTCCAAATGCAGGGCCATAAGAACTGTTGTTTCTTTCATTGCTGCCACCAATCCTATCAGGAGCATAAGCACTGCAGTTTCCACTGGCATTATGTCCCCTGCGCTTGCCCTTGTAGCCTTCAGGATAGCCTTTGCTTCATAACAATGTTCCCTTGTATGACCTTTCATATTGCAGTAGTCACACCTCTTGTTCTTGTAACAGTTGTCTCTAGTGTGTCCTTTCATTTTGCAATAATCACAGTAGAGGTTGAGGTTCCTATTTGACTTCTGTCCTGTGTTTCTAGTAAACAATGCTGTTGGCTCCATGTACTCAGTGTTTGAACAGCTGTTCCCAGTAATTAGTTTTTGATTTTCATCTTGGATAACCATAGAATAGGCTTGATTTACTGTTGGTGTTGGTGACGTTAGCAGTATTTGGCCTCTAGCTTGACTATAACCTTCATTTAAACCCATTAAAAATTGCAACAAACGCTGTTTCTCTAAGTGTTCCACAAAGTCCTTTGACTTCTCACAATCGCAAGCAGGTGGTGGCACAATTGAGTCATATTCATCCCACAAATCCTTAAGTTTTGAATAATAAACTGATATAGATGTAACTCCTTGAGTCAATGTTGCTATTTCCTTATGTAGGTGATATATTTGGGATAGATTTACCTTATCGAATCTCTCCCTAAGGTCCTTCCACACTAGGTGAGCATTTGATCGAAATAAGATGTCACTCTTGAGGTCCTTGCTCACATTACTCATAAGCCATGAAATAACAAGTGCGTTGCATCGATCCCATTGGTGTTGAAGCTCTGGTTCACTGTAATCACTGCGCCTTACTGTTCCATCAATCAGCCCCAATTTGTTCTTTGTTAACAAAGCCACTTTCATAGCTCTCCCCCAAAGTGTGTAGTTCTCCATGCCTATCAATTGAATCCCTACTTGTACTGCTCCTGGAGTATCAGAAGGATGCAGGTACAGTGGGTGATTGTGATCGATAGCTCCCAGTCCAGATACAGCGGAAATTCCAGTAGCCATTGCCGGTGAATGCAGAAACCACAACAAACTCAAAAAAAAAACTTGAAACTTTGTGCCCTAATCGACAGATCTCTTGCTTTTCTGTGCGTAATCAGTGCACGAACAAGCCTTAGATCTGCTCTACAGGCTCTGATACCATGTTATAAACTGAGAATTAAGCAATCTACACACGCATCCACACCCTCAGCATATTGAGCTAAGAAGAACGGAGAAGAATGAGCTAAGAAGTTTAGAGAGAGAATTTTTGGAAATGAAAATATCTTGATTATGAAAACTAACTTTACATTGTTCACCTAACTATCTTTATATAGGAGGAAGAAGATCAAATAAATATCTAGATAGTGCTAACTAACTAGTCATTCCACTAACTAACTAATCATTCCACTAACTAACAGACTAACTACCAGCTAATGGACAGCTGTACAATTAGTTAGTTCCTTCACAACAGCATTCTCATGAGAAAAGGAGCTGATAAATAAAACCATCAATATTGTTCTTAAGATTACTTCCATCCAAGTTTAAGACTTCGCTGGCATGAGAGCACGGTGAAGCTAATACACATAATTAATCCTTGTACCACACCAACTCCAAGTTGTATCCATGGAAACAATCCATATTTATCAAAACGACGAGAATTATTTGAGCTGAAAATCCTGAATAGCTCATAAACAGATTCAACAGCACCGACAATCCATACTCTTTACTATCTTCACCATAGCACCATAGCAAAGACATCTGAGATTCTTCTTCTTTTATACAGGTTGGGGGAAGGGAGGATCAGGTATTAATCCAATAAAAGAGATAGGGTGGAGTTTAAATATTAAAGCTCTGGGAAAACACTGAAGTATATGGAGTGGAGCTCTGGGAAAAGAAATACTTAAAAAAGACTATATTGAGTGAAGCACCAAATTGACAAAAACTAATGTAGGCTCTTTCTAACAGCTTGCATTCTCGATTTCAAAACTGATATTTTAACAGTTACACAATTTCATAGATAGTTGACTGATGCAACGAGGAAAATTTAAAGAAAAATTAAAAAAGATCCTTAGAAATCAGGAGGGTAAATGATTTATCAAGTCCAAATGAAGAAACTCATTTATAAGCTGTAAAATGCTACAGGAGTATCAAAAGAACACTAGATAAATTCCAAATGGAAAGTTTAGAACACTAGATAGCAGTTGAAGTACCAAAAAAGGACATATTCATCATTTGACGCATTCGTTAGTACAACTACTTAAAATATGAGGTGCTCGTTATTCTTTAATTCGTAAAAAGAATGTTGAATTTATATCAACATAAGCCGCAGAGAAGAGATTGTATCATCAACAATTATTGACATCCCCGCTATGAAGAGTACAGTTTTGCAAGTCTAGTTTTGCATGATTATCATGCGAAACAAACAAATTTTCCCCGACACCTGAGACGTGTTTTATGAGGGACTAGCTAAAAATCAGCTCAAACAAGGGAGATAGAATTGAAGTTTGAAACACATAGAGACGCGATTGCTTCTTTAGTCATGTTTTCATTTGAGAGATTCTCTAGGTCTTTACCAAATAATCTGCAAGAGTCCAACAATGAGTATTCAGCCGAAGATACTGTCCTTCTACAAAATTCAGACAAGAGTGCACTTCAAATTAGTCAACCCACCACAGATTCCAAGGTTTGCATTCTCAGGAGAGGTTGCTACAATAAATCAGTGTCATGAGAAAACCTGTGCAAAAAGAACTTGACAAACTTGTTATAGCATTCCTCTACCAAGTCTAAATGAAACTTTAACCAACCTGATTACTGCCCAATGATTTTGACTTCAAATACCAAAGCCAGCAACGTACTAGCATGAAATTTGATAAAGTCACCTGTGAGAGAGAACAAAAATGTTCACAACAAAACAGCATCAGCAAAGGAGTGTAGATATTCCTCGTTGGTGAAGCAATGATGCAATTCACTGAAAACTGCATTTTTCTAGATGTCAAATAAGTGAAAGTAAAAGGATTACATTAACATAATGCTTTTTGTTTTAAGGAATCATTCAGTACTAGAAGTCTTCATTTCTGCGGTAAACTATGTGCCAAGGCAAACTATGTCATATAAATTGAAATGGAGGGAATAACATGCAGTGGTTTAGGGAATGAAAAGCTATGGATAACTAAAAGAGAGAAGGAGATAGAGAAAAGGAATTCGTGATAGAGATTAACAGAAACAGATACTTACGTAAGTTCTGAATTGTCGTCCCATCTATATTAGTTGAACATTTGGAATATGGGAAATCTTGTACCACTGGGATTTTGGGTCACTCCGATTGCTGCAACTTTCTTTTAACTCTGGGCAGCCACCAATTAGCAGGTCCTGTAATTTGGTGAGGCGTCGCATGGCATATCCTGATGGCAGATGTTGTAGCTTTTCGCATCTCCATATATCTAACACTTCCAAAGAAACAAGGTTGGCGAGCCCATCTAGTAGAGCTTCTAAAAAAGGACAATCGAAGATCCTCAGATGCTCTAATTTGGGCATGGCATTTGAAAAGTCCAGCACCTTGATTCCAAAATCATATATATGCAGATATGTTAGGCCAGATAGTTGCATGAGCTGATAGGGCAGAGACTCCCAGTGCGGGTGCCCGTACACCCACAATCTATAAAAGGAAGATAGCTGCTGAGTGCCATTAAAAATCAATTGGAATGTCTCAAAATCCATCGACTCAGAGAAGCCACCAATATATAGTGCCCTCAACCCAGTGAGACGGTGAAGTCCCCCTGATAGGTTAATATATGAAGGCATTTCCGACACATGTAAAGGAAAGGAAACTAAGTTGTTACATTTGCAGATCGACAAAGACTCCAGAGACCGACAATAGTCCAGCATTCCACTTGGTAAACTGGTCAATCCATGACTACCGCATAAGTCAAGACCTAAGAGGGAAGTCAAATGTTCCTCTCCATTGGGAACAGGAAAAGAACTGAAACTGGGACACTCGTAAATTACTAAGCCCTTAAGGGAATTGAGATTGTACAAACTTTGTGGCAATTCACGAAACTCTCCGCAATGTGAGACCGATAGATGTTCAAGAGAAATATTGTTGCGTAGCATCTCATCAGGAAGGCAGGTGAGCTCTTTCACATTATCGACAACAAGCTTTACGAGAGATGTCAAGTTGCTGCACATGTTCAACAATGGCATTTCACTGTCAACTCCACTAATGCTTAATTTACGAAGGATTTCAAAATGTCTTGGAGTACTTTCTAACAGTGGACACTTCTTAATGCTCAATTTCTCAAGCCGAAGAAACATTCTAACTCCAACTATACCACCATTTATTGTTGGTATGACTTCCGCTTCCTTCCACTCAGTGAGGCTAGGCATATCCACCAATGACAGTTCTTTGAGAGAAGGGAACACTTGAATATTGGCGTTATTGATGCCTGATCTATTATTGTTAACCTCAACACCATAAAGTGTAGGTCCAATACATTCCACCTCATGGAACCCTATCAGCTCTAGATGCCGAAGGAGTTTCAGCTGGCCAAGCGCTGTGATTTCTTTGCACTTTTTGCAACCACTTAATTTCAGCGAGACCAAATTTGGTAGCATTTCTTCACTGAACCATGTAGGAAATCTAGTCCCCAAATAGTCGACTACTGCGAAGGTTTTCAAGTTTTGGTGCGGTTGAAGACCGTCCAAAACATCCTCATCATTGGTTTCGCCGTGTTCTGATGTATCGTGGAACCACAAATATGCCAGCTTGTATATTTTGGGTTTCTCCAATATATATGTTGTTCTAGCTTCTTCTTTATTACCGACCAATTGGAGACCGCTGATCGTCAATTCACCTCTAAGGTTTTTCAGACGACCTAATTCTTCTATTCGACGACCTTTCGTTAAATCTACCTTGAAAAACTGTAATGTTTGAAGACAAGTCAACTGCCCCATCTTAAGTGGCATCTGAAAATTCTTATTACGAATAAACCATGATCCCCAAGGCTTATATATTTTGTCATCAGAGTCGTAATATATGTGTCTCAAACTTATCATATTTCCCATCTCATCTGGAAGTTCCTCGAGAAATAAGCAGTTGTCGACTCTAAATGTTTGCAAATGGTAGAGCTTGCAAATGGAGTTGGGCAAGGATTTGATCCGAGTGTCAGAGAGATCAAGATATCTCAAGTATTTTAGCTTGCCAATTGAGGCTGACAACTCCTTGAAGCCTGAGCTGGACAAATTTAAAACTCTCAAGAACTGAAAGCTCAATAGCATATCTTCAGATATACAATTGCTTCTCCAAAACAATGTGCACAAACGTCCAGGCTCATTCACTTTATCTATTTGATCACTTGGTGAGCCCCATCCAAAGTATCGAAATTGAGAAATATTTTCTCCATCGACGCCCTTCGAATCAAATAGTTGAGATTTTAAAATATCTCCAGCCAAATCTTGCACAAGACCATGCATCTTACAATGTGTTATATTATTGTGCTCATCTAGCTTAACATCTTGCAGCAAGGAAATTTGTACCAAAAGCTTAATAAACTTGTTCCCAACATCTTCCATCACAGTGGTCTCTTGACATGGACAAAGAAACCCTTCCGCCATCCAGAGTTGGATTAGTTGGTCCTTTTCAAACTCAAAATCTTTTGGAAACATTGCAAAGTAAGCAAAACATTTTCTCAAATGTGGAGATGGTAGATAAACATAGCTGAATTTCAGGATTTTCCTTAAGCTACTTTCCCCAGTATCATCTTCTCCTACAACAAGGGGGTTTCGATCAAGAATTGCCTGCCACTCATGTTTTTCTTTGTTACATAATAGGCCTCCCAATACACTTGCTGCCAATGGTAAACCTTGACACATTTCAACATTCCTGCTCACTATTTCCTCTGGAACCTCCCCATCTATAAATGCTCTTTTCTTGAAGATGGACCAACAATGACCTTCTTCTACTTTCCCCAACATATGAAGATCCACTGATACTATGGATGCCACCAGTTTAATACGAGTGGTCACAAGAATGCAGTTTCCTGTGGAGGTGTTTATTCGTTTCAGTGTGTCAACAAAGTCATCCCATTATTTACGGTCAACACTCCACAAATCATCTAGGACAGGCAAATACGTTTTTCCTCCAAATTCATCTTGGAGCTTCTTGACTATTATATCCCTGCTTCGGAGCTCAGGTTTCCTCTCTGTCAATGATTCGAGGATCAATTCAAGAAAGCTACTCCCTCCGTCCCAATTTATGTGGCACCATTTCCTTTTTTGTTTGTCCCAAAATAAGTGGCACCTTTCCTTATTTGACAACTATTTAATGCATTATCTCTATTTTACCCTTGTTGGGCCCTACATACTTTTAAACCTACCAACAACTTTTTTATTACTCAAATCTTCTCTCTCTTACTTTTTCAAGGATAAAATTGACACTTAACAAGGTCAATCTCTATTTTCTTAAACTCCGTGCCCGGTCAAATGGTGCCACATAAATTGGGACGGAGGGAGTATTAATTTCTGACATTTCAGGTACACACAACCAACCCTGAGGGGTAGCTCACTTGGTAAAGGCCTGAGGACAAAGTCCTTTGGGTCGCCAGTTCGAGCCCCTCAGGGCCACTGGGGGCATTACAAAAAAGGTACACACAACCAAACTGTTTTTTCAAAATGTTTCTTGATGTATTCATCATTGAAAATTCTCTTAGCCACAGTTGTTTTTCCCATACCTCCCATACCCACAATGGGGATAGTGCACAAAACTACATCCTCTCTCATGTTCAACATCTTCCTCTTTATTTCATCAACATCCTTGTCTCTACCAACAACATCAGAAGCAACTACTACAGAATCCGTTTCTCGAATTGGTAGTATTTGCTTAGAAGGACCTCTTAGGGGTTGGAGACTGAGAGTAGTGGCTAACTGATTGATAGCCCTCAACTCTTCATTGATGTCATTGATTTTTCGAGACATTTTGCACTTAAAAGCAGTATGAGAAAAGTAAGTACAGACCTTCTTCATAGGTTTGTTTTGGATATTCATTACTTTCCTTCTGAGAGATTCATACCTTAATTGATCAAAAATAATTTCAGCATCTTAAGCAACTCTCTCAAGCGTATGGAGCCATTCTTTCACAGAATGATCCTCAACTTGTCGTCCTTCAGCATCAAGAATGAAAGCTTGGATCATGGATACATTGTTTTTCAGATTTCTGAGATCCTTCTTGTAGTTTCTTGAGATATTGAGCTCCTCAATAGTGATCATAGAGAGGAGCTTCTCAAGAACAAGTTGAACAGTAGTACCAATTACAAGGTCGGCCATGTTAGCTCCTTCACAAATTCTTGTTCTTCCTCTACTCAGAAAGTCTTGCCAAAGTTTTTTTGTGAAGTCTTCTTATTTTTGCTAGCTGTTTGTGAACCACTTAAAAGGAGGACGATAATTCAAACAGTAAAGGAATCTGCTTTTGTGATTTACAGCCTATTATCTTTTATAAATATCTTTTGGATGGTGTGTTTGGGTGAATGGTAGTCACTTTCAATTACGACATATTTTGTGTTTTCTCTCCAGGGATTTTTTTTTTATTTTCGCTCTCTGTTGAGAACCAAAAAGGGGAAAGACTACCAAATAGTAAACCTTTTTTCTGAAGGAAATGCTGACTGGGTTCCACAAGGAAATGGTGGAGTTTTGGTGTATATGGTTCGGCCTTTTTATGCACGTTTACCCTATTGATGGTAGAGTTCCCTTCATAGAAGTATGTATACCTAGTTAGTTCTGATTTGTAAGTTCCTTCGGATTGACATCAATTATCCTTCTGTATTTCTGTGAAGCAATATGTAGTAAACGCCACTCACATCAATCTAATAAGATAACAATTCAAGAATAACCACAATCAAGTAAAATCACCAGTAGGTTTTTAACTGCCGAAGCATTCACCAGCTGCCTATGATTGCAACAGATGTTTTGCCATACAACTACACTAATTCTATCTTATATACACAAAAACATGACTAATATTGTGGGGAAGTGGATAGCCATATAGCCGGGAACAAAAAACAGAATTGTCCTTTAAGTTTTTTAATCCGTACTAACTCTGTACAATAAAGATGCCGACCAATTCATCTGCATTGACTCTTCAGGTTCTTTCAAAGATGGTGCTCCATATTGTCATCATCTGATGTGTTGATGTTCCCATCAATGACAAGTTTTTCCAAATGAGTCACAAGACAGTGAGTTGATAAGCTCAAAGCTTGATTTTCCTTTCGCAAATTTTCATTTTCTTCCCTTAATTTCATGTTTTCCTCTTCTATATTTGGACTTGAGAAGAGTTGCTGCTTCAGAATTTTATTCTCTCTCGTCACTTCACCAAGTTTGTTCTTTAGTTCAACTATCTGCTTTTCCAAAGTCTTGTTTTTCTTCTTAAGATCATTATCCCAATCGTCCTACACAAACATAAATTATCCCCTCCATTTAGTGATATTCATGGGAAATATAATATGTAAACAAGAAACAAAAAGATTATCAGCTCACATCACTGCTGATTATTGTAATGACATCTGCTTGTGAAGTCTGTGAACACCGTGTAAGTTCTTTCTCTTTCCCCAAATAGTGGCATGCAGAAGATCTTAATGCAGTCTCGCACAAACTAGATTTATCAGAAGAAAGATTTTGCATTCCGTATACCACTCTGCCATTTTCACTCCCTGACTCAATTTCCATGTCAACGATCAAATGATCCATTAATTGATATCCATTTTTCACAGTATGTTCCTGCTAATTGAAAGGATTTAATCTACAATAGTGTTTCAACTAATCTAGCAAATAATGGATCACTATCATAACTTATTTGGATAAATGGAGGAGCTTGAAGCACAAAAGACATGTTACAAGAGAGAGAAAGACTTACAATATGGGAGCAAGTATCTACTGATGATCTTTGGTTCATTTCGGGCCATGCTTTTCTCTTTTCTGCCTCTATCAACTCTTTGATTGTGTCGTTATTGGACTCATCAGAAGTCATTTCAAGGTTCCAACTTATCTGGAGAGAGAGGGAGAGAGTGACTAGAAGTTAATTCTCAAGAGCACAATATAAAATTATAACTCTTTTCGTACTTCCGATTTCCGAATAGCTGTTTGGCATTGATGAGACCACGAACTTGGGTGTTTGAGAAGCTTTGAATGGAAGATAAGGACACCAACAGAAGAAAAAAGTCTGGACAGAAGGAAAGGGAAAAAGGAAAACAATATTGTCAAGAAGAAATATCAGAAATCTGTCCTTCCTATTCTTACTTTACTTTCATTTACTCCTGTCCCTGAAATAGGTTATTACTAACTCTAACGCTTCTTTTACTTCCAATTCTCAACCCAAGCCACATGAAAAGTACACTAGACGGTCCTTCATTTTTGCTCTTTCTTGGATTAAAAATGATAGGAACTTCTCTGGTTCTTCAAGTAACAAAGGCACAATTTCACATGACCAAAAAAAGACAAAATAAATCTGGATCAGACGAAGTGGAACACAAGTTCTGTTAACCATATTACCTGATCAGTCTCTAGTTCTTTGAATTTAGTGGTGTACCATTGTCTATGATGAGATCTAGTACTTCCCCATTTGCAGACACGGGGGAACTTAGAGCAGCAATCCATTAAACTTGGGCGAGCAATGTCAATGTGTTCAAAACACCATATCTATTCAATTACAGTGAAGAGATTAAGATTTCAATTGTTAATTAAGTGGACAGAATATATCATGTCCGATAAATGATTTACTTCAACCTCGTCAACAAAAAGGGCTACACAGGTAACACACAGATCAATTGAAGTTACAAAAATAAAGATTAGAGATTGTTGAACTTACTTGAAGAAAAATAAGGCAACCTCCAACATATTGCACTTTTTCTTTCTTTCTCTTTGACAACCAGTGAAATATATCCGCAAGAACAGCTGCTCCCCAAGCAAATTTATTCACTTTATCGAGGTCTTGGAGAATATAAACATAGCGGGAATCAATTTTACCGTTTGCATTTGGAAAAAGAAAAGTTCCAAACATGAATAACAAGAATGATCTGACAAAATCTTCATTGTTAGTCTCAGAAAGAGAATCAAGCCTTTGTTCTAATGAAGCAACTGTGATTTTTCTATTCCACAGGGCAACACTATACTCTCTTTCTAGATCCAAGAAAGGTGTATCATCCCGTAGAACTACAGGATTTCCAGTCACTCGTATTCCCAAAATCAACGCAACATCCAGGAGAGTTATGGTTATTTCACCTGCTGGAAATACAAAAGTGCGCTTCTCACAATCCCATCTTTCCATCAATTCAACTAATAGGTTTTTAGAAAGCATTTGACTTGGAATGAGGAGCAAGCTGCCAAACCCAGTCCTACTTATGGCATCCTTTTGACTAGCAGTCAATTTCTCAACACGCTTTACAAAGGATGGCAAAGAGAATCTAGTACTGAAGTTTCCGACCTGAAAAGGGTACAACATTCTTGAGAATTTAGAAGAAATGAGCTCAATTGTCTATCATATTGAAGTAGACAAACTAACTGAACAACTGGAAGCCACTGATATGAAGCATAAGAAAACTTGGACATTGCAGGAGCTGCATTACCAATATTCAGCATTTGAATACCTGATAAGTCTATTATTGTTAAAGCTCATAGCCAGGGGAATAGGTCTAAGATTGTTCAATCTAAACAAACAAATATATAAGCTTGAAAGTCCAGATAAGCTGGAAATTCTTTATATGTTCGTACTGAAGACTAGATATTCTTTGAGTGCTTGTCCCAGACCCGTCAAAACCCCACAAGAGAAACATGGCAACTAGAAAAAGGGAGCTCAAAACAACAATTGTCAAATCCAATAAACAACTGACCATGTCGCTCCATCTAAACTTATCTCAGACCAATATTATACAAGAAAAGTTAATTTCCACCAAAAGGGAAAGAAACGACTCCCTTCACTTAAGGGTAAAAATAATTCTCCTTTAAAAATATCCAATCTTTTACTCTATATATCACATACTTCAATCAACATTTAGGCGTTGACGTCAGATATTGGGTCTAACTCATCCCCAAAAGTAGCTCGTGAGGTGCATGATACCTCAAGACCATATAAGACGACAAATAATCTCATCCCACACGGATGTGGGACAATTAACAATTCAATATGTGCCAAAGCTCCATCTTCGTGCCTTATTCCATGCCATGTACTATATCTATATCATATTTCAACAACTTCTATACCTAAGCAAACTCTAGAAAATGAAATCCCCAAAAGCAAAATATTTTCCTATATACCAAACACCCACTAAAAATCCAGCTTTTCATATCTCATTTTAAGCCTTATATGAATATTCACCAAATTTTATACCTAATCAAACTCCGAAAAAATTATCTCTAAAATTATTTCCCAAAGTAAAATTTTCTAGCACGTCACAAGTTCAAACCTTGCCATAAACAAAAAGCCTAGTATTTAAGTGGACAAGGGCAAGGGCGGAGCTAGAAATTAACGGAAGGGGTTCAAAAAAATTTTAAATGTCACGCTTAGGATTTGAACTTGTGACCTAAAATAAATTTTGAACCCCTACTACCATTTCACACGTATCAAGGTAGTTCAATAGTGTGTATATTGTCAAGAACTCGTTTTTACCCTATTTGTGCAGTATAATCATTCGATGAAGGGCTAATGAGTAGCTACGCCCCTCGATAAGGATAGAAGGGCGAGCCCATTATCCACCATGTATCCAACTGTATGACACTGACACTCGAGGATTTATCAGTTATAGACAAAAAATAAATATTTTTTACCATAGCAAAACACACTAAAATTCAGCTAACATACCGATTTATCCCCTGGTTTTTGAGCTAATGAACGTCTCATATTTCTGTACGGATCATGTCAGAATGAAGAACAAAAAGTAGCTGAGTTTTACAGGTAGACTCGGAAATATTTGCGGTGTAGCCTTTCTCCGAACCCTGAGTGAATGCGAAATACTTTATTGTGGAAATATTTGTTATGAACAGCACAAACTCACAAGACAAAAAAATGGTAGAATTGGAATCTTTAGAAAGGAGAAGCTTGTTGAGGAAGCTGGAAAGGGCGCCAAAAGAAAATTTCATCACATAGACCTTTGGCGCGGTGATGTTTAGGATTTGGCCCTTTTTTTTAAAAAAAAAATTGTGAATAAATACCTCATTTTTGCAAGGGGGATTTGCAAAAATATGGCACGGGAAGCAATGGTTTGCCTTTTTGCCCGCGCTAAGAGATGGTTTGCAAAAATGCCCCCATTAAGATTTAATGAAAAAAATAGAGCCGTCAATTTGGGCTTTGGCCCGCGGGCCGGCCCGACCTAGCCCTAAATTTCGTGAGGCTGGGCCATGATTTTTCGAGCCCAATAAAGACCGAGGCTTTTTAGCCCGACCCAAATAGGCCCGCTAGCCCGTGAGGCTTGACCGAGGCTGGGCTGGGCCGGCCCGCGGGCTTTATGATTAGAATTAAAATAAATTACTTAATTTAAAATTATACATATTTAAAGAAATTACAAAGCAGGAGATAAGTCAAACTCACTACATTTAAATTTTTATACACAAATATTCCTTAAGTTGCACAACTACTCTACAATACACAACTCTACAACTCAAAAGTTAAGATAATACATCTAAAAATCTTACAAATAGAAACTACAGTAGAGTAATGTGTCCCAGCCAGCGATAATACATCAAATAGTCTTGTAAATGTATTGTTGAATACTTTAATTGTGAATCGAAACTTAATTACTATATAATATTTATACAATTTTATATTTTTTTGTATTTTTAGTTAAAATCTTAGAGTAAAAAAATAATAATTTCAAAGGTCGGGCCGGCCCGACCCAGCCCACGGCCCTAGTAGGGCTGGGTCGGGCTCATCATTTGGTGGCCCAACTAAAAGTCGGGCCGGCCCGCCCCAGCCCGTCCAACTTCAAGGCCCGCGAGGCTTGGGCTGGGCTGGGTCGGGCCGGCCCAAATTGACAGCTCTAGAAAAAAATCCAGGGCCAAGACTTCCCGTTATATTTTTCCGCTTTTCAACACTTATCCCTTCAAGTATTGGTAATAGACAATACTTTCCGCACTTGGCCGTAAGTCTTGACAATTGCCAAGACTTGCCATTGACCCCTGCTCAATTTTCCAACACTTGCACGGCAAGTATTGGCAATAGGCAACACTTGCTACACTGCGTCGCAAGTCTTGGCAATTGTCAAGACTTGCCCCTTCCAGTTTTCCCTGCATTCTCGCCATATAACTTGAAGTATTGGCAAAACAGCACTTGCCCTTGAAGTATTGCCAATTGCCAAGACTTACAAATTTTTTTGCCTTGAAGTCTTGGCTTGCGGACTAAATAAGGGCATTTTGCTAAAACATTCCTTAGCACGGGTAATTTTGTAAAACAACTCCTTATGGAGGGCATACGGTGAAATTTTTTGTTTT
This sequence comes from Petunia x hybrida, assembly GCA_037355625.1. Lineage (NCBI taxonomy): Eukaryota > Viridiplantae > Streptophyta > Magnoliopsida > Solanales > Solanaceae > Petunia > Petunia x hybrida. Next base: position 211,876 of record JBBBVM010000306.1, read on the forward strand.
TGCAAGACCTGATGACACGCCAAGATATCAGGTGTACAAACAGGTTTTGATGGATTTCAGAAATTTAACAACTAAGTGCTCATTTGGTTGGACGCACAAAAAAATTAATACCTGCACTAATAAAAACCAAACGCTGCGTTATATTGCAAGGGAATTGGTGCAGGTATTAATTTTTACAACCAAATCCCTCGCAATATAATACAACGTTTGGTTTGAATTTACAAACCTGCACTAATTAATACACGCATAAATTAATGAGTGAATCTATCTATTATTTTGTGAGGCATAGAAGATGGAATAATAATGCCAGTATTAATAACGCGGGTATTAATTTATGAGAAGACAAATATACCCTCACATCTCTTTATATTATTATTCAATAGTAAAAAAACATCTATTGAATAATAAAATATTATTTAAATTATGAAATGTATACTAATTTTTTAATACAACAAATCATTCATTAACAACAACAACACAGCAACAACATACCCAGTGTAATCCCACAAGTGGGGTCTGGGGAGGGTGAGATATACGCAGACCTTACCCCCACCAAGGTGGAGAGGCTGTTTCCGATAGACCCTCGGCTAAGAAACATTTGAAAATTTTGAAGACAAGCCAAATATTTTGAAAATAAGATAAAATAAATAAGGTAAGAAACACCATTAATGCTCAAGTTCTCATATTAAAAACTACAATAACCAGGGCAAACAGAAGACGTCATTAGCGAAAAAGGGCAAGATAAAACTACTATGCAAAAGAATACTACCTCAGAAATGTCAACAATCCATTGCCTTCTACCTAACCTTCTCTACCTTAATCCTAGACCTCCACGCTTTCCTGTCAAGGGCCATGTCCTCGGTGATCTGGAGGTGAGCCATATCATGTCGAATCACCTCGCCCCAATTCTTCTTTGGTCTACCTCTACCTCTCCGCAGACCCAGCACAGCCAGCCTCTCATACCTCCTCACTGGCGCATCGGCGTCCCTTCTCTTCACATGGCCGAACCATCGCAACCTTACTTCTCGCATCTTGTCCACCACTGAGGCCACTCCCACCTTACCACTAATGTCCTTATTCCTAATCTTATCCAACCTCGTGTGCCCACACATCCATCTAAGCATATGCATCTCTGCTATACTCATCTTCTGAATGTGTATGGTCTTGACTGGCCAACACTCTGCGCCGTACAACATAGCTGGTCTAACGACTGCTTTATAAAACTTACCTAAATCATTCATTAACCAAGATATAATACTTGTATAACTAATACATGCATAACTAATACCTACATTACTAATACCTGCATTATTAATACCTGCATAACTAATACCTGCATTACTAATAGCTGCATAACTTGTTTCCGAACCAAACGAGCACTAAAAGGATAAACCCATTTGACTTTAAATGGAGTTTAATAAAGAATGAGAGACTTTTGAAACTATGGTCTAAAATAAGTTAGAGATGTTTATGTGGCTGTTGACACCCAATTTTGTCCCGGAAATTTTAATTAATACTAATTATTCTAATAAAAAATCATTTTTTTTTAATTTTAAGGTGAATTAATGAAATCTGGGAAGAAAAGGCTAAAAATTGAAAATAAAAGAGATAAAGCAATTGATTTTGATCAAAAGAGGCTAAAAGCATAATTCGTAGCCTAAATTCTGTCCTATCCATGCAAAACATATATACATAACGTACGCATATCAGTTCCCCCCAATTCCCAAAACCATTCGAACCCTAATCCTTAACCCGACCCGATCTCCCCCCAAAATTTCAAAAGAATCCAGCAAATCGTACATCCTCGCTGGACGAATACAAAGCTCCCAGCATCGTCCTTTTGCCAAGAATAATCCAAAATCCAGCTTTCATACCGTTAGACAGATCAAGAGCGTCCAATGTGGTAAGATTTGAAATAAACGATTCAGATTCGCTCAGTCCTAAGGTAAAAATCCATTTCCCACATCGTTTTGCACCCTTTTTCAAGCCCTGAATTTACCCTATAAATACCCCTTCGATTCACTGATTTGGGGGTCGGATTTTGGTTGAAGGAATTGAGGGACTTCGGAAACGAGGACCCTCTTAGTGCTTTTTTTAATAAGCGATTTAATTTTTCCTTCCTAATTTCCGACTTTTAAATTTTGTGAATCGTCGAGTTGTTGTCGCTTGTTCAAGTGCGGATTTCGACGGATCAATCGCCTCATTTCACTGCGTCGCAAAAGGTAATAGCTATTCCCTTTCTTTTACTGTTTTGTTCTTATGTCTGATCTGCATTCACGATTGAATATGCTCGCGTGACTGCCCTAGTTTAAGGATGTGCATAAATCTTAAGGATAAATTTGATATGTGTTAAGTAGGAAATCACAATAGTTTATTATGTAGTAAAAACAGGATTTTTCTATTTTTTTTCGCTTGATTACTAAATGTTGTTTTCTGAATGATATTGTAGCTAGGTGTAATAATCCTAAATTAGTCAAGTTTAAAGATTAAAGTTTTGATCTTTGGTCCTTTGGTTGTCTTAAAGGATTATTTTCTCTCCTAAAATGTGACATGTTCCTCTGTTCCTCTCTTTTCCTTTGTGTCATGGTCTGGATCTTTGTTTAATTAAGGAGGAGATGCAGGTTGAGTTCTGCATCTTGTTTGTGGTGGTTCCCCTGGTCCTGGTAGTTGTTTGCAGATATGAATAGGGTGTTGGCAGGTGGTTGTCCAAGTGTCTAGCTTAGGTCCTGGTGATTCTTGAGGGTGCAGGTTGTTGGTCTTTTTCCTGCAGTGGTGTAAAGGGTGCCAGTGTATAGTAGCAGTAGCAGGGGAGTTTTCAGGAGCGTTGTTTGGAGTTCAGGGTAGCATTTTGTGAGTGGTATATGCAGGTTTTAGGTGAGCTTGATGAGGGAGAGGTCTTGGTCCTGTGAGATGTTGTAGGCTGCAGGTCATGGGGTTTGATAATGTTATGTAGTTGCTTCTAGTGAGACCCATGAGTAGAGGTTCCTGGGAGTTTTGTATTGGTCCTGGGCATAAAAAAAAAGCTTCCTGATAGTAGTAGCATTAAAGACAGTGTAATTTTTTTTTGGACTATCTGTAGGATGGTTATGTTTGAATTTGTATAGCTGCCTGATTCATTCTTCTATTGTGATCGTTGTTTACTTTGAGTCAAGGTCAATCTTTAATGGAATTTATTAGTTGAAAAGTTTGAATCTTTCTAGAGCTATTCCACTTCATGAAGATTAGAATAAAATGCCTATGTTAAGTAAATTCTGAGGTCTAAATGGACTGATGTGAGATCTGCCGTTTTCATGAATACGTCTTCTGTCATGAGTCGAGGAGTATTCATATGTTTCATTGGGAATGTGAACTGGTTTAGAAAATTGAGTTGTTGCATTTTCTTTATTTTGTCAAATCTTGAATCAGAAATTGCTTCTTGAAGAAGGTAGAATTATCTTGTCTCGAACCTATCCAATTTTAAGCAAGCTTACTGAATGTTGGAATAGTGAAACCACTTTTTTTTTCCTTCTAAAAAAATGCTATAACTATTAGTTTGAGCCTAGTTCAAGTTGTAAAGGTTAAAGAGAAAATTTCAATGTTATTCATGGAAAATTTAGTGTTCTGAGGGGAGTACCTAAATATATCCAAAGAAATTGCAAAGGGAAGTTATGTATTTGCATTTTGCTTATCTTTTCATAATAAAGTGAGAGCTCTTTGACATCAATGTCAGTAGGACTAAAGAGGTTTCATGCTTAAGAAAGTTTTCTGATGGCTAAGAATTTAGTTTTGATCATTCTTATGGCTGTTTGCGAAGGTTCATAAGTCTGATATGTCTTCTTTCATCATTTAAGTAAGCTCGTGGAACTGGATTAAGTATATGTGGTTTTTGGTCATCTATTTGCTTGGATTGTCCTTGTTTTGATTTAGTTTTATCATAAATAGCACAAAGGTTCTTCTTAAAATAAATAGTTTTCAGTCTTTAACACAAATTTAATTTCTATCTTCGTGAACGTAAGTTAAGCCCTGAAGTTACTGCTTAAATATCTTGAAGATGTGACGTTGGTTAATAATGTGCTTAGTCGTGAAAAGTTTCAATTTTAGTAAGAAAATATTTTTTTTCTACCTGTTTCATATGTTGTGTTGGTTTGAGTTTGGTTCAGATTCCATCTTGTATCTCATGAAGTGTAGGAATTCCTCTGTTAGTTAATCAATTAATAACTTGGTATGTTTAAAGTTTTAATGATAGAAAAGTACTGTTTTTTTTAAGTCATCTGTTTTCTTTCTCTTATCATGCATAAGCTTGGTACTCTCATCTTTCTTTGGTACTAATTTCAAATCTTTATCATATTTTTTTTTAAACATCTATGACTGAAAAATGGTGTTAAAGCTAGTACTTGGTTTGTTTTTTGGCACCTGTTCTATCTTTAATTGTACGCTACTTGGTTGCTGGATGTGCAAATTCCTTCATGACAAAATATGACTTGCTGCTTGAAGTAATGTTTACGCTTAATTAGCATTGATTATCTGTGTTCCACTTGCTTTAATTATTTTACTTGATGAATTGTGCTAATCTTTATTCCTTTATCTTGTCTCTTTATTGCATAAACACAACTTGGGAGCGAGTTTGGTTAAAATTCAAATGGGGATAGTCCATTGCATTGGAGTCACATTGGGGTCGAGTCCGGGCTCAAGATTCAAGAAGTGAAGACTATAGAAATTTAAAAGTGCTTTGTTGAGCCGCCTATTCTAACTTAGGCTCATGGGCATATAATTGTATAAAATTAAATAAATTCAAGGCTCCCACGAGTTTGTCAAATTTACCGGGTTCTTCTTCTAAATCCTTCTCTCTACCCTCTACCCCTTAGAAATTGCATGTCTATAGGAATTCCCCATAGATAATTATTGTAGAATAATTTATTTGATTGATTATTAATGAATGTTTCTTTATTGAGTTATTTTGCGGATATTTATTTCTTTTGAATTTCCATCTTATTTAGAAATTTCGAACCTTTTAGTTAAATAGTGCGTGCAATAAAATTTGGAAATAATAAAAGGAGTAACTTTGTTTCGAATCCCTTAAATTGCAACTTCAATTGAGATTTTCTCCATGTTAATTAATTTTCTTACCTCTCCCCAAAATACATTTATTATTATTATTATTATTATTATTATTACATTTAAATTCATATCTAAAGCGTAATTTATTACAATCTTAAATTTCAGCATTAATTTCAAAGCTTTGTGAACTAAATTTTGTAAACTTGCATCTATAGAGCTATTTTGTGAAAACCGAAGGATTAACCACATTTTGTGGATTTTCGAAAGTGCTTTTCAAATGAAAACCTTCTTTCGGAAATAGTTGAACCTCTTACTTAGAATCTCTGAAAAAGACCATTTTCCTTAAAACGGAGTGCTTGCACGCACTATTTAATTAATTGGTTTCTAATTCTCCTAAATTAGGTGGCGACTCCAAAGAAAGCCCTTTGGAGTCCCACTTTGTTGAATATTATACCCGAAACCTATCTTTCTTAAAGAAAGGATAATTTTTTGGGGTTCAACAGCATGGCGACTCCGCTGGGGATACCTTAAGGTTCTAACCGCAAGGTTTTCACAAGATAACTCTTTATTTGTTTATTATTTGCAAAAAATAGCATGATTAGTTAATTTGATTATTTGCAATTGTTTGTCACTCAAAGCATGTCACTACACTTTTATTTGCGCACATATTAAACTGGCATTCCGTTCATATTTCCCCCATTCCTGGGAGCTTCTTCATGGTTACTTATACCCGCGAGGTGTATGCATATACACCCGCAACTCACAAAAAACCCTTTAAGAAAGAGTGCGCGTACCTGCGGGGTGAGCGGATAGTTTTACTACCGCGTGACCGCTTGCCACTCAAAACAGCCTTGTGTCTAGTAAACCCACTCTAGAGTTTTCGTTAGGAACATGCATGCATAAGCCTTAGATTGGACCCGGTCCTTGGTACCGCCTCCATAGTTAGGAAAACCGCCCTTTTTCTGTTGACGGGTTTAAACCCAACAACAGTGCATATTATGTGTTTATGTGATAATGGAACTTCCAGTCCAAGCCAAGTTTTGCAATTAATTAAATTTAGAATACTTTTATTAATTTTGTAGACTAGAAGATACTTGAATTCAAGAGGTATTCAAGTTGAAATTGTGAAGATACTTGGAAGAAGATAATAAGTTGGGGCAAGAGACGTCGAAAGGACGATAAGACGTTCGATCCATTTGATTGATGTTTGATTCAAGCAAGTTTTTGGATGTAAACGACATTTGGGACCAGATGTGAGAAATTACACCGATTATGCAAGCAAGGATTGATCCTAACCAGGCCCGCACTTCAGTTCCATTGCCTCCTCGAGCCTGATGCAGCATAGTTATAGTGGTTGTTTTTATTTTCATTGTACTCAAAACGATGTATTTAAATTATGTCCGATACTTTTTTTTTATGTAATAATGATGTACTCAAAATCAAGTTATAATGAAAGAGAAATTATTATTACTGTTATTGTCACTTACTCTAAATTCGATTATTGCAAAACCGGCTTGGACTACTTTTCATTATCACCTATGTGGCGTCTTAGGCCCACCTCTGGCATAAAGAGGTACTTTACAGGGTAGGACGCGCCTGCATCTTTATTTACGCTCAACTACTTGTGTTTGCCACATGTCAAATTGTCTGTCTAATATGCGATTACTTGCTAAATATGTACATCTTGCTTGAAATTTGTTGGCACTGATTGCGCAGTGATTGAATTTGTTCAGCGGTATGGTAAGATTAACGTTATGTTACTTCAACTTATCTTTTGTAAAGTTAACTGCTTTATGAAATCATTTATCTATCATCTGAATTCATGCATACTATTATTTTAAAATGGCTTTCAAATATTATTTTGTTTATCTTAAACCCGTTCTTATCATTTTGCAAAATATTGTTTAGCGTCATATTTTAAAGTATTCGCAAGTGTGTTACTTTTTGAAAATAACTTCAGAATTAAACAAGCATTTTCGCATCTGGTTTGCTTTAACAAAATGAGTGTCTTGCTTAAAATTTTGGGTCTTTTCAGTACGGTTTCAATTTCTCCATTTTGGAATAAGTTTATCCGTCAGTTTCATCTTTAATAAATTTTTTATTAAATTCGGTATGCGTTGCTAAAGGGTTAATTATTTTGAACATCAAGATCAGGACCTATGGCTCGTCAAAATGTTGTGGTTGACTTGACTGAAAAGGAGGAATCCCACCAAGACAAGGTTAACAAGCTTGAAGCAACCGTAGCAAGTTTGGAAAAGAGACTTGATAGCCTTACTGAATTGGTTATCGCGCTCATGGATGCTCACAACCCAGTGCGTAACGCGCCAAGCCCAGGACCAAGTGCTCCTGTTGCTCCTATTCATACTGTTGCACCTCCTACAATGCAAGTAGCTCCAGCATTTGAGTGTGATGCTCAACAGTTCCCTAATTTGCATGCATTCCTATTGGAGAAGGAATTTGGTGGCTTCTCATAAAAAACAAGCAATGAGGAAAGCAACGGGGAAGGGCTTCCTAATGCTAAAGAGAACAATGGCACAATGGCAGATGGGAAGGCTCTACCATCTCAAGCAGGCTTAGGTGAAGTAGAAAAGGAAAATGTGTTTCTTGACATGGCTTATCCACCAGTGTATGATGGGATAGGAAATCCTCATGATCATTTGAAAGCATTCACTGATTGGGTGGCAATATTTGGAAAAAGCAATGGAATCAAGTTGAGGTTATTTGTTAAGACACTCGCGGGGCCGGCTTTAACATGGTTTGCAATACAGGATCTTGGAAAGCGATTCACATGGGATGACTTAGCTCGTAACTTTGTCAAGCAGTACGAACTCCCGAACCTGACCTTTGCAAGGGGCAATCCACTGAAAAGAAAATCTGTAGAGCTTCAAGAAGAGCCGGTTGCAATAATTTCTGACAAGAGAAAGTGTGAATTGGTTGAGGCACAGTCCAAAGACAAAGGAAAAGCTGTCATGTCAAAACCTTTGCCAGCCATAGTAGGGGAACCTAGTGCACACAGGCAGGTAATTGTCAATCCAAGTTCACAGTCAAACCGCGCCAAAAGATCTGCTTTCGCATACACACGGCTCCCAGAATCTTACACAAGATTGTTTGAGAGGCTCAAGGGATTCAATTTGGTACATCCTATAGAATCAAAGCCGTATTGGTCACATAAGCCTGACAATTTGGGAAAATTTTGTGCTTACCATTCAGGGATGCAGGGGCATATTATTGAAGAATGCACTTTATTTAAGCAGAAAGTTGAAACCTTGATTAACTCTGGCCAGGTCAAAATTCTACCTACAAATGGCATTGGCGAACCTTTTGTCGCAATCTTTCCGTATGCAAAGGGAGTTTCCTCGAAGAAGGGCATTTAGGCACCTATGAAGTTCCAGAAAAGCAGTAGAGTTGCAGAAGCAGAAGTTAGTTTATTTGCATTAGTAGGAAGTAGCTATTGTATTTTCCTTTTGTTAGTTTTGTTAAAAGAAAAGAAAAGAAAAGAAAGAATATCAAATTATGAATGTTTGAATTTATTTCTATGTAAGCAAACTACTGTAACCGGTTTCCCAAGGCGGGAAACGTAGGCAACTCATATCGAGTTTCGGTTACACCATCATTTGGAAAATCTCTTTTGTGTAAGCAGAACTACGCACGGTCTGATTCCCGTGGAGGGATACGTAGGCGCTCTTAACGGGCTCGACTCTATAATATTAAAATTTCCAGTCTTCCCTAAGGTAAGCAACTGGGGCAATTTTGCAAGATATTTTGAAGGTTTGAAAGATAGAAACTGGGGCAATTTTGCAAGATAATTTGAAGATTTGAAAGATAACAACTGGGGCAAATTTTGCAAAGCAAGTAGAAAACGTGGGAGATTGCAACCGGGCCAGCTTCGTTAAGTAGTTTGAAGTTTTGAAAGTCATAACTGGGGCAGTTTTTGCAAAACAAGTTGAAATGTTGAAGTCATAACTGGGGCAGAATTTTGCAAAAAGCAAGTTGAAGACATTGCGTTGGTCGTTATTAGAAGCAATTTCAAGGATTGGTGCAGACTGTCATTTTGCAAGGAAGAATCGATAGTCGGGCAAAGCATTGATGTTCAAAATAGGCCGATCATTTTGGCAATTTGTGTCAAAATGGTCTAGCACGCATACTAATTTAGTAAAAACTTTCAAAGTTGTTTTTCTCAATTCGCGTCTTGAAAAATCAAATTTTGTTGATCATTGAGTTTCGAACTCTTAAAATATTTTTACTCATGTGTTGAGTCGAGATTTTGGTCCCATCCATTCGGCCTAATGGCATATTTTACACTTGAAATTTTATGATATGCATTATCATTTTACGTATTAACTTGCTTTTGTTCAATGTAAAGAATTCATTTGTTAAAGGTTGGCTAGTATTGAATGCTGAAATGGCTGAGAATCCGCATCAGGGACAAGATGTGTTTGCATGCTACCAAAGAATTCAACATCAAGACAAGAGGAGCAAAGCAAACCACTAAGGCTTCGTACAGTTTTTAGAACTCACGACCTTTTCTTTGAGCGCAGGAATTCCACAAAATGGAAGAGAATTGAACATCAGATTCAATACGAACTGGAGGCAGCATTCAACTCTTTGCAGCAACACGACCCAGCTTTGCTTATTGGTTTTGTATTATCTTGCCTTAATTAATCCAATTTGCAACTTTGTTTCGCAGGCTGTTATCAAATTTGGGCTCGTTCATCTTATAATTGAACGTTTTGGCTCGTTCGCCTTATAAATGAATGTTTTGGGCCCGTTCGCCTTAAAAATGAACAATCCGGGTTCATCCACCCGTAAATCGGATATGCAGGTTTATTTCAAGCCATTTTGGAGCTTTGGATGCTTCAAGACTGGATGTCTCATTTGCTTTGTCAAAGGATTGGAGCACAGTTGAAGATCACATTGCAGATTGCCAGTAGATAATTAAAGCGTTACGCTTTATCACGGGTTATTGCCGAAAAGGCGGCATTTCTATCTCATATAATTCTTGCCAGTTGTTAAAACATATCCGTTTCATTTCTATTTCGCTATGAGAACATTTACCAAATTTCTATTGTTGTGATTTGCAGATATTGCTAAGTTTGAAGAAGTACATGCATTAATGAATTTTGAGTCTTTTCCATTATCTTATGATTTGTGCTCGTTCATCTTATGATTGAACGTTTTGGGCTCGTTCGTCTTATAATTGAACGTTTTGGGCTCGTTCGCCTTATAAATGAATGTTTTGGGCCCGTTCGCCTTAAAAACGAACAATCGGGATTCATCCACCCGTAAATAGGATATGCAGGTTTATTCCAAGTCGCATTGAGACATTGGATACTTCAGACTGGACGTCTCATTTGCTTTATCAAATGATTGGAGCACAGTTCAAGACCACATTGCAGATTGCCACTAGATAATTAAAGCATTACGCTTTATCACGGTTTATTGTCGAAAGGCGGCATTTCTCCTTCCTTAATCCTCGCAATTGTTCAAATATCAGTTTCATTTCTATTCCTCTATGAGAAAATTCACTAAAAATCCATTGTTGTGATTTGCAGATATTGCTAAGTTTGAAGAAGCACATGTATTAATGAATTTTGTGTCTTTTGCTTTATTTTCTAATTTGGGCTCGTTCATCTTATAATTGAACGTTTTGGGCTCGTTCGCCTTATAAATGAACGTTTTGGGCCCGTTCGCCTTATAAATGAACAATTCGGGTTCATCCATCTGTAAATAGGATATGCAGGTCTTTTTCAAATGGCGCTAGGACGTGGGACGCTTCAGGACCCGACGCCTCGTTGCTTTATCAATTGAATGGAGCACATTCCGAGATTCCATTAATAATGATCAGCCTAAAGGTTCCCCGGGCGGAGTACTTCGTCAGTTGATCGAGAGAAGAACTTGTTGATAACATCACAGCCGGCATTTACAATTTTATATTATCCTTTTATTTATTTCTCATTACTACAGTTTATTAGCAGTTGCTCGCTTACCGTTTGTTAAGTTTATTACAGGATTTTAGCAGCAACGCAGCAGCATTTGGAGCATAACGTGGAACTTTTCTTAGCAGTGAACTGGGGCAATCGTTGATATGAGCTAGACTCGTCAACGCGTATCTGAAGAAGCGCACTCGAACAAGCAAATTCTATCCTAATCTTTCATTTCAGATTAGGCGTCAATTTGAATTCTTTCCTATTCGTGCGTCCTTTCCTCTTATCAATCGTGCGAGTCTGCGTGCCTAAGTGTCGTTGAACTACATATGGCCTGATTCTCTTTCAAGCCCGAGATATGTAGGCAACTCGGAAACCGGAGTTCGGCCATGTCTATAAGCCTCGCATTTCGGTCCTTGGAATCGAAGTCTTGGCTTTACCGTGACAAAATTGGTTTTCACGTCAACTTTCTTTACCCTGAAAACTCTTTCATCCTTTTCGGGTAAAGAGGGGCAGCTGTTGACACCCAATTTTGTCCCGGAAATTTTAATTAATACTAATTATTCTAATAAAAAATCATTTTTTTTAATTTTAAGGTGAATTAATGAAATCTGGGAAGAAAAGACTAAAAATTGAAAATAAAAGAGATAAAGCAATTGATTTTGATCAAAAGAGGCTAAAAGCATAATTCGTAGCCTAAATTCTGTCCTATCCATGCAAAACATATATACATAACGTACGCATATCAGTTCCCCCCAATTCCCAAAACCATTCGAACCCTAATCCTTAACCCGACCCGATCTCCCCCCAAAATTTCAAAAGAATCCAGCAAATCGTACATCCTCGCTGGACGAATACAAAGCTCCCAGCATCGTCCTTTTGCCAAGAATAATCCAAAATCCAGCTTTCATACCGTTAGACAGATCAAGAGCGTCCAATGTGGTAAGATTTGAAATAAACGATTCAGATTCGCTCAGTCCTAAGGTAAAAATCCATTTCCTACATCGTTTTGCACCCTTTTTCAAGCCCTGAATTTACCCTATAAATACCCCTTCGATTCACTGATTTGGGGGTCGGATTTTGGTTGAAGGAATTGAGGGACTTCGGAAACGAGGACCCTCTTAGTGCTTTTTTTAATAAGCGATTTAATTTTTCCTTCCTAATTTCCGACTTTTAAATTTTGTGAATCGTCGAGTTGTTGTCGCTTGTTCAAGTGCGGATTTCGACGGATCAATCGCCTCATTTCACTGCGTCGCAAAAGGTAATAGCTATTCCCTTTCTTTTACTGTTTTGTTCTTATGTCTGATCTGCATTCACGATTGAATATGCTCGCGTGACTGCCCTAGTTTAAGGATGTGCATAAATCTTAAGGATAAATTTGATATGTGTTAAGTAGGAAATCACAATAGTTTATTATGTAGTAAAAACAGGATTTTTCTATTTTTTTTCGCTTGATTACTAAATGTTGTTTTCTGAATGATATTGTAGCTAGGTGTAATAATCCTAAATTAGTCAAGTTTAAAGATTAAAGTTTTGATCTTTGGTCCTTTGGTTGTCTTAAAGGATTATTTTCTCTCCTAAAATGTGACATGTTCCTCTGTTCCTCTCTTTTCCTTTGTGTCATGGTCTGGATCTTTGTTTAATTAAGGAGGAGATGCAGGTTGAGTTCTGCATCTTGTTTGTGGTGGTTCCCCTGGTCCTGGTAGTTGTTTGCAGATATGAATAGGGTGTTGGCAGGTGGTTGTCCAAGTGTCTAGCTTAGGTCCTGGTGATTCTTGAGGGTGCAGGTTGTTGGTCTTTTTCCTGCAGTGGTGTAAAGGGTGCCAGTGTATAGTAGCAGTAGCAGGGGAGTTTTCAGGAGCGTTGTTTGGAGTTCAGGGTAGCATTTTGTGAGTGGTATATGCAGGTTTTAGGTGAGCTTGATGAGGGAGAGGTCTTGGTCCTGTGAGATGTTGTAGGCTGCAGGTTCATGGGGTTTGATAATGTTATGTAGTTGCTTCTAGTGAGACCCATGAGTAGAGGTTCCTGGGAGTTTTGTATTGGTCCTGGGCATAAAAAAAAAGCTTCCTGATAGTAGTAGCATTAAAGACAGTGTAATTTTTTTTTGGACTATCTGTAGGATGGTTATGTTTGAATTTGTATAGCTGCCTGATTCATTCTTCTATTGTGATCGTTGTTTACTTTGAGTCAAGGTCAATCTTTAATGGAATTTATTAGTTGAAAAGTTTGAATCTTTCTAGAGCTATTCCACTTCATGAAGATTAGAATAAAATGCCTATGTTAAGTAAATTCTGAGGTCTAAATGGACTGATGTGAGATCTGCCGTTTTCATGAATACGTCTTCTGTCATGAGTCGAGGAGTATTCATATATGTTTCATTGGGAATGTGAACTGGTTTAGAAAATTGAGTTGTTGCATTTTCTTTATTTTGTCAAATCTTGAATCAGAAATTGCTTCTTGAAGAAGGTAGAATTATCTTGTCTCGAACCTATCCAATTTTAAGCAAGCTTACTGAATGTTGGAATAGTGAAACCATTTTTTTTTCCTTCTAAAAAAATGCTATAACTATTAGTTTGAGCCTAGTTCAAGTTGTAAAGGTTAAAGAGAAAATTTCAATGTTATTCATGGAAAATTTAGTGTTCTGAGGGGAGTACCTAAATATATCCAAAGAAATTGCAAAGGGAAGTTATGTATTTGCATTTTGCTTATCTTTTCATAATAAAGTGAGAGCTCTTTGACATCAATGTCAGTAGGACTAAAGAGGTTTCATGCTTAAGAAAGTTTTCTGATGGCTAAGAATTTAGTTTTGATCATTCTTATGGCTGTTTGCGAAGGTTCATAAGTCTGATATGTCTTCTTTCATCATTTAAGTAAGCTCGTGGAACTGGATTAAGTATATGTGGTTTTTGGTCATCTATTTGCTTGGATTGTCCTTGTTTTGATTTAGTTTTATCATAAATAGCACAAAGGTTCTTCTTAAAATAAATAGTTTTCAGTCTTTAACACAAATTTAACTTCTATCTTCGTGAACGTAAGTTAAGCCCTGAAGTTACTGCTTAAATATCTTGAAGATGTGACGTTGGTTAATAATGTGCTTAGTCGTGAAAAGTTTCAATTTTAGTAAGAAAATATTTTTTTTCTACCTGTTTCATATGTTGTGTTGGTTTGAGTTTGGTTCAGATTCCATCTTGTATCTCATGAAGTGTAGGAATTCCTCTGTTAGTTAATCAATTAATAACTTGGTATGTTTAAAGTTTTAATGATAGAAAAGTACTGTTTTTTTTAAGTCATCTGTTTTCTTTCTCTTATCATGCATAAGCTTGGTACTCTCATCTTTCTTTGGTACTAATTTCAAATCTTTATCATATTTTTTTTTAAACATCTATGACTGAAAAATGGTGTTAAAGCTAGTACTTGGTTTGTTTTTTGGCACCTGTTCTATCTTTAATTGTACGCTACTTGGTTGCTGGATGTGCAAATTCCTTCATGACAAAATATGACTTGCTGCTTGAAGTAATGTTTACGCTTAATTAGCATTGATTATCTGTGTTCCACTTGCTTTAATTATTTTACTTGATGAATTGTGCTAATCTTTATTCCTTTATCTTGTCTCTTTATTGCATAAACACAACTTGGGAGCGAGTTTGGTTAAAATTCAAATGGGGATAGTCCATTGCATTGGAGTCACATTGGGGTCGAGTCCGGGCTCAAGATTCAAGAAGTGAAGACTATAGAAATTTAAAAGTGCTTTGTTGAGCCGCCTATTCTAACTTAGGCTCATGGGCATATAATTGTATAAAATTAAATAAATTCAAGGCTCCCACGAGTTTGTCAAATTTACCGGGTTCTTCTTCTAAATCCTTCTCTCTACCCTCTACCCCTTAGAAATTGCATGTCTATAGGAATTCCCCATAGATAATTATTGTAGAATAATTTATTTGATTGATTATTAATGAATGTTTCTTTATTGAGTTATTTTGCGGATATTTATTTCTTTTGAATTTCCATCTTATTTAGAAATTTCGAACCTTTTAGTTAAATAGTGCGTGCAATAAAATTTGGAAATAATAAAAGTAGTAACTTTGTTTCGAATCCCTTAAATTGCAACTTCAATTGAGATTTTCTCCATGTTAATTAATTTTCTTACCTCTCCCCAAAATACATTTATTATTATTATTATTATTACATTTAAATTCATATCTAAAGCGTAATTTATTACAATCTTAAATTTCAGCATTAATTTCAAAGCTTTGTGAACTAAATTTTGTAAACTTGCATCTATAGAGCTATTTTGTGAAAACCGAAGGATTAACCACATTTTGTGGATTTTCGAAAGTGCTTTTCAAATGAAAACCTTCTTTCGGAAATAGTTGAACCTCTTACTTAGAATCTCTGAAAAAGACCATTTTCCTTAAAACGGAGTGCTTGCACGCACTATTTAATTAATTGGTTCCTAATTCTCCTAAATTAGGTGGCGACTCCAAAGAAAGCCCTTTGGAGTCCCACTTTGTTGAATATTATACCCGAAACCTATCTTTTCTTAAAGAAAGGATAATTTTTTGGGGTTCAACAGTGGCTACAAATCATCTCATAAAAGGTAAAAGTGAGTTTATTTTTAAATTTAGAAAGAGGTCATTCTTCTTGAAACAGACTAGAAAGGAAATAGGTTCATCCTTTTTGAAACGGAGGGAGTAAAACTTTTGATGAACTACTGAAACTTTAACGAATTTGTTAAAACTTTTGAGAAACTTTGACGTGTTTATTAGAATTTTGAGAAATTTGGATGCATTCTTCAGAACTTGCAAATTAGGGGCTATGCTAGCACAAATTTCAAAATCATATCTAAAACTTAAACAACACACGAAAAATAACCTAACCCTGGAAATGACCCCTTCATAAACCCGAGCTGGGCTGAATTGCAGAAATATGCTACGGGAACAAATAGTTTGCATAAATGCCCTTGCTAACAGTGGTTCAGCATAAATGCCCTCCATTAGTTTAATGAAAGATTTTCTGGACGAAAATACCCCCTAATAACTAATAAAAAGACCTGCCCATATACCTCCCCTTCCTTTTCCCCATTCACGCGATCAACAAACCCTAAAAAACCATACTTTTTACAGATTCCTCCATTCAAACGAAGATTCAAGGTAAGATTTCTTCAAATTGCTATTGACCTTTACTAAAAGTTCCATTAGTTTCTTTATAATTTCATTTAAATTATGGTTAATGTTACTTTAAATTCTACATAAACCAAACAAGCTATGAAGTTTATTCATAATAATCCAAAAAATATATTGTATAGAAACACATGACATTAGATTGATTACAGTAATTATAATATACAGTTTCATAAAAATTAATTAATTTATATTAATTGCAGAAAATGTATGAATTCTCTACCAGTCTTTCCTATTGCCAAGACTTGCAGAGAAAGTCTCTAAGGGGTCGTTTGGTTTGCGGGACTAAAAACATGGGATATCCCAGAAATTTGGGATTGTTATTGTTCCGGGATTATAATCCCGGGATTAACAATCTCACCTCCTACATGGGATAAAATAATACCATGAATTTGGTATAAAAGTTATCCCACTTTAACTAATCCCACCAACCAAACAAGAGATTGATGTAGTCCCAAATTTAATTCCGGGACTATTAGTCCAATCCCACGAACAGGGGTCGTTTGGTTTGCGGGACTAAAAACATGGGATATCTTTAACAATCCCTCATCCTACATGGGATAAAATAATACCATGAATTTGTTATAAAAGCTATCCCACTTTAACTAATCCCACCAACCAAACAAGGGATTGATGTAGTCCCAAATTTAATTCCGGGACTATTAGTCCAATCCCACGAACCAAACGACCCCTACAAGTCTTGGCTATAGTCATGACTTCAAGCTCTGCTCCAATTAGCACGTGGCATAGACTGTTGGTTATTGCCAACACTTTAAGCCCTGTTGCAAGGGTAATCTTCTCTGCAACTCTTGGCTTATTGCCAAGAGTTTAAGCTCTGGTGCAATCGGCAACTTGTAGAGAAAGTCTCTGCAACTCTTGGCTATGCAGCTCTGGTGCAATGGGCACCTTGGAGAGACTTCTTGGCTATTGCCAAGACTTTAAGCCTTGTTGCAATGACCAACTTGCAGATAAAGTCTCTGCAAGTCTTGGCTATTGCCAAGAGTTGCAGCTCTGGTGCAATGGGCACCTTGGAGAGGCATCTTGGCTATTTCCAAGACTTTAATCCCTGTTGCAATGGGGAACTTGCAGATAAAGTCTCTGCGTGCAATGGGCACCTTGGAGAGACTTTTTCGCTATTGCCAAGATTTTAAGCCTTGTTGCAATGACCAACTTGCAGATAAAGTCTCTACAATTCTTGGTTATTCCCAAGAGTTGCAGCTCTGGTGCAATGGGCACCTTGAGGAGACTTGTTGGCTATTGTCAAAACTTTAAGTCCTGCTGCAATGACCAACTTGCAGATAAAGTCTCTGCAAGTCTTGGCCATGCCCAAGACTTTTACTTCAAGTCCAATAAAAAGGGCAACACTTTTACCCAGCATTCCCTTTCCAATATACCATGATCCCGCTTCTATCTAAGCGATATGTGTATGAAAATCTAAGCATATCATTCGTATTGATTATGTGCAGGATTAGCACTATGGCAACACATTGCATTTACATAGCTTATAATGGGAAATGGGAAGAAATAGCAGATACATAAATCATGACACAAAGTTGATACTTGTCAAAGACGGTATAACCTACCAGGCATTTGAAAAAAAAATTTGTAATGCTCTAAGCATCAACACTGATGAAAGTGAAGCAAAGATAAGGTTTGACACGAATCTGGAAACGTGCAGAGGCATGATGGTAACAAATGATCAAGAACTTATGACTTGCATGTATCTGCTGAAGAATGATGATAATTTCAGAAAATCCCGCTTCATAGTAGAAGTTATTAAAAGGAAGGACCTGTCAAGTAACACCACCTCCACCACCACCACAAGTACATGAGAATTCTTTGTGAATGAAGCTTCCCATAGCATGGTATTGCATCAAAAGGAAGGGCAGTTGTTGATTATAAATATTTTTAAAAATCAAACATGATTGGAAAGTTAATATTATCAATAAACTGAACTTTTGGCAATAGCCAAGACTTTACACTCATACAGATAACCAATTCAATTTAACTTGACGCAAAGTCATGACAAAGGGTAAGACTTCCTACCAAAACTTATTTATCGACTTTAATATTAGAAATAATTAATTTGTCTTGAAGTCTTGCCATAGGCAATAGTATTGACAACTAAATTTCCACCAAGTCTTGGCAAAAACATTACCAGCACAACCCTCCACGAATTATTTATCAATTTTAAATTAATTATATAATATTAGACTTGGAATTAATTAACTAGAATTCCAGTCTTGCCCATTTCAAGACTTTCTATCTAATCTCTTCACCCCACAACAATTAAAAATGCCTTGAAGTCTTGCAATTGCTAACACTTCCACTTCATCCAATTCAAAACAACTCCAGTCTTTCAAATAACAAAAATATCAAACATCTAAGTGTACTTGTTTACATAAACATAACAAACACAGTAAATATGAAACACACATAATTAAAGCTACTCATCAACTTTCTCTAACTCTTTTGCAGTACTAAAGCTCTCATTTGGACTACTACACGGATCATTTTGCGATGAAGGTAACAAACGAAATTTTGGAAATTCATCTCCCACATCATATTTTTGCCTCTTCCTGCCACCTTTATCAGAAGATCTTGGCTGACTTATAAAATCATCCACCACATCTAAATGTACATGATCATGATCAGAAGATTCAATATCCATTGCCTGCAAAATTTAAAAAAACAACAATGGCAACACATAATAACAAAATAATAAAATAATAATGAAAAGACCATACACAAACATACTCAACTCCATAAATTTGCCGAAAACTCCACCTTTCAACAATGGCAACTGCAGCTCCGTCAAAAATTCACTAACCAAACTACTATACTTCACATCACCACCCCAAGAACCTTTGGCATCAAACCAGTGCTCAAACTTAAAAATTTGTTCTCCTTTCTATGGGAAGTAAAAATAAAATATGCATATTCAACAAACAAAATTACAAAAATAGTATGATAACAAAACAACAAGTAAAGACAAGGAAATATACATTTGTGTCATCATGAACTCACAATTAATATGCAGAAAAATTCCTATGCCATTACCATAATTCAAAGTCAACAGGCCAAAAGCAAAGACAACTGAAAAACACAGAAACAACTACAGAATGCATGACTGATGAAAAGAGCAATCTACAGAAAAAAGTCTCTACAACTATTGCCAATAGCCAACACTTTAAACTCTAGTCGAAGGGGCAACTTGTACAAATAGTCTATGCAAGTATGTGTAATTGCCAAGACTTTTAGCTCTACTGTAGTGAAAAACTTGCAGAGGAGTCTCTGCAACTCTTGGCAATAATCAAGACTTTAAGTTCTGCTGCAAGGGGAACCTTACACTGAAATTTTCTAAAAATATTGACAATTACCAAGACTTCACCTCTACTGCAGTGAACAAGTTGCAGACAAAGTCTCTGCAACTCTTGGCAATAGCCAAGACTCTAAGTTTTGGTGGAAGCAACAACTTATACGGAACATTGATGTTTGGCGATATTTGCCTATTTTACCTTAATATCTTCTCACATTTTAGTGCTTTATGCGCCCGTTACATGTGATAATTGTGTTTCTTGTGCTCACTTATCGTATTTGTGATTTTAGGAATGGTGCAGATGAATTCGAGACAAGAACAATCAAATTGGAGTTAATGGATACATTGGAAGCTATATTGAAAGCAAGGCTTCCAAGAAAGCCCTGAAGAGTTGGAAGCTATACGGGGAGCAAGGCTTCAGAGATTGCTTTGGAGTTGGGAGCTATAGAGGAAGCGGGACTTCCACGAAAGCTTTGAGGCTAACGAAACACAAGTTTTCCCAACTAGATTAGGCTTTGGTTTAGCTTATCCTAGCACTTTGTAAACACTATAAAACCTCATTATTTCATTATTTTTGGGAGGTCAAAATTTTGGAGCAAGTTTTGGAGTTCCTAACACATTGAACCAAGGGTTTAATTCCTTTACTTCATCTATTATAATCTTTCATATTTCTTCCATGAAGTCGTGTGTTGTTATTATGAATATGAGTAGCTAAATATATCGTTCTAGGGTTAGAGCAAATACATGAAGGTTGATGTTTGAAAGTTGATTTCTACCTATTAATTTACCATTACAGATTGTTTATTCTTTCTTGAGCCTAATTGTTTGGTTATTGAGGCCTGATAATTGAGCAATATCTACGATTTACAAGTTGAACTCGACAGAGGGAACTTGTGAACGCAAATAAGAACGAATAGGGCTTGATTGTGAACCTGGGCATCAGGGAATTGATTTGCGGGTAGGATAGACATATACCTATTCGCCTTGCTTAGCTAAATACAGAGTTCTTTAATGCATGCATGTGATTTAACTCCATAGAAATATAGGCGTTAGAGTAGCTTGTATAGACTCGTGAAGAATCGACAGGTTTTCACGAATATAATTAACCTGTTAGTTAGCAATCTAGGAATCGAAAAGTAGAATCAACTGGAAAACTCAACTGGATTGTTTGTAGCTCTGACCCTGGACCGTTTCTCTTTTATTGATAATAACCTATAATTTGCTCTCTATTACTTGACTTCAATTACTTGTTTTTAATTATTGTTTGTTTTAGTTAGTAAATATCACAATCATCATCGAAAAAGATCCCTGAATAGTTTTTAGAAAATTGTTTGCTAGGATTCAGTCTGAACAATGTCCTCGTGGGAACGATACTCAACTTATCACTTTATTACTTGTCGACCACGTATACTTGCTTGTGCGTTTGGGAGCAACAAGTTTTTGGCGCCGTTGCCGGGGACTAAATAATTGACTGTTTTCTTTTTAGACGATTTGTTATTTTCTATTCAGGTTTAATTTTTGTTTTGAGTTTCTTGTGCTGTTTTAGGTATTAGGTTTCTCTTAATCCTTACCTAATGGCAGAAGATCGAGCTTTAGTTGTGCGAGATGTTGCTCTTCCCAGTCTGGAGGGAGTAGCCTCGAGCATAGTTAAACTTGAAATTACTGGACACTTTGAGATTAAGTCCGGCATGATACAGCTGCTACATGCGACTGGACAATATGCTGGATTACTGCACGAGGATCCACAACAACATATCCAGAATTTCTTGGAGATTAGTGACATATACACACCAGCAAGGGTCTCAACTGATTATATTCAATTGATACTTTTTCCATTTTCATTGATTGGGGCAGCAAAGAAGTGGTTAAAGGCTGAAAAGCCTGGATCTATCACTACTTGGGATGCTTTAGCTAAGAATTTTTTGGCTAAATTCTATCCATCTGCCAAAATAGCTAGAATAAGGAGTGAGATTATGTCTTTTAGACAGAGAGATGGAGAATCCTTGTATTCAGCCTGGGAAAGATTCAAGTCATTATTGAGAGATTGCCCGCACCACAATCAATCGAATGAGGTGTTGGCTCATACTTTTGTGGAAGGTTTGAATGCTCATACCAAGATCGTGGTGGATGCTGCTGCTGGAGGCCAAGTCTTGGCCTTGAATTTTAATGAGATTTATGAATTACTGGATAAATTCTCTCAGAGCATTCCTGACTGGCAGGGTGATGGTAGAGCTCCAAGTCAAAAAGCTGCTGGAGTACTTCAATTGGATGCGGTTTCAGCGTTGAATGCAAAGATGGATGCGATAGCTAACCAAATTAGCAAGCTAGCATTGCCACCAACTCAGCAACAAGTGCAATCAGTTAAACAAGTGCAGCAGTTTCAAAGTTTTTGTGAGGTATGTGGACAAGATCATGCTACTGATATTTGCCCCTCCAATCCAGAGTCAGTTTATTACGTGGGAAATCAAAATAAGTCTCAGGGACAGAATCAGAACCAGTTTGGTAATAGCTACAATCCTAATTCACGGAATTATCCTAGTTTCTCTTGGAGTGATAACCAGGATGCACAAGGTAATACGAGATCTCAGAATAACTACCAGAATTCACATCCTCAGGCTCCACCACAGCAGGCAAGCAGTTCAGTTGAAGATTTGATAAAGCAGATGTTGGTAGGCCAGCAGCGAATTATAGCTGACAATGCAGCTCACTATTGCTCAAAAAGACCTTGAACGCCAAATGGGGCAGTTAACTGGAGCACAAAATTCTAGACCACATGGAGCACTTCCTGGTAATGTTGAATCGAATCCAAATCTAAAGGGAGTTGAGCACTGTCTTGCTATAACTCTAGTTAAAGGTGAAGAGTTGATGGCCAAAACTGAGGAGAAGGAGAAACTTAAAGTAGCAGAAGTAGAAAAAGTGGAGAAAGTAAAGAAGAAAGAAGAGAAAAATGAGGCACCTCTACCGCCCCCATCATTCCCGCAGAGACTTCAACCATCAAAGGATATGGCTCAATTTCAAAAATTTGTGAGTATGATGAAAGAGCTTCAGGTTAACATTCCTTTGACTGATGTGTTTGAACTGATGCCGTCATTTGTAAAGTTCCTAAAAGAGATTCTAGTTAAGAAGAGAAAGCCACAAGAGATTAATACAATCGAGTTAACGGAGGAATGTAGTACAATCCTGAGTAAATTACCTCCAAAACTTCAAGATCCTGGGAGGTTTACTATTCCTTGCACTATTGGTGGTCATAATATTTCTGGTGCACTGTGTGATCTAGGGGCCAACATAAATCTCATGCCTTTTTTCCTCTATAAAAGATTAGGCCTAGGAGAAATCGAGCCTACTTCAGTTACTCTTAAGATGGCAGATGGATCACTCCCTTGTCCCGATGGTAAGGTGAAGGATATGTTGATTAAAGTTGGGAAGTTCACGTTCTCTGCTGATTTTATTATTCTAGACTATGAAGAGGATCAAGAAGCTCCAATAATTTTGGGAAGACCATTCCTAATCACATCGAAGGCAATTATTGACATTGAACTTGGGGAGATGACTGTGAGAGCGCATGGAGAAAAGGTTACTTTCAAGGTTTATAATGAAAAGGATCATATGGCTAAGTTTGAAGAGTGTTCGTTGATAGAATGTGTCAGACGAGAACATGAAAGTAAACCGAAAGAGGTGTTTGAGCGGAATGTAGAACAAAGTGACCACGGCACAATAATTGACAAGTTGAAGGAAAATTCACCTAAAGGCAAGAAGAAAGCAAAAGTTCAACGTAAGAAGAGGAGACGTAAATGCTGGAAGTGAGCTTAAAAGTGTTGTCGTGCCACGACGTTAACTAAGGCGCTTCTTGGGAGGCAACCCAATTTTTATTATTTTAGTCGTTTTTATTTATATAGTATTACGTAGTTTTCTTGTCATTTTTTGTAGGGCTCGAAAAATTTGGAAGGCGGGTCACGTACTGGAAATAGTGGCGAGGAGTTGCGGAATGGTTGAAGCTATGTTTTTGGAAAATGATAATCATATTTAGTTAGGAGTTCTTAAATGTTTCAGGCAAAAAAAAAAATCCACACCATCACTTGTTGGACATGCTCGAAACAGAACACAGGAAAACAGAGGCTGCGATCTGAGCAGCGGCGCCTCATGAAACGCTATTACAGAAAATTGCTTCAGACCTGTAGGAGGTGTTGTCCAAAGCGTCGCTTCCCGAACAGCTTGATCAAAACTCGCTCCAGATTTGATGAAAGCAATCTCTAAAGCATCGCCCTCAGGATCGCTTGACTGAAACAGAATGTTCAAAAATGCTCAAGGCGTTCAGCAAGCGTTGCGCGAGGTAAAGCTTCCAGGTAAATTATGTCCAATTTCTAGTGGACCCGCCTTAAACTCTGAAAACCTGTGAGAATTATAACATTAAACATGTTCCATTCCCTCCTCTCCCCTTTGGTTTAAACACGAACAAAAGAAGAATAAAATAGAGGACACGAACTCAGGGAAAACATATAAGACTCTCTACCTGCTATTCAATCACTCCAATGCCGTCACTGTTACACAACTGCTGCGGGTAAGTCTCTATTCTTTTCTTCATCTTCTTACTGCTGCTTTACCTTGGCAGTCTTGTTTCCCCCTTTCCCGTAGTTATAACATTTGATTGTATTTGTATGGTCATATGACTGAACCCTTGTCGGTTCTTTGGTGTTGCTGCTTTGGTGAACTCTTGTCGGGTACATTGGTTGGTATCTATTGTATGAAAGTCCCATGAAAAATTGGGAGGTTTATCCCCTCCAAATACCAATGAAATCTAAACTTGAAACTAATGTATATCAAGTGTTCGACTAAATGCCACAGTGAATAAAAGTCCAATTTTTGTGAAGTCTGAGTAGCAAAACAGATGTGTAGGTATAACTTGAACTAGTTGATGATATAAATGTTTAAAATTGAGTGCTTTTATGGGAAATTTGAATTGATCATTATTTAAAGTAAGCCCCAAGCTGACACGACCCGGAATCCGGTTAGGCCATGCGGGCACTCGACATCCTCCCCTAGACCCGTCGGGTGAACCCTTACCAATTAAATTAGGAAAATAAATATAACAATTCATAAATAAGGACAAGACTTAAAAAAAACACAGACATACTGATAACTCTAAGCTGTACAAAAGAAATTACAGCTGACTACCCAACATACTATGTTTAGGCTATCCAGACTAGACATCTAAGAGTACAAAAGAAGACAGATACCTCCTGAAGGGAGTAAAATGCAACTGAAATAATAAATAATAAACTAGTGGCCATCCGGAATAAAAGCTGGCTCACCCTGACAGCTGAAGTCGTCTTCGCTCCTTCACAACGTGGCGAACTCAATCCTGGAGCAAACCTGCCGAAATGAAATAGATAGACAAAAAACAAACAACAAACAAGGGTGAGTCAAAAGGACTCAATAAGTGGGGCAAACTAGCCACCTCAAATAATAGGATAGCTAGCCAGGGAGAAGAAACAGATAAACCAAATTCTTCTTATTTAAATTACAAAAAGGCAGAGCCAGATAATAACCGGAAACACGTATGAAGCCATAAACTCAACCTGGAATACGAGCCAGAAACATATCAACAAATAAGCAATACACGTATAAGCAGAACAGTAGTTATGCACCACAAGTCTACACAATGGTATGGAGTGAAATTAAATGAAATGAGATGAAATATGATGCAAAGGGTCACATGTGCCAAATGAATGGAGCGACATCCTCCTGCTCCGAGGGCGGAATCCTCCTACCCTCAATATTGATGCAATTGAGCGGAATTCTCCTGCTCTGAGGGCGGAATCCTCCTACCCTCAAGATGATGGAATGGAGCGGAATCCTCCTGCTCCGAGGGCGGAATCCTCCTACCCTCAATATAATGCAATGGAGCGGAATCCTCCTGCTCCGAGGGCGGAATCCTCCTACCCACAATATGATGCAATGGAGTAAGAACGCTAAGGGATATATACCCACCGCCCATGGTCACCTTTCATTTTCTTTCTTTTTTGTCTTTTTCTCTTTTTTTTTTCTTTTTTTTTTCTTTTCGTGACAAAAATTAAAACGGTACCCTGCGATATTCGAAATAATTCTAACTTTTGCATACAAGTTATACAAAATATATGTAACACACTTGCTAAGACGGATCTCAAATCGGACTCCCGAAACTCAATATGCAAATTTATTGGAAAGAAGTCAAATTATTTAACTTTCGGCATTTTAGCGGAAACTAGCCGAACAACCTCGAAATTAACTTTCGAAAGTTTAAAAAAGTCACAAATAATCATACGAACCTAACGGTACTTTTGAATTTCGAATCGGAGCTCATTCGCCAAAACCGAGCTCGAAAATCTCTTTTTAATATTTATCGACAATAAAAACTGAAACCTTCTTCCGATGCTACCAAACGAGGTCTGATTTAGCTCTAATTTTACAGATAAGTCTCAATGGTCCTTACGAATATTTTAAAATTACCGGCACGGTAATTGAAGTCCTAACTTTCGAAACGACTGACCGAGGTCGTTTCACAAGCTATTGTCGCGCTCACACGTCTAATGCCACGTCCTAGTTTTTGAATCTTCCTGATGCCCCATTGCTCTTTTGTTAGTTAGTTTTAAATTAGTTGGTTAGTTTTACTTCCATTATAGTATAGTTAGGACTAAGTATGGGTCTTTACGACGGCCGTTGATTCTTGTACGCGTAGCTACATGTTTCGCAGGTTTAGGTAATGTTGAGCTCAAGTGTGGGGTGCGCACACACCCAATGCCTTATCAACAACATGTCGAGGAAAGTCTGAGTACCCCGTACGTTACAGACGCTTTATTGGTTGGTGCATGATAGAGATAGCACCATTGCTAACGCAAAAGGCTAGGTCGATTAGCCTTCAGGGAAGTTCCTTTCACTCTTGCACTTTATTTTTGTCGCACTGAGGACATTGCTTGGTTTTAAGTGTGGGGTGGGAGAATTCTCAAGTTTTGAGGTTATGGATGATTGTACCTTTAGGAATTTATTTTAGAAATTTTTATTTTGTCACTTGACTTTATTTTTATTTGTTTCTTGCTTTCATATATAAAAAAATGAAAAAAAATTAGAAAACTAATGAAAAATTCCAAAAAAAAAAAAATATTTTCTTTTTAGTTTTAGTTAGTGGTACATGTCATCCACCCCGTGATTTTTCTTATGGCCTCAGTTATTTTTCATGGGTAGACCTTTGAACCGGGTACTTTTTATTTTTAGGAGTAGTCTAGTATTAGTTAATAGAGTATCTTTTGAAAAGAAGAAAAAAAATAGTAGAATGCTAGGTGCCTTTGGTTTGTTTGATACCGGTGAATCTGGACTTGAGCATATGCTATTTGTGAATCCCTTTTGGTTTTAAAATTGTGATGCATGCCTAGAAAAATTTGAATGACCCTCTTGAGACGCTTAGGTTCAACTACTTGACTCTTTTGTGAACCATTGTGCCTTAGCGCTTAAATTTCACGAGTTGCACCTTGTTTGCTTGAACCGAGAGTTGGAATGAAACCGTCTTTAGTGAACTATGTGCCATGTGTGATGTGAGGTATCTTTTCTTATGTTCCGTGCCACATATTGATGTCTAGAACTTGCCCTGTGTGTGTTCAAAGCGAAATCCTAGGTTTGCTCTAGTCGGGAGATGATACATACGTTTCTTTGATAAGCCCTTTTAGCCTTGATTAGCCTACCCATTAATATTATCCATATTAAGCCTTTTTGAGCCTATTGACCTTTTTGTTGGCACCCACATTTCGAGCCTTATCCCTTTTGTTCTTAATTATCTTCTTTTTGAACTCGTACTCCTTTTAACACTTTAATTGAAATATTTGATATTTGTGGAGTTGTGGTTGGAGAAATTTGGTGGCTTTTGAGTGGAACCAATAAAAGAAAAATATGGTGCAATTTGAAAAAAAAAAATCATTGGCGAGGTTAAGAAACAAAAAAAAAATATTGAAAAGAAAGAAAAAATGAAAAGAGAAAAATAAAGAAAACAAAGGAAAGAAGAAAAATCTCAATCCTTGCTAGTGTTGTGCAAAAAGTAAAATTGCAAATTTCTTAAAGTTGAAAGGGAGTTCTTGAGTATATGTTTGGGTGGTTGCTTGGTTGGTTTTGAGAAGAGTTGAGCTAAAAATTGAGAGTGATGTATTAAAATGCTTAGGGAAGTAGTCACTACTTTATCCATATTTATCCTACTCGTCCTTTAGCCTACATTACAAACCTTAAAGTCCTAGTTAATCCCGAATTGGAGCGAGCCTACATTAGTGGAGTCCTACACTATGGGTAAGCCTATGGTACGTTGTGTGTGGCACGTGAACTTCTTTTTTGAGAGTGAGTGAATTCTTCCTATATTATGTCCCTAATTTATTCTTGAAATATATTCTTTGTGTGATATTTGGGACGCTCTCTTGATTATTTTTGGTGAGGGCACATGGCTTGCGCGAGATAGGTGAAGTTATTAACTTCTTGGTTGAGTGAATAGGTGTGATTTTGTGAAAGCTTGGTTTCATTGAGTCGGTTTTTGAGATTGAGATGTTTTGAGTTGGTTGTTCTAGTGTTTTAAATTTTGGTGAATTTTTGGCATGTTGAGGGTCACATGGTATGTATATGTACTTGTCTAATGGTCGGTATCAACCATAATGATAGGTAGATCTGTTCTATTGAGTGTTCGGATCTAGTTGGGAAATTGGTTTTTGATGATTGCTCGAGGGCGAGCAAAGGTCTAGGTTGTGATGTCTGGCGATATTTGCCTATTTTACCTTAATATCTTCTCATATTTCAGTACTTTATGCGCCCGTTACATGTGATAATTGTGTTTCTTGTGCTCACTTATCGTAGTTGTGATTTTAGGAATGGTGCGGATGAATTCGAGACAAGAACAATCAAATTGGAGTTAATGGATACATTGGAAGCTATATTGAAAGCAAGGCTTCCAAGAAAGCCTTGAAGAGTTGGAAGCTATACGGGGAGCAAGGCTTCAGAGATAGCTTTGGAGTTGGGAGCTATAGTGGAAGCGGGGCTTCCACAATAGCTTTGAGGCTGACGAAACACAAGTTTTCCCAACTAGATTAGGCTTTAGTTTAGCTTATCCTAGCACTTTGTAAACACTATAAAACCTCATTATTTCATTATTTTTGGGAGGTCGAAATTTTGGAGCAAGTTTTGGAGTTCCTAACACATTGAACCAAGGGTTTAATTCCTTTACTTCATCTATTACAATCTTTCATATTTCTTCCATGAATTCGTGTGTTGTTATTATGAATATGAGTAGCTAAATATATCGTTCTAGCAAATACATGAAGGTTGATATTTGAAAGTTGATTTCTACCTATTAATTTACCATTATAGATTGTTTATTCTTTTTTGACCTAATTGTTTGGTTATTGAGGCCTGATAATTGAACACTATCTACGGTTTACAAGTTGAACTCGACAGAGGGAACTTGTGAACGCAAATAAGAAACAATAGGGCTTGATTGTGAACCTGGGCATCAGGAAATCGATTTGCGGGTAGGATAGACATATACCTATTCGCCTTGCTTAGCTAAATACAGAGCTCTTTAATGCATGCATGTGATTTAACTCCATAGAAATATAGGCGTTAGAGTAGCTTGCATAGACTCGTGAAGAATCGACAGGTTTTCACGAATATAATTAACCTGTTAGTTAGCAATCTAGGAAATAGAGAAGTAGAATCAACTGAAAAACTCAACTGGATTGTTTGTAGCTCTGACCCTGGACCGTTTCTCTTTTATTGATAATAACCTATAATTTTCTCTCTATTACTTGACTTCAATTACTTGTTTTTAACTATTGTTTGTTTTAATTAGTAAAAATCACATTCATCATCGAAAAAGATCTCTGAATAGTTTTTAGGAAATTGTTTGCTAGGATTCAATCTGAACAATAATCCTCGTGGGAACGATACTCAACTTATCACTTTATTACTTGTCGACCACGTATACTTGCATGTGCATTTGGGAGCAACAAACATCTCTGCAAGTATTGGCAATAGCCAAGACTTTAAACTCTACTACAATAAGCAACTTGCAGAGAAAGTCTATGCAACTCTTGGCCATGGCCAAGACTTTAAGCTCTATGCAATGAGCAACATGAATATCTAATAGCCATAGGCAATAAAAACCTTCAAATCACCGGAATCAAGCAAACACAAGCAAAAAAATCCACTGGAACCTCAAACTTAATTCAACTATCATAGATCGAAATGAAAAAAACTAACAGATAAATATATAAACAATAAGTATAAAAAGATTACAGGAAAAAATAAATGCTGATAAATAATTACACGAAATAAAAATTACAATATAAAGAAAAAATAATAGAACAAACATATGAAAAAGAGAGAAGTACAAACCCCAAATCTCTAGCATTCAAAGAAGAAAGAGGGAGGCCAGGAATAGGAGAAAAGAGAAAAATGTATTCAGTGTGAATTAGGCTTAGTCAGGGGCAAAAGAGTTCTTTCACAGATGGATGGATGATGTGGAGGGCACTTGCTTAAAATATTTGAAACTGAGGGCAAATTGCTAACACTAGGTCTTTGCAAGGGCATGGCGTGAAAATTTTTGCCCGAGCCGATTTACACAAATAAGCATATATGTACCTGATCTTGACAATTTGAGGAAATTAAAGATGGTCTTTAAAAAGTGAGCACTTTTATATTTAATGAAACTTTAATTTCGAAACACCTTCGCTCCCTACACACATAGCAGAAATCGGGACAACCTGGCCGCACTTATTCCAATGGTAAGCCAAACTACTATGTACATTCTGAAAATAACTGAGGCAAAGTCATCATTACTTTGCACATCCAATAAAAATCTATCGGAAAGCATAACATCAGGACAACCCGACTACATTTATCCATATAGTGAGCCGAATATTCAGTATACATTTGTAAATAGTTCATGTCATCATCACTTTATACATTCAAAAGATTTACTCCTTCTGAAGAAAACAGGAAATCGAAGTAAATAGGTCATGTCATCATCACTTTGTACATTCAAAAGATTTACTCCTTCTTGAAAAAAAAATGAAATTGCAGCAGTCTAAGCAAGAGCAATTTTTCATCTACTTGAACAACAAAGTCGGCGGCTTGAATAGCAACCTAAGCTGATTCACGCAAATAAGCATATTTGTACTTGGTTGAGCAAATTAAAGATGGTCTTTAAAAAGTGAATACTTTTATATTTAATGAAAATGTAATTTCAAAAATACCCTCGCTTCCTACACACAAAGTAAAAATCAGGACAATCCAGCCACACCTACTTATATATTAAACCCAAAAAATACGTCCATTTTGTAAATAAATGAGGTCAGATCGTCTCACTTTGCACATCTTAAAAAAGACCGCAAGCATAACTTCAGGTGCTAATAGTTAATAATCATGGCAATCTGTCCACACTTATTCATATAGTGAGCGAAAATACTATGTACATTTTACAAATAACTAAGACATGATTGTCCTTATTTTGTTCATTAAAATCCATAGTAAAACTTAATGTAAAGACAACCTGCCGCACTTATTTATATAGTGAGCCAAAATACTCTTTATATTTTGCGAATAACTGAGGCCAAATCGCCCTTACTTTGCTCATTCACAAAAGTCCACTGAAAAGCATAACATCAGGACAACCTGGTTGCACTTCCATATCGTGAGCCAAATACTCTATGAATATATTTACAAATAACTGAGGCCATATCGTCATCACTTTGTACATTCACAAAAATTTACTCCTTCTAAAGAAAAATAGGAAACCGAAGCAGCTAGACCAAGAGCAATTTTTTGTCGACTTGAACAACAACCCAAGTTGATTTATAAAAATAAGCTTATTTGTACCTGATCTTGAAAAATTGAGCAAATTAAAGATGGTCTTTAAAAAGTGAACACTTTTACATTTATTCAAAATGTAATTGTGAAAATATCCTCGATACCTACGCATAGAGCATAAATCAGGGTAATTCGTCTGCACTTATTCATTCCATTTTACAAATAATTGAGGTCAGACCGTCCTCATTTCTTACGTCCTAAAGAAACAAACCAAACATAACTTCAGGTGCTAATAGTTAATCACGATAATTCGCCCACACTTATTCATATAGTGAGTCAAAATACTCTGTACATTTCGTAAATTATTAAGACCTGATCGCAAAAAATTTAACCTAGTGCCCTCAATAAGACATGATCTTACCTATTTGCCCCACTTACAAATGTTTTAAGTAAACACCCTCTACATCATACCCAATTATGAAAGGACTATTTTGCCCCAACTTATTTAATTCACGCTGAACATGTTTCCTTCTCTCTTTCCCCATTCCTGGCCTCCTTCTTTCTTCTTTGTGTGCTGCAAATTTGGGATTTTTTCTTGTGCTTGCTTGATTCCAGTGATTTGAAGGTTTTTATTGCCTATGGCTATTAGATATTCATGTTTTGCATAGAGCATAAAATCTTGACCATGGCCAAGAGTTGTATAGACTTTCTCTGCAAGGTGCTTATTGCAGTAGAGTTTAAAGTCTTGGCTATTGCCAATACTTGCAGAGATGTTCCGTGTAAGTTGTCGCTTCCACCAGAACTTAGAGTCTTGGCTATTACCAAGAGTTGCAGAGACTTTGTCTCCAACTTGTTCACTGCAGTAGAGGTAGAAGTCTGCGCAATTGCCAATACTCTTAGAGATTTTTAGTGTAAGGTCTCCTTTGCAGCAGAACTTAAAGTGTTGGCTATTGCCAAGAGTTGCAGAGACTTTCTCTGCAAGTTTTGCACTGCAATATAGGTAAAAGTCTTGGCAATTGCCAATACTTGCAGAGACTATTTGTAGAAGTTGCTCCTTCCACTAGAGTTTAAAGTCCTGGCAATTGTCAATACTTGCAGAGACTATTTGTACAAGTTGCCCCTTCCGCTGGAGTTTAAAGTGTTGGCTATTGGCAATAGTTGTAGAGACTTTTTCTGTAGTTGTAGAGACCATGGCAACATGGCTTAAAGTCTTGGCAATAGGCAAGAAGTCTCTACAAGCCTCCCATTGCAGTAGAGTTTAAAGTCTTGGCTATTGTCAATACTTTAGAGATTTTCAGTGTAAGTTTCCCTTTGCAGCAGAAATTAAAGTCTTGGCTGCAGAGATTTTTTTCTTGAAAGTTGGCCAGTGCAAGAGGGCTTAAAGTCTTGGCAATAGCCAAGAAGTCTCTCCCAGGTGCCCACTGCACCAGAGCTTAAACTCTTAGCTATAAGCCAAGGGTTGCATAGACTTTCTCTGCAAGTTGGTACTTGCAACAGGCCATAGAGTCTTGGCAATAGGCAAGAAGTATATGGGTGTTGATTGCACCAGAGCTTAAACTCTTCGCAATAGTTGCAGAGAACTTTACCCTTGCAACTTGAAGAAATCTTACGTTGAATCTTTTCTTGAACAGAGCAATCTGTAAAAGGAATGGGGTTTTATGGTTTTCTTGATAGCGTGAATGGAGAAAAGGAAGGGGAGGGACTGGGGCACGTCTTTTTATTGGTTTGTAGGGGTATTTTGGTCCGAAAAAAGTTTTATTAAACTAATGAGGGCATTTTTGCTAAACATCTGTTAGTGAGGGCATTTTGGCAAACCAAAGCTTCCCGTGTCATATTTTTGCAAATGAGCCGACCTGATCGTCTTTATTTCGCTCATTAAATCCATAGAAAAACATAAGGACAACCCCACCGTACTTATTTATGTAGTGAGCCAAAATACTCTATTTATTTTGCAAATAACTGAGTCCAGATTATCCTTACTTTGCTCATCCATAAAAATTCATCGAAAAGCATAACATCGGGACAACTTGGTTGCACTTATCCATATAGTGAGCCAATACTCTGTATATATTTATAAATAATTGAGGTCATATCATCACTTTGCACATTCACAAAAATTTACACCTTCTGAAGAATAATAGGAAATCGAAGCAGCCGGAGGAGGAGCAATTTTTCGTTGACTTGAACAACAACGCCAACGAGGAAGAAATAGTAAAAATTAGGAGTACCTTTGGATTAACATTATTAAGGGTGATGGGTGTTGATGAACAATCAGAAGCCATTGAATCAGAAGAATATTAGTAAAGAGTGGACAAAAAACGAAGAACATGTGATTTGTTTTAGCAGATTTCCAATGAACTGGAGGAGGTAATCCAAACCTATTTGCCGTAGAAGTGAAAAGGAAACGCAATGCCATGAAGTACTAACATGTCAACACTTTCTTTCTAATCTTTAACTTCTAGCTGTTAAGTTTGTTCTCTTAGTATATGAAAATTATCTTCTTTTTTTTAATTAATGAATTTTAATTTGTTTTATCCGACCAAGTGTATCATGTATTTGCCATTTTCATTCTTTCCTTGTACAGTACCATGTTTTTGTTTCTTTTTTCCTTCTTTTCGCCATTTATTAGTACTTAATAGAAGATGAGATTATTTTCGTTTTTGGTTTGGTTAGTTTTAGAAAAAAAAATGGCGATAAGACCAAGCCCATGCTATGATCATTGGTGATGAAAGTCAAAAAGGAGTTAATAACACTGGAGTTCTTGGAGCTGTACCAGCTATTGGTGGGCTGGATCAAGTGGCCTTGTACTCTAAGGCAAAGAATGCACAAATACACAGAATTACAAGAAA
This sequence comes from Petunia x hybrida, assembly GCA_037355625.1. Lineage (NCBI taxonomy): Eukaryota > Viridiplantae > Streptophyta > Magnoliopsida > Solanales > Solanaceae > Petunia > Petunia x hybrida. The sequence continues at coordinate 245,993 of JBBBVM010000306.1, forward strand.
CAGTCAAGAAACCTCTATTGTAAGTTCTGTAAGCTTACTAATCACAACAAAGAAAACTGCTGGACACTTCATCCTGAGAAAAAGAGAAGAAAAACTGGAACTTCTGCATACTGTGTGCAGAATGAGAGTGGTTCCAGTCAGCCAGTTGGACAATAAGTCAGCTTCACACCAGAACAGTACGTACAAATTTTGCAGCTTCTTGGAAATCAGCACATCAATGCTTCATCTGCCGCTGCCAACATAGCACGTACTAGCACTGCATTTTTAGTGTCAGGTACTAGCCAAGATTGGATCATTGATACAGGGGCCACCAACCACATGGTCTCAGATGTTAATTTGCTTGATAAAGGGTCAAAACAAGTAGTTAATCCTAAGTCCATTTTCTTGCCTAATGGAGCTGTTGCCTATGTCACACATACTGGAACTAGCACTATTGCAGAGGATAGTACCTTAACAAATGTGTTTCACTTGCCTCAATTCAAGTACAACTTAATGTCTGTATCTCAAATAACCAAAGACTTTGGGTGCTCAGTCACTTTCTTTCCACATTTCTGTATATTCCAGGATCTTTGCAATGGGAAGGTAAAGATGATTGGTAAGAGAAGAATGGCATGTACTTAGTGTATGGAAAAGAAGGAGGATGTACAGAGAAGGCAATCAACTTATCAGCAACAGTGAATGACAGTCAAATAAATTTGTGGAATAGAAGACTTGGACACATCTCAACTACTGTGCTCAAGAAGATTATACCAGCTGATAGTGGTAGCATTAGTAAGGTTTTAGATACTTGTTCAGTGTGTCCATGTGCAAAACAGACAAGATCTCCATTCTCTAGCAGTTCTGTCAGCAGTACTAGTCCCTTTGATTTGATTCATGTAGATGCCTGAGTCCATATAAAACTGCTACATTTGATGGAAATAAATACTTCTTGACTATAGTAGATGATCTCACAAGGATGACTTGGGTATTTTTACTGAAGCTGAAATATGATGTCTGTGTAGTTTTGCAGAATTTTTTCAGTTTAGTAGTAAATCAGTTCGGCTCTTCTGTCAAAATTATAAGAACAGATAATGGTACTGAATTCCTAAATGCAGTATGTGATGAGATGTTCAAGAGATTAGGCATAATTCATCAAAGAATATGTGCCTATACACCACAACAAAATGGTATAGCTGAGAGGAAACATAGGCATATACTAGAAGTCACTAGAGCCATTAGATTTCAAGCAAACATTCCCCTAAAATTCTGGGGGCACTGTGTTCAAGCTGCAGTCTACCTTATAAACAGAATACCTTCTTCAGTTATTGGGAATGTATCACCCTTCCAGAAGCTTTTCAACAAGAAACCTTCTATGGAACATCTAAGAATAGTGGGATGTCTATGCTATGCTAAGATAGTGCATGAGCATGACAAACTAGCTTCTAGGAGCAGAGCTGCAGTCCACATTGTTATATCTTATATGATCTAACTCAGCACACCTTCTTTGTAAACAGAGATGTTACTTTTAGGGAAGATATATTTCCTTTCAAGCAAAGCAAAAATACAAGCCCATTGTTTGTAGACAGTTGGCCAAAGAGTGATAGTTCTGATGAAGGAACTCAAGTCATAACTCAATTAAATCCAGGGGGAGCTGAGCATATTGTAGAAGAAGCTGAGCACTATCTTCAACATCCTACACCAGAAAATGAACCCTAACCTGAACAAGTAGAAGCTGCAATGCCACATCAAGTAGTGATAGAACCAGTTCCACCTCAAGTGGTGATGGAACCAGTACCACCTCAACCTGCACAGCAACTATCAACTGTCAGACCTTCTAGAGCTAAGAATCCACCAGTGTGGTTGAAGGACTTTGTGTCCTTAGGAGTGCATGAAGGTGTTCAATATCCTATGCTCAACTATCTTTCATATACTCAGCTTTCACCAAAATATCAAGCTTATCAATTGAAACTGAGCCCACAACTTATGCACAAGCTCTCAAGGATCCAAGGGTTGAAACAATGAAAACAGAAATTGAGGCACTGGAGAACAACAAGACCTGGACTATAGTCACTCTACCCCTAGGCAAAAGACCAATAGGATGCAAGTGGATTTATAAAATCAAGTATAAAGCTTCATGTGAAGTGGAGAGGTTTAAAGCTAGGTTAGTTACAAAGGGCTTCAGTCAGAAAGAAGGAATAGATTACCAGGAAACATTTTCACCAGTGGTGAAGATGGTGACAGTCGGGACAATCTCATCCATAGCTGCTTCTAAATACTGGAGTGTACATCAAATGGATGTATATAATGCCTTTCTACAAGGTGACTTGTATGATGAAATTTATATGACACTGCCTCAAGGATTTAAGAGCCAGGGGAGAATCAGGTGTGCAGGCTCATTAAATCCTTGTATGGACTTAAACAGGCTCCAAGGCAATGGAATGAAAAGTTGTCAAAAGCCTTGCTGATAATGCAGTTTCATCAGAGTCAATTGGATCACTCATTATTCATCAAAAAAACCAACTATGGCATGGTAGTTGTGTTAGTCTATGTGGATGACATGCTCATTACTGGCGACAAACTGGAGTTGATTGAAGAAATTTACAGCAAGCCTTTAAGATGAAGGATCTAGGGGAACTAAAATATTTCCTAGGTATTGTGTTTGCCAGATCAGGAAAAGGGATTCTAATGCATCAGAGGAAATATGCACAGATCAGGAAAAGGGATTCTAATGCATCAGAGGAAATATGCACTTGAAGTAATCTCTGAAGCTGGACTAAGTGCTGCTAAACCTGCAGATACTCCCATTGATCCCAGTATAAAATTCACTACTAGAGAATATGATGAACACTTGAAGCTGAATCTGACAACTGATAAACTACTACCAGATCCCAGTATATATCAAAGACTCATAGGCAAAGCTGCTATATCTGACTGTTACTAGGCCAGACATTGCCTATAGTGAACAAACTCTCTCACAATTTATTCACCAGCCTAAACTATCCCACCTAAATGCAGCCATGTGAGTGATCAGTTATATCAAAAGTCAGCCAGGACAAGCTATCTTAATGTCAAGCAATCCAGTTGAAAAGATAAGAGCCTTCTGTGATGCAGACTGGGCAGCATGTGCTGTCACAAGAAGGTCCATAACAGGGTACATTGTGCAACTAGGAGATTCATTAGTGTCATGGAAATTAAAAAAAAACAGACTACAGTCTCAAGAAGCTCAGCTGAAGCTGAATACAAAAGCATGACATCTATGTCTGCAGAAGTAAGATGGCTTTTCTGGTTAATTACTGAGTTAGGAGTCAAGTGTGAACTACCAATCAAGATCTTCTCTGATAGCAAAGCAGCTATGCAAATTGCTGCTAATCCAGTGTTCCATGAAAGAACAAAACACATAGAAATATCATCTGTATACTTAATCTGAAAATGCATAGTCGATATACATTAAGAAGCTGAAGCTCAGAGCTATGACCGTTAGCTAGAGTTGAGATATTTTACATGGTATCAGAGCGATCGATCACTCATTGATTTCGCTGTGCTTCGATCTGTAACTCGTCTTCATAATCTATCTTTTTTATTAAGTTTTCTGGGGTTTCTGTAAGAACTACAATGGCGGATAATACAAATACACAAATTAACCAGAATAACCAAAATGCTACTACTAATCCACTAGCTGATCACAATCACCCACTGTATTTGTCATCAACTGACACATCAGGAGTATCTCTTACCTCTGTTCAGTTTATTGGAACTGAAAACTATGCCAATTGAAGTAGAACTATGAAAATTGCTTTACTAGGCAGGGAAAGTTAGGGTTTATAGATGGAAGCTGTGTGCGATCAGAGTATGAAGGTTTATTGGGAAAGCAATGGGATAAATGTAATACTATAATGTTATCCTGGATAATGAATGTAGTTTCTAAGGAACTGTTGACTGGAATTGTGTATGCGTCTGATACTCACAAAGTGTGGGAGACACTAAAAGAGAAGTTTGATAAGATGAATGTGACTAGAACTTTCCATTTGCACCGTGAGATAAGTATGATTTCATAGGGCACTGTTCTTGTTTCTACCTACAAGGCTTAGAGACCTCTAGGATGAGTATGATGCCTTGGTGCCACCTCTCTCATGTGATTATGAGAAATGTAGGTCGTTTATAGATCACATCCAGCAGTAAAGGTTGTTCCAATTCTTGACAGGATTGAATAATTCATATACTAGAGCCAGGAGCCAAATATTGATGATGCAGCCAACACCTACAGTGAATCAGGTATATGCCTTAATTGTGCAAGAAGAGAGTCAAAGATCTCTCTCAAATGTAGTGCAGTCTCTTGAGATAGGTGAATCAGCAGCATTGTTAGAAAATCAGCAGCAAGCCTATAGACATGCTAAGAATTTTGAAGCTGGTGATATAGCTGTGATGTTGGGAAATAGAGGAAAACAAGATAATACGTATACTAAGAAGTGGTGCAGTAACTGTCAAAAGAAAGGACACACTAAAGAGGAGTGTTGGGGAAAGAAGAAGAACAATACTTATGTAGCAAATTATGCTGATGAACAAGGGAATGCTTATTTCTAGAATAACTCCTTTCAGCAAGCTGGAGCATTGAACCACAATGTACCTTCAAATCCCAAATTCTCTGGTGCGGATATGTAAGAAGGAGCTCCACAAACACAGTCTTCTACCATTGGGATGTCTACCACAATTTCACGCCCAGGTTATCATGTTCATACACCACAACCTTATTCCTTCAGCCCAGATCAGTTTCAGCAGATAATGAACATGCTCAATAAAGGAAAGGATATGGAGACATCAACAAATGTTGCTGAAGCAGGCATTGTAGAGTCTATGTTGTCTGATACAAAGAGGAGTAATTGGATCATATATATATAGGTGCATCTAACCATAAGTGTTCAGACTTAGGACTGTTGCACAACTCATATGCTTCATCTAGTACAAGGCATATACACTTTCTAATGGACAGTAACCATTTCACACATTGGAACTGCTAAGGTGTTTAAAGAAAAGAAAATAAACAATGTGTTGCATATACCGGACTTCAAATATAATTTGTTGTCAGTATCTCAGCCGACAAAGTAACTGTACTATTCAATGGTTTTCTTCCCTCATGTTTGTGTGTTTCAGGACCTTTACAGTGGGAAGGTATTGGGCACTGGTGAAGTAGTGAATGGTCTATACTACCTAGAAGAAGTTGCATCTGCACAAGACAATACTCATGAAGTGAAGATAACATCAACTATAGATAGTTCAAGTTCTATAAAGCCAGTTGTTTGGCACCAAAGGCTGGATCATGCACCATTTTAAGCATTGAAGAAGATTGAAAGATTCAAGCAACTCAAGATGAAGGATCATCATTTTCCAGTTTGTCCTCTAGCTAGATAGACTAGGAATCCTTTTCCTGTAAGCTCAAGTAGAAGTCAGGCAATTTTTCATCTTGTACATCCTGATGTTTCGGGCCCCTATAGGATGCCCACTTATAGTGGTAAGAGGTATTTCTTGACAGTGATGGATAACTACTCTAGGTTCAGCTGGATTTTCTTGATGAATACAAAGGATGAAACCTTTTGGCTCCTTAAGTCTTTTATCTCTATGGTAAATACTTAATTTGCACCATGCATTACGATTCTCAGAACAGATAATTGATCAGAGTTCTTCAACTCTGACCTGAATAATTTTTTAACCAACAGTGGCATAGTGCACCAGAATTCTTATGTTTATACACCTCAACAGAATGGTGTTGTTGAGAGGAAACATATGCATATACTGGAAACAGCTAGAGCACTTAGGTTTCAAAGTGGTGTGCCTTTGAAATTTTGGGGTGAATGTGTGCAGGCAACAGTGTATGTGATTAATAGGTTGCCCTCCTCTTCTCTAAATGGTGTTTCACCTTATGAAATGTTCTATAAAAGGGCTTCTTCTCTTGAGCATTTCAGACTATTTGGTTGTCTGTGTTACTCAGTCAATGTCAGAAGGCAAGACAAGTTCTCCCCTAGAGGCATGCATGCAGTGTTCATGGGCTATTCTCTTACCCAAAAGGGGTACAAGTTACATGATTGGGAGTCCAAACAATTTATAGTCAGTAGGGATGTCATCTTTCAAGAACAACTCTTCCCTTTTAAACATATGAAAGACATATACAACCATTTGTTCTATGTCATGGAATATAGTGAAAAGGAACTCAACTGCACTTAGGATGATCTTGTTCCACAACATTTTCTTGACCAGCTACCAGTTCATTCGCCTGGTACTGCAGGTTCGGATGAGCAGCATAATGACATACAACAATCACCACCAGAAATGCAATCACCACCAGATACAACTGCTCCAGCTGTTCCAGCCAGACCTCAAAGGGCTGCTGGTCCTCCTAAGTGGCTACAGGACTATGTTACTGTGCTTATGTTGCATTCCTCTAACACTTCTTATCTTTACTCAATTTCTACTCATATGACTTATGATAGACTATCACTAGTTTATGCCTCTTGCTTAGTGGCTCAATCTGCAGATGTGGAGCCCAAGCACTTTTAAGCTACTTCTAAATATAGTAGACGGGTTGAATCTATGAGTCAAGAAATTCAGGCTTTGCAAGACAACAATACCTGGGAGATAGTTGATTTACCCAGGGGAAACATGTCATAGGCTGTAGATGGGTATACAAGATTAAGTACAAAGCTAGTGGTGAGGTTGAAAGATTTAAGGTCAGGCTGGTAGCCAAGGGCTATACCCAAAAGGAGACCTTTTCTCATGTAGCTAAGATGGCGACTGTGAGGGCTGTTATTGCAGTTGCAGCATCTAAGCATTGGTCCATCTACTAGATGGATGTCTATAATGCATTTCTCCAGGGTGACTTATAGGAAGAAGTATACATGCAGCTTCCTCAAGACTTTGACATCCAGAGGGCACTAACAAAGTGTGCAGATTGAAGAAGTCACTATATGGCCTCAAACAGGCATCTAGACAGTGGAACTTAAAGCTAGTGGAAGCACTTAAGGACCTAGGGTTCATTCATAGTTATTTTGATTACTCTCTTTTCACAAAATAGATAAGAGCAGACTTGGTTATTATCTTAGTCTATTGATATGTTGGTATTTTGCATAGAATTACAACTCTTTTAGACTAGCTTTCGTGTCCTAAAAGCGTTATTATGTGAGTAAATCTTATGTTTATCTCCATGTTTAAGGATAGCAAAGAGTATTAATGTACTACGCCAAAAAGAATGAATAAAAGAGCAAAAACAAGTGAACTTTGGCTATATTTTGAAGAACAAGAAGAACACACATCAGCTTGGTCGGCGACCCGCCGAATCACCGGCCGAAGGAGGATCGAGTTCAAGAGCTCATCAACTTTCAGCAAAGCAAAGAGTCGGACTGCTGATAGATTTGCTAAATACATTCTGCGACCCCGCAGAAGGAGATGCGATCCCGCCGACCTTCACAATGAGTTCAGAGATATCTGCGAGTTGTTGGAGTTGTCCGCCGCTGAACCTGCGACCCCACCGGACCTGCACGGTAGAAAAAGATAATAGAGGAGTTAGACTAGCCTTCGACGGCCGCGCAATTCATTATGCGTCCCGCTGAATGACCGGCGGTCTAGCGTAAAACAAGGCAAAATGACAATTTTGTAAATATTAGCCTAGTTTTCAAATCCATGCCTATAAATAGGCTGTTATGCCTCAAAGAAAATAGACCCTTTTTCAGCTTAGAATATACTTTATTATACTTTTGAATATTCTTGGAGGCAAAGGAAGGGTTATAACTTGATTCTTTTGTAAGGAATTCTTTTATCAATCTAATTCTTCATATGATTCTTGTCATTTCATCTTTTACTATGTGTGTGTTAGACCCTAGTATGAGTAGCTAAACTCATAATAGAGGTTTACTCATGATGACTTGATGATTTTAATATAAAACATGTTTTTAATCTTGTGTAATCTATGAGTAAAGATGAATCTAGTTCTCTTTCGTACTTTCATTGACTAGGGTTTGAGGAACGACCGTACTTGAACCTAACTATACTTTGTTTTCATCACCCTAACGGGGTTGAAGGTGTAGGTTAATGGAACTAGCGAGAATTTGGGTTACATTGGCTACGACCTACCTCATCTAAAGGGAAAGACCCAAAAAGGTCATTCCCGCTTGGGTCCTTGGACTAGGGTTTCTTGCACCCCATTATTGACCCTAACAGCTTGATGAGGTAAATCCTCTCTATCCCTAACAGGTTTTGAGGAAAACATTCGAGGTCCGACCATTTATGTTACCCATATGATTTGTGAGGTTAAAGCAAGAGTTTATGTAAAAGAATCTTGTCGAAATGAGTTAACCCCTAGCTTATTTTCCATATTTACATCCATTTCAAAGTGTTAATTCATTTGCATGCTTTTAGTGTTAATCGTTAGTTGTAGTTGTAGTTAATTCAATTCTTACCAATTTATACTTAGGAATCAACAAACAATTCATAGAACCCGTTACTATTCAATCTAAGACTAATAGATCGTAAGCTAGCTTCCTGAGAAAATCGACCCTGACTCTTAGTTGGGTACTACTATCTTTGACGATTGCCCCACACCTTTATAGGTTAGCGGATTGAGCGTGGATCAAATTTTGGTGTCGTTTCCGGGGAGCTACGATACATCTATTAGATTGAATATTTTGTGTTCTTGTCTTGTGAGTTATTCCTACCATTTTACCTCTTGTTTTTGGTTTTACCGTGTGTAGGTGACTACTAGCAATGAGAAGAAATCCAAATCGAGCTATGTGGAACCCCCTCTACAATCGTGCAAATGAGGGAGCTCCACTTCCAAATGCTCCAATGGCTCCAAATGATTATGATGGAGAAACCGAGGAAGATTATAATGACACTTCTCTTAGTGAGGGAAGTTACGGAATTCATGATGTGTTTGAAGAGAATGACCAAACGTAAGTTGAAGATGGTGCCCCAATTGATGGAAGCCCTATTGTCAATAACCAAGCCAATGGGGGAGTGAATGTTGGTAACAATGTTGGTGTTGCGGGCAATGCACACTAAAGAGGCAACAATGCTAACCGAGAAGGTCGAGGTACAAACCGAGGTGTTCGTGTTAATCAAGCTAATCAAAAAGCCAATCAAGGTAATGTTCACAATGTCAACCGGAACCAAAGGAATGCAAAGGGTTCTCGAAATGCAAATCCACCGGTACAAGATTTGGAAGAGTCCGATAAAGAAATTAATATGGAAAGTTATGCTAGTGCAATTGTTCCCCCACCCATTCGTGGTAATGTTACTTTCAACATTCCACAAGTGATCTTGCATGGGCTTGACCAAAATGGATACTTTAGTGGAGGTAAGCATGATGCTCCAAATGAGCATTTCAGGAATTTCATCTAAATATGCCATCTCTACAAGTCGGCCCATTGTACGGAAGAATCTTTGCGCCTAAGGGTTTTTCCCTATTCTCTATCTGGGAAGGCCAAGGCATGATTGAACAAGCTACCAAAGAATTCAATTTATACTTGGGAGGAACTTGTGAAGCAATTCTTAGCAAAATTCTTGCCTAAGGGTAAGCAATCTTCAATGAGGGACAAGGTTTATATATTCAAACAAGATCCAACCGATTCATTGTCCGAAGCTTGGGAAGCATTTCAAGAAGTTTTACTACATTGTCAAAATCATGGTTTTGGAGAAGATATGCTCCTACAATGTTTCTACCAAGGGCTCAACAAGATCAACCAATCGGCCGTAAACAATTTGTATGGAGGTGCTATCATGGATAAGACTTATCAATAAGTCAAGGAAATTTTCAACAAAGTTGTCAAACAATCTCAAGATTGGCAATCTAGAGCCCAAAACCTAAATGGAGATAGAAGAATGAATCCAATGATGATGAAGAGATTTGAAGATCAAAAAGAGCAAATGGCTTGAATCCTTACCAACATTGAGCTTCTTAGAGGTGCCAAAAAAGATAATGAGAAGAAGGTAAGCAAGGTGGAAAATCTTCAAGTTACAAATATCGGTCATCAAGTAGCCCTATGGGTTATGTGAACCCCAGAGCTCCACCTCTTGCTCTTCTCCAAAGAGGACAAGAAGAGTACTTTCCGTAATAATGTTTCAATGTCCATGGTGAAGAAGAAGCCAAATATGTGTCCAACTATCAAGGTGGCTATCAAAGGCTAAATCAACAAGGCCAATGGAGGCAAGATAAAGGAAGATAAAATTGGAGCAACAATCAAAATGGGAGAAAAGTTGGTATTTGTCAAGGCTATGTTCCAAGAGCCCCATGCAAGAAAGGTGAGAATGAAGGAAAAGGTCCAAGCAAGTTGGAAGAAATGATGGGAGAGGTTCTTAAGAATCAAGAAAGTTACTCCGGTGACATCAAAGATATCAAGCAAACGGTCACATCTCACAATACTTTCATCAAGGCTCTTGAATCCTAAATGAGTAGCCTATCTCACCAAGTGAATCAAAGACCTCAAGGAGCACTACTAAGTGATATGGTTGTGAATCCTAAGTAGAATGACAAAGATCATGTGATGGCAATTATAATCCGGAGTGGAAAAACAAGGGATGATCCTAAAGCAAAAGATGATGGTGTGGATATAGAGGTGCAAGATCATGAGCAAAACATTGGGAAAGAGTTGAATCAATGCAAGGCAATTGATGCGGATGTAGACATTCCAAGGCATGAAATTGATGATGAGGCAATCCCTCAAGAACCAAGTCCCGAAGTCACTACCACTCAAAAAGCCAAACTAAAGAAAACTCCACTACCCAAACAAAGCCCTCCTAGTCTAAGCTCCATTCCCAAAATTCCACATCCTTTCCCACAAAAGAGTGTCAAGCAAAAACATGCATCACAAGCCAAGAAGATTTGGGATAAGATAGCAACAACATCTATCAACCTCTATTTGGTTGATGCATTAAGCCAAATTCCAAATGCGGCTAAACTCATGAAAGATCGTGTTACCAAGAAGACCTATGAGGATTATGAACCAAAAAGGTGACTCATCAATGTTAAATTGTCTCAAAGTATATGGCAAGAAAGATGGAGGACCCCGGAGCCTTCACGGTCCCGTATACAATTGGAGGGGCACATTTTCCTAAAGGTGGAAAAGTTTATATTCCCGGCGGATTTTGTTATTCTTGATTGACCGGTGGGCTTTGATGTCTCTATTATCCTTGGACATCTATTTCTAGCTACCGGGAGAGCATTGTGTGATGTGGAGAAGGGAGAATTTACTTTCCGATTCAATGGAGAGAAGGTTGTGTTCCATATATGCAAAGCATTAAAACAACCTATGGAGGAGGAAGCCACTTGTTCTTATGTGCTTGCACTTGTAGAAAAAGAGAGTGTCCTAGTGAGCCAAGCGGATGAAATGGTTGCGGCCATTTGGGACAAAGATCATGTGATGGCAATTATAACCCGGAGTGGAAAAACAAGGGATGATCCTAAAGTAAAAGATGATGGTGTGGATATAGAGGTGTAAGATCATGAGCAAAACATTGGGAAAGATTTGAATCAATGCAAGGCAATTGATGCAGATGTAGACATTCCAAGGCATGAAATTGATGATGAGGCAATCCCTCAAGAACCAAGTCCCGAAGTCACTACCACTCAAAAAGCCAAACTAAAGAAAACTCCACTACCCAAACAAAGCCCTCCTAGTCCAAGCTCCATTCCCAAAATTCCACATCCTTTCCCACAAAAGAGTGTCAAGCAAAGACAAGCATCACAAGCCAAGAAGATTTGGGATAAGATAGCAACAACATCTATCAACCTCTATTTGGTTGATGCATTAAGCCAAATTCCAAATGCGGCTAAACTCATGAAAGATCGTGTTACCAAGAAGACCTATAAGGATTATGAACCAAAAAAGGTGACTCATCAATGTAGTTCAATTGTCTCATAGTATATGGCAAGAAAGATGGAGGACCCCGGAGCCTTCACGGTCCCGTATACAATTGGAGGGGCACATTTTTCTAAAGGTGGAAAAGTTTATATTCCCGGCGGATTTTGTTATTCTTGATTGACCGGTGGGCTTTGATGTCTCTATTATCCTTGGACATCTATTTCTAGCTACCGGGAGAGCATTGTGTGATGTGGAGAAGGGAGAATTTACTTTCCGATTCAATGGAGAGAAGGTTGTGTTCCATATATGCAAAGCATTAAAACAACCTATGGAGGAGGAAGCCACTTGTTCTTATGTGCTTGCACTTGTAGAAAAAGAGAGTGTCCTAGTGAGCCAAGCGGATGAAATGGTTGCGGCCATTTGGAATATGGATACTGACAATAAGGAGAGTATTGCCGAGTGTGTGAAGGCATTGGAAGGATTGGGCACTAGACCCTACGTTCCCAAAAAGCTCTCACTCGATCTTGAAAACCGAACCACCCCACCTAACAAACTATCCATTGAAGAACCTCCCACTCTTGAACTTAAAGTCTTACCAACCCACTTGAGATATACCTTCCTTGGTCCAAACTCCACTCTTCCCATAATTATTTCTTCCCATTTGACCAAAGAATAAGAAAACCAATTAGTTGAAGTGGTGACAAGGAGAATTAAAGCCATTGGGTGGACTCTTGTGGATATAAGGGGAATTGATTCGGGAGTTTGCACTCACAAGATTCTACTTGAAGAATGTTGCAAACCAACGGTGGAACATCAAATGAGGTTGAATTCTCCGATGCAAGAAGTTGTCAAAAAGGAGATCATAAAGTGGTTAGATACAGAGGTGATTGTTCCACTCTCTGATAGTGAATTAGTATCACCTGTTCAATGTATGCCCAAGAAAGGAAGGATGACGGTAGTTCATAATGAGAAAGGTGAAGCTATATCAACTTGGACTGTGACCGGTCAGCGAGTATGTGTGGACTACAGAAAGCACAACAATGCAACAAGGAAAGATCATTTTCCCCTACCTTTTATTGACCAAATGCTTGATCGTTTGGCGGGCCGTGCTTATTATTGTTTCCTTGATAGGTATTCGGGGTACAATCAAATCTCAATTGAAGCAAATGATCAAGATAAGACAACTTTTACATGCCCATATGGCACTTTTGCATTTCGCAAGATGCATTTTAGACTTTGCAATGCCCCGGCTACCTTTCAAAGGTGCATGCTTGCACTTTTCCATGATATGGAGGAGAACTTCTTGGAAGTACTCATGGATGATTTCTCGGTAGTCGGTGATTCCTTTGAAGATTGTCTATCTAATTTGGAGAAAGTCTTAGAGAGGTGTGAAGAGACAAATCTTTTTCTAAATTGGGAGAAATGCCATTTTTTTGTTCAAGAAGGAATATTCTTAGAGCACAAGGTGTCCAAGAAGGGAATTGAAGTTGATCATGCCAAGATTGAAGTTATCTCTAAACTTTCACTTCCTACAACAGTCAAAGGAGTGAGAAGATTCTTGGGACATGCGGGTTTCTATCGCCACTTAACTAAAAACTTTTCCAAGATTGTGAACTCATTGTGCAAATTGTTAGAGAAAGATGCCAAGTTTGAATTCAATGAGGCATGCTTGAAAGCCTTTGAAGAGGTAAAGAAAAGATTGACAACCGCACCGGTGATAGTGAGCCCAAGATGGGATCTTCCAGTTGAACTTATGTGTGATGCTAGCAATGTAGCACTGGGGGCCGTGCTTGGCCAAAGAGTTGAGAAGATGTTTCATCCGATCTATTATGCTAGCAAGACCATGAGTGGGGCTCAATTGAACTATACGGTGACGGAGAATGAGTTATTGGCCATTGTATTTGCTTTTGAGAAATTCCAATCTTATTTGGTGGGATCCAAGGTCATTGTTCACACTGACCATTCCACCATCCGGTATTTGATAGCTAAGAATTACTCAAAAGAAAGGTTGATACGATGGGTGCTCTTGTTATAAGAATTTGATCTTGAGGTGCTTGACAGAAAGGGAACCGAGAATCAAGTGGCGGACCACTTATCCCGTTTGGAGAAGGAGGGTTGCCCAAAAGAAACCCTTGAGATCAATGATTCTTTTCCGGATGAGAGAATATTGGCGGTATCTTGGGAAGAAATCCCTTAGTACGCGGACTTAGCCAATTTTGTTGCATGTGGAGAGGTCCCGGAGGACTTCTCATTCAATCAAAAGAAAACGTTGATGAAAGATGCCCGACAATACTTTTGGGATGATCCCTTTCTATTCAAAGTATATGTCGATGGAATGATAAGAAAATGTGTTGTTGAAGCCGAGCAAGAAGCTATTCTTGAAGGATGTCACTTCGCTCCATATGGAGGATATCATGGTGGTGTTAGAACGACCACGAAAGTACTTGAATGTGGTTTTTTTGGCCTACTTTGTACAAGGATGCTCATGAATATACTAAGAGTTGTGATCAATGTCAAAGAAGGGGGGGGGGGATCTAAAAAATGCATGAAATGCCTCAAAACCCCATTGTGGAAGTAGTACTCTTTGATGTGTGGGGGATTGACTTCATGGGTTCTTTCCAAAGTTCTTATAGTATGAAATACATCCTTGTGGCGGTTGATTACGATTCCAAGTGGGTTGAGGCAATTACCTTGCCAAACAATGAAGCTAGAAGTGTCAACGCCTTCCTCAAGAAAAGCATTTTCACAAGATTTGGCACCCCTCGCACAATCATAAGTGACGAGGGAACCCACATTTGCAACCGAGCTTTTAATTTAGGTTGGAAACGTATGGGGTGAGACACAAGGTTTCTACACCTTATCATCCCCAAACGAGTGGTCAAGTAGAAGTGTCGGATCACGAGATAAAGCAAATTTTAACCAAGTCGGTTAATGTGAATCGGATGGATTGGGCCAAGAAATTGGATGATGCCTTATGGCGTATCGCACGGCATATAAGACTCTGATTGGAATGTAACCGTTTCGGTTAGTTTTTGGCAAAGCTTTCCATCTCCCCGTCGAGTTAGAGCACAAAGCCTATTGGGCATTGAAAAAGCTAAATATAAATTAGGAGGAAGCTTCAAAGTCACGGGTGAAGAAATTGCCTGAACTTGAGCAGATGAGGTTTCTTGCCTATGAAAATACCAAGCTCTATAAGGAGAAGATGAAGATCATCCATGATAAGAAGATATGGAACCGTACATTCAAAGCGGGGGATATGGTGCTATTGTTCAATTCGAAGTTGCACCTCTTTTCCGATAAGTTGAAATCCAAATAAAGTGGACCCTACAAGGTGGTGGACACATCACCATATGGACGGTTTGAGTTTCAAGAGAATGGAAGTTCCAAAATATTCCGAATAAATGGACAAAGGGTGAAGCACTATTTGGGATGTGAAGCCGAATCTAGAGAGGTTGCTTGCATCTATCTCTTGGACCCTTGATGGAATGAGGTAACATCATCGTGTCGCGACATTAAATCAAGCCCTTCTCGGGAGGCAACCTAAGTTTTACTTTTAGCATTTTTTTTTAATTTTTGATGTTAGATTTTTAGTTGGTGTAAAAGTCGCACATAAAGTTCTTTGATAGTTGCATTTGATCTTGGTCAAGTGGTGTTAGAGCAGGTACAATGCAAGATGTGGAAAGGGAAAGAAGTCAAGAAAACAAGAAGGGAGTTGAAAATACAAGAACGAACTGTCGAAGAAATTTCAGAAGCCATTATGCAGCCTACCGAAAGACATGCGGGTCGCCGGCTTAGTCAAAAAGAAAAGATTTTTCTTGCAGAGTGGAGAAGTATCCAGCCGGTAAATTGGCAGGGCGCCGACCCAACATCGCATAACACTCTGTGGTTCACTTGCCCATGCGCTTTAAAGGGACCTGCGTCCATGTCGCCTAGATTTCGGCGACCTGCCGAACAAGCGATCCGCAACCTTCAAGGGCCTGGTCGGGTTACCCGACTATAAAAGGCCCCATGTAAGTTTATTTTTCATGTTTCATACACCCCACTGTAAAAAGTAGAAAATCCTTCACCGGAAATCCCTGTTCCGACATACCCCAACCAATAACAACACTCCAAATCACTCACACGCATCAGATTTCACCAACCGCTAGTGCTTCCCTCGACTCATTTTCATTTTCGCTACTGATCCGGTATGTTTTCACCCTAAAATTTTAAATTCTTATTATTTTAAGTGTGGAGTAAAGTAAAATATATCATATTGGGGGTAGGGTCTGGTGACTATCATGCCTTATTACATGAACTTAGGAAAATCTAGTACCTTAGTTTTAGGGTTTGTTTTTAACTTAATTTTGTGAAATTTTTATACCCTATGGTGTGTGCTATTGATGAAATTGTTGTTGAGTGAAGAAATGGGTAGAAGCAGAGAGTGAAATAAAAAAAAAATAACCAAAATAAACTTCAAATGAAACCACAAACGTACCTTGTTGTGCTTGATAATCTTGAAAAAACTTGAACTTGGTATGACTCTTGGTTGATTTTTCATTGAAAATTGGTTGAAATTGTGGTCTCGTTCTTGAAAGAGTGTTTGAACGAAGTGAGAAGTTGAAAAGACCACATAGGAGTGTGTTTGGGGGTGTTAAGGGATGTGAGAATGGAATAACTTGGAATCTGTGCACTGTATTTGAATTTGGCCAATGATTCGGCAAGCCGCTGATGAGGAAATTGATTTCGCAAACTGAAGTGCGGAACACACTCGGCAGGTCTGCAGTTTCACTTGCGGAGCCGTCGGTTTGGTCAGTGAGCATGGATTTTGTGCAAGAGAGAATCTTTCTGCGGGCCGCCGAATGATGTGATTAATTGAAATTTCCCTTGGATTTTGCAACTGATTTGCTTCTTTCTTAGATCTCATGTGTTGTAGTCTAGTTAATCTTAATGTAATGTAGGAGTAGGATAATGTAGCTAGTATATGTGCTAACCTTTCGCATAGAGTTAATCTTGTTCAGGTACTGAAATGGCACAACTTCAAGCACCAAAGAAAAAAGCAAGAAGGGATACTCCTCCACCAAACAGTCATTCTGAAAGTGATCTTTCGACAATGATTTTTCTGACAACGAATCATGTGAAGTAAACATCAGCACTGATGAAGAGCATGAAGTGCTCATTTGTGAAAGAAGTGTTTTACTAGATAGATTGGAGGAATTCAGCCCAGCTTTCTACAAGGCATTTCTTAAAATTGGGTGGACTGAGATATTCACAAGGAGACTAGGAGCAGCTGCTGTGGAATTAATAATGGAATTTTATGTTGCATTGAGTGAACAAACAAAATCAGAATGCGTGGTTGAATGCAGGGGCAAAGCAGTGGAAGTTTCTGCAAGAGCTCTGAATCAACACCTTAAGCTTCCCAATTTCACTCTAAATGAGTATATGGCTAAGCTAGTTCCCATCATTGGTAAACCAACTTGGAGTAGAGTGGGCGTAATGATCACAACCCAGGATCTCAACTTTGAGGCTAAGGGTTGGAATGCTATTGTCAGTTCAAGAATCTTACGATCAAGAGAGAACCACATAGTCACCTTGAGAAGAGAAATTCTAATTGGGTGCATTATGGTTGGGATACAAGTCAACTTGGGAGCTGAAATGGTGCGAGTAATGTTCGAAGCTGCTAGATCCGGTGGTGGAAATCTCCCTTATGCCAACAAATTAATAGATTTTCTAATGAAGCAGGGGTGTGATACTTTGGGGAGTGATGATTATGCCTTTGCTGCAAGAGGCTTTGAATTATATTCAATTGAAGATGAAAACAACCCAATCTATCCTACACCCGCTGCCCCTACTCATGGAGCACCACCGCAAGCTGACATGTCATCTTTCTCAAGAGCTCCTCCACCTCTTGTACATAGGGAAGCTGAAGCTGCAGTAGCAAACCTTACTCGAGAGCTTGAAGAATTGTAAGGCAAGATGCATGAGTTCGGTGTGCTTCTATGCAACATGCCTTGAATGCAACCACCTCCACCTTCATCAAGCAAAGTCAACCCGACTGAATTTGCCAGTTAAGTGCAGCTATTGATGCAAACGCCAAGGATATCTTGAAACTCAAGAAGTGCATTCATGTGTTTGCCATTACACAAGCTGATGTTGTGAAGCATGTGAACGTGTTGTGGAGTGAAAGAGAGCAAAGGCAAGGAAGACAAGATCAACCAACAACCCCAGAAACTATGCACCAGAAGAACATGAGAAGAATGGAATAAGAGATACTTGGAGACTTGGGTGTGCTCAGAAACATGGAACTTGATGAAAAAGTATAGATGGATTTGGCTAGGATGGCTTTAATGGAGGAAGCAGTTCGAGCAAGAGAGGGAAGAGGGAAAAGAAGACAACAAGCCCTAAAGAATCATGTTAAGGGAAAGAGCAAAGGAATTGTCCGAGATGAATAGGAAGTTCTTCTCTTCTTTTTTTATTGACCCCATAAACTTTTATTTTTGTTTTGGATTAGTTGCTTTGGGACATAACAACTTTTCATGTTGGGGGTGGGATAGTTAATTTTTGATGAATGTCTTAACTTTGTTAATATTGGTGTTTTAACTTAGGATGTTGTTACTTTAATTTAGGATGTTAATCTTTAGTTTAGGGTGTTTAATATTTAATTTCTGTCTTTAATCCTTGTCTTCTAAATTCGCAGTATAATTTTTATTAAGTTGTTATATTGAAAAATCCAAACAAATTGACAAATTTTTGAAAATCCCAAAAAGATGCTATAGGTACTCCCCTGAACTATGTTTGGGAGTTTCCTTCTTTCCTCTGATTCGCACTTATTGTGATATGTCGGCAACCCTCATGAAACTCACTTTTACTTGGGCTCGAAACAACAACCACCTCCATTGTAAATACCAATTGTGTAAATAGCTTAGAAGTAGTAAATAACCTTCTTGGTTTTTCTTTGACTCGGTTCTTTTCCCAAGAATGCAACTCTTTTGAACTGAAAACTTTTTAGGACTTAATCATAAAAATGCCATCCTTGTTTTGCGACTTGTTTGATACTAACATGTTAGGAGCTCATATGAGAAAGTATATTGGATTGTTTGTTGAGAGTTTCACCTATAACCTTTAGGTTCTTTTGATGAATCTATGCATGTGTAGTATAAGCTAAATCCTTACCTTAAGTGCTAGGAAGTTGATGTTCTCGTCTCTTTTCCCTTATGCTAGTGAGGTGAGTTTTTGATTAAGCTTGTTAATTGCATATGCATGTTAGAACTTGGCTTGTGTGTCCTTAGAAATGAATGGAGTGTCAATTTAGTTATTGGATAGGATAATAGGCATTTCTTTGACCCGTTTGAGCCTTTCAAGCCACCAAATGAATTTAATCCTTAGTTAGCCAACTTTGAGCTTTAATATCCTTTCTTTTGGTAGCCACTCAAATAGCCCGAGCCAATTCTAAGTGCTTGATAGCACTAACCTTCTCTTGACCCTATCTCCTTGAGGCATTGAAAGACGTGCAACTTATACTAAAGTCTAAGTTTGGGGGAGGGGAACAAAGAAATTAAAGCTAAGTGGCTCTTCTAAAAGGAAGATGATCGTATGGAAAAGTTGCAAAAGAGGAAAAGAAGAAAAATCAAGAAAAATACCAAAAATAGCAAAAGAGAAAAAGAGAAAAAAATGAAAAGACAAAAATAGAGAACTGAAGCAAAAAAGAGGAATAAAAGCCATAAAGCAAAAATCAAGAAAGAAAATTGGGAATAAGAGCTAATGTGAAAAGAAAACTCAAAGTAAAATGAATGACAAGATAATATAGTGCCCCAGGAGGGAGTTTAGTCACTCTTTATCCAAATTATACCCTACCTATGTCCAAAAGCCTACATTACAACCTTAGAAGTCCTATTTAATCCTTCACTAATTGACATGAAAGAAATAATCAAGTGACACTAAGGCCAAGCCTATGACATTGTATGTGCTTAACTTGCATTCATTTGTGAGAGTGAGGGGTTAGACTTGAGGGTCCCTTTTGGTTTAAATTATATTGAGAGATAGGGACCTATTCCTTGCGGTGAGAGCATTAGGGGACTTGAGACTTGAAGATGCAATTAAGAGAGCCTTAGGTGAGTTGACAAAGTAATTGTGCTATGCATGCTCTAGTCATCACTAGCATTTGTGGATTGTTTGATGGAATTCTCATATATGAAACTAAATATTAGTATCAACCAAAGTCATGAGCTTCCTCTCGTCTCAGTCTCATTGTTGAACTCAATTCCGATGCTAAATTTTGACATATAAGATAGTTCTTAATGTTGCTTGAGGACAAGCAAAAGCTTAAGTTTGGGGGAGTTGATGTGTTGGTATTTTGCGTATAATTGCAACTGTTTAGACTAGCTTTCATGTCCTAAAAGCATTATTATATGAGTAAATCTTATGTTTATCTCCATGTTTCAGGATAACAAAGAGTATTAATGTACAAAGCCAAAAAGAATGAAGAAAAGAGCAAAAAAAACTGAACTTTGGCTATATTTTAAAGAACAAGGAGAACATGCAGCAGCTTGATCGGCAACCCGCTGAATCACCGGCCGAAGGAGGATCGAGTTCAAGAGCTCATCAAGTCTCAGCAAGTAAAGAGGCGGACCGCCGATAGATCTGCTAAATACATTCTGCGACCCCGCAGAAGGAGATGTTATCCCGCCGACCTTCACAGTGAGTTCAGAGACATCTGCGAGTTGTTGGAGTTGTCCGCCGTTGAACCTGCGGCCCCGCCGGACCTGCAACGTAGAATAAGATTACAGAGGAGTTAGACTAGCCTTTGGCGGCCGCGCAACTCATTATGCGGCCCGCCGAATAACCGGCGGTCTAGTATAAAATAAGGCAAAATGGCAATTTTATAAATATTAGCCAAGTTTTCAAACCCATGCCTATAAATAGGCTATTATGCCTCCGAGAATATAGACCATTTTTCAACTTAGAATATATTTTATTACACTTTTGAATATTCTTGGAGGCAAAGAAAAGGGTTATAACTTGAATCTTTTGTAAGGATTTCTTTTATCAATCTAATTCTTCATATGATTTTTGCCATTTCATCTCTTACAATGTGTGTGTTAGACCCTAGTATGAGTAGCTAAACTCATACTAAGGGTTTATTCATGATGACTTGATGATTTTAATATAAAACTTATTTTAATCTTGTATAATCTATGGGTAAAGGTGAATCTAGTTCTCTTTCGTACTTTCCTTGACTAGGGTTTCAGGCACAGCTGTACTTGAACCTAACCCTACTTTGCTTTCATCACCCTAACGGGGTTGAAAGTGTAGGTTAATGGAAACTAGCGAGAATTTGGGTTACATTGGCTACGACCTACCCCATCTAAAGGGAAGACCCAAAAAGGTCTGTCTCTCTCGGGTCCTTGGACTAGGGTTTCTCGCGCCCCATTATTAACCCTAATGGGCTTGATGAGGTAAATCCTATTTATCCCTAACGGGTTTTGAGGAATACATTCGAGGTCTGACCATTTATGTTACCCATATGATTTGTGAGGTTAAAGCAAGAGTTTGAGTAAAAGAATCTTGCAGGAATAAGTAAACCCCTAGCTCATTCTCTATATTTACATCCATTTCAGAGTGTTAAGTCATTTGCCTGCTTTTAGTATTAATCTTGTAGTTGTAGTTAATTCAATTCTTACCAATTTATACTCAGGAATCACAAACAATTCATAGAACTCGTTACTATTCAGTCTAAGACTAATAGATTGCAAGCTAGCTTCCTGAGGAAATCGACCCCGACTCTCAGTTGGGTACTACTATCTTTGACGATCGCCCCACACCTTTATAGGTGAGTGGATTGAGCGTGGATCATCTATGTTGATGACTTGTTAGTAACTAGTAATAATAACAAATTGATTCAAGACACAAGGGCAAAGCTGCATCAAAAATTCAAGATGAAAGATCTAGGTGAGCTGAAGTTCTTCTTAGGTATTGAATTCGCCAGAAGCAAAGAATGGATACTAATGAATCAAAGGAAGTATGCACTTGACCTCATAGCAGACTCAGGTCTAGGGGGAGCTAAGCCAGCAATTACACCACTTGAAATCAATCACAAGTTGACTTCAAGAAGCTATGATGAATTTATATATAAGGATTTTGTAGGGAAACATGAAGATGTTGATCAATGCAGAACCATGTTGACACCCAATTTTGTCCCGAAATTTTAACTTAATATCTAATTAATTTAATCAAAGGGGCAATTTTAAAATTATAAAGAAATTCATAATTTTAGAGAGAAAAATAGTTAAAATCGCGCTACGCAACCTAAATCCAGGCTACGTGTGCAGCCGTTCGAATTTCTAATTGATTTCAAAGTAGAGGCTAAGATAGTTCCTAAGCTAAAATCAGGTCTATTTGAGCAACCCCCTTAATTACCCTAACTTATTCAAAAAATTGGCTAAATTCGTGCCTAATATAGATTCTAGCCTATACATGCAAGACCCACGCAACACCTAACCCGGCCCAACTCCCTTAACTCATCTCCCTAATCAGAATTCCTATTCCTCTTCCCCAATTCCCATTTTGAGCCCTAATGCCCCTTAATCCGATCCCTAATCAGATAATCCCTTCAATTCCCTCCCAATCTCACCACAAACAGCCAAAAACATTGTACCAACTGGTCCCCATTCCTTTTCCCTCTCTCTAGTACAAGCAACAATCAATCTAAATCGTCCATTTTGAACGCAAATCGATCCGAGCCGTGAAGAGGTCATAACGTTCGTATTTCCCTCGAAATCAGAGTGAAATGGGTACAATCCGAAAGGATTAGACTTTTTTGACCCTGATTTCAAAAGGAAAGGTAAAAATCGAGTGGGGATCGGCTTGGAATTTCAAGAGAATCCTAAAACCCTAGGGCGCAGGTATATATTATTCATTATCTCATTTTTTATTCAGGTCCGGAGGTTCAGATCTTTACATAAAAAAAACGGCAGCATTTCTATACATTATATAGTTTTCTCTCAGTTTAAAGAAAGAGATACACATAGCATTTTTGTTTCTGTTTTCGAGTCGAGCGTCGCTTTCGGCTTTGTGTCGTCGTTTCTCCTTTCTAGTCGCCGACCTCGTTCGAGTTGCGCATTTCTCCAGTCCTCGCCTCGTTCACTGCGTCACAGCAGGTGAAATTCTTGATCTCTTGCAGTTTCTTTACATGTTATTTGTTAGTTTTCTTGTGGTGCTTACTTGAAATATGAATGTGATTGTAGTGATAAAGGAATGACCTTTTAATAGTGATATATCATTAATGTTCAAATTGATGTTGTGATTAGTTAATGAGAGCTCGACTCGTTCCTCATTAAAACGACTTAGCTGTTAATTTCAAGCTCTTAAAAATGTGTTAAACTTATTTGCAGCCTGTTTACGGTATGTCTGCTTAGGTCCTTATAAATGTTTACTTGAAAGTGCGAAACCTGAATTTCTGGATAACATGTTTCATAGTATTTGGAGTTTGTTTGCTGTTTTGATCGCATTCTGTTATAATTAGAATTAAACGTCATAATCTCTTCTATTCAATTGTTTGTTACTGTTAAGGACTAAGAGAGAGTTTATAATGACCTTGTCTGTGATAAAGTTTTCCTCTCTTCGAGCTTGAATGGTAGTCAGTCTTCTCTCCTGCATTTAAGCTTCAGGCAGCTCAATTTTTTAGTTCCTGTTCTTGATTATCAGTTTCAGTCTTGACTGTGCTTGTTGCTTTCAAATGTAGAGTTTTCTGTTGTTCCTGGTTATTCAGGTGTAAAGGTGAATTCTTGTTGTTTCCGGGTAGTAGTGAGGTGTATGGAGCCTTGATGTTGTTCTGCTAATAATGGAGAATAGGCTGCAGGTAGCTGGTTAGGTTCAGGAGGTTTGCAGAGGAATAAAGGAAGTCTGTTCATGGTTTGTAAGTGTTCGAAAGTTGGAGAGAGGGGTCTGCTGCTGTCGCAGCTATATAGAGAGGTGTTCAGGTGTGAGTTTGGTCAGAGTTTGGTCAGGGTTTGCCATTGAGGAGTCAGGTAGGATGTTCAGGTCCTGAGGGTAGTTGTAGAGGTGCAGGGTGTCTCGGGTGTAGTAGGGGCTGCTTTAGGTCTGTAATAGAGTTGTCCAGATGGTTTAGAAGAGGTCTGGTAGTTGGGTAAGGTTGTCAAGTAATGAGTGAGGGGGTTGTGAATGGTTGAGAGTGGCCAAGGAGTTAGGAGTTTAGTTCAGTTTTTCAGATATGCTGAAGACTGTTTTAAGTGTGTAGGTGCAGGGTAAGTTAGTTCAAGAGGGAGTTGGGTTGTCTGGTAAGTAGAAGAGGGTCAGAAGTTATAGCAGGGATCAGGGAAGGGTTAGTTCTTTTTGAGATGCATGAGGGAGTGAAAAGATCTTCAGAGGGTGTTGCTTGTTCTTCTGGGTGCAGCAGTTTTGCAGTGTTGATTGAAGTTTGTTTCTCTTGTTCTTGCTAGAAGAGGGTAGGAGTAGAGATAGTCTTGGAGGTTGTTTGGCTGTCCAGTAGGTGTGTTCAAAGTAGCAGTAGTATAAAGTCTATGTGTGGTTGCAGTAGAGGGTTTGTATGGGTGCAGTTTAGTGAAGAGAAGCAGGGTCAGCTGTGGGAGGTGGAGTGCAGTTTGATGGGGGGTCAGGTTTGGAAGTAGCAGAGGTTTGAAGTGAGAGTAGGTTCCGGTATTTGTCTGCTTGTGTAAAATAGGTAGTGGTCTGTTAAGCTGTGATGTGCGTGTGTGCAGCTGTTAGTAAAAGATCTCATAGTGAGGTCTTAGGTTCCTAAGCTTGATCTACTGTGTTCTGCATATGTGCTCTGTCTAAGAGGAATCATTACCTCTAGTCTTGTTTAATTGTAGACCTTGCTCGCCTACTGCTTAATAATGTCGCATAAAGCTTGTTTGATTAAACGTAGCTGTGCTTAAGTCAAGAATGCTATTTTTAGTATCTGATTTGATTTATTCCTAAACATATTTAAGATCAAAAGTAGTTCACTAAAATTGTATTAGTATGTTAATTATGGCAACTTGGCTTAAAGTATTCATCAAAGCCAAAATTTTAAAGATAGAATTCCTACAAATCTTGTAAATTTCATTTGCTTATCAGGTCTCATTTGGTTATACTGAAATAAGTAACCTGCTTATATGTCCTTGTTCTCATAAAGAAGTGACATGTTTGTAAGCATCTTTTTTTTACATTGCGGCTGAATGATTAAATTTGTTTGTTTCCATGGCTGTATGTTCAAATGCAAGTCTCTGTCTCGCTATCCCTCCTTAATCTAGTCGCTGGAGTTGTTTAAAGTGTCGTGCTGTGTGTCCAACTTCTTTCGTTTTGCTCAGTTTATAATATTGCATCTAATTCTGGAGCATTTACTAATTTTTCTTCCTTATTTCTATCTCTTTGCATACACACTTTGGGACGAGTTGGGTCTAAACTCACCAATTGGGATGACTTATTGGCATCGGAGTTGCATTGGGGTCAAGTTCGAGTTGCTAAACTCGCGAATGGGAACGGCTTGCATTTGGAAGTTACTTGAATCGATCCGCATTTTCGGGACTTGATATCCCCGAAAATGTAAAACAAAAAGAAACGAATAAATGAAAGAGCCTTGTGAAATACAGGGCTCGACTTGAGTTCGCTATCCCGGGTTCTATTTCTAAAACTCCTTCTCTCCCGTCCCCTTTAAAAAGCATGTTTTAGGACTTTGTGAACTGAATTAGGACTTTGTATGATTAGAAACTTGGTAGGATAGTCGCTTTATTGAATTATTAACTTATTGCATGTTTTAAAATGATTATATAATTGCTTATCCTGTTTCTTTGGGACTCGCCAATTAGTTTAAGTTAATAGTAATCTATGGTTAATTATTGAGTGCAAAAGAAATTAAAATTTAATTAAATTATACATCTCCATCTATTATTTATATTTATTTATCCATTTATCAAATATTTATTTATCTATCTACCCATTTATTCATTAATCGGATTAATTATGCGATATTTATTTATTAAATTATTTATTTAATTAATCTTATTTATTTATTTAATTTAATTAATCATTTTTTTATTTTATTATTTTTTTTATTTTATTAATTCATAATGATTATTTATCTATTCATTTATTTATTTAATCAATTATTATTCATTTATTCTTTTATTTAATTAAATTAATATAAATATTAATTTATTTAATTAATTTATCTATCTTTTTTTTCAATCCATTTACCTAAGCGATCAATTAATCAATTATTATTATTTATCTAATTATTTATTAAGTGTATTTTATTTTATCTATTTTATTTATTTATTTAATGTATTTATTCTTTATTTATTTAATTAACTAATCAATCGAACCTGTTGCAGTTCATCCATTTATTTAACCTTAAGATTTCATCATTTATTATCTAAGTATCGGCATAACTCAAACCCTTATCTTATCTATATTATTCTTAGTTAAAATTAATTCTATTATCTCTAACAAATTCGTGAAAACCGCCGGATTAACCGCATTTAGCGGATTTTCGAAAGTGCTCCCGCAAGGGACTTTCTTTCGAATTTAATAGAACCACGTACCTAAGAATCTCTGAATTATTTTCCTTTAAAAGAATAAATTGCACTCTTTAGTTAACTTAGGTTCCTAATATTCCTTAAATTAGGTGGCGACTCCAAAGAAACCCTTTGGAATCCCATTTTGTTGAAATATACCCGAAACCTATCTTTTCCTAAAGAAAGGGTAATTTTTGGGGTTCAACAAACCATATCAGAGGCTAGTATGAAGGTTGTTGTACCTTACTATGACCAGACCTGACATAGCATTCACAGTTCAGGTGTTGAGTCAGTTCATGCACAGGCCTAAGGAATCTCACATGGTTGCAGCATTAAGGGTGGTGAAGTATATCAAGAATGCACAAATATTAGGGCTATTGATGAATTCAGGGAGTGCACACACTCTAAGCGCTTATTGTGACTCAGATTGGGCAGCATGCCCTGAATCAAGAAGATCAATCACTGGTTATGTTGTGAAGTTTGGGAATTCTTTGGTGTCATGGAAGTCTAAGAAACAGGAGACAGTATCCAGAAGTTCAGAAAAGGCAGAGTTTAGAAGCATGGCCTCTACAGTGGCAGAAATTATATGGTTAGTAAGGCTGTTTAGAGAGCTGGGAGTGAAGGTGATGCAGCCTGTGACTTTACATTGTGACAGTAAGACAGCTATTCAAATTGCTGCTAACCCAATCTTCCATGAAAGGACCAAACATATTGATATATGCCATTTTGTGAGGGAAAGATTGTTGAATGGACTAATCAGGACATGTCATGTGAATACTAATGAACAACTGGCAGACCTGTTGACTAATGGTCTGGGACGAGCTCAGCACTATTATTTGCTTGGCAAACTGGGAGTGAAAGATATATTTTCACCCTCGAGTTTGAGGGGGAGTATTGAGATTAGTAAATCTGAGTCAGCGTTAGTTAGTATCTGAGTCAACATTAGTTAGTTAGGTGTCTAGGTAACTTAATCATAAAGTTAGTTAGTTGGTTAGAGGTAGTTACCATAGCTAAGATGTATAAATATCTACACAATGTAGAGATTCTCATTCATTTGATACAAGTTGGTTTTCGTTCCATTACAAAAATTCTCTCTACTTTTGCTTCCCCAATGGCCCAGATTGCTTCCACCGCTAAGAAGCTGAAGCTCGGAGCTACGGCAGTTAGCTAGAGTTGAGATACATATACATATTATCTAGCAATTCTTTAGGGTGTATTTGGTTGCACAAGTTCAGCAGATCAAGTTTCTTAGGACCAATTTGAAGCTAAGAAATAGTATAAAACTTGAATACAGATGGTATTTTCTAATCTCAAATTGTTATATTGCTAGATATATATCATACAATTAGCTACACGAACCCAAAACTATCCGGTTCCATATACCAGGATCAACTATGTTAGGCACTATACAGATTATAAACTAGATAAAACAAAATCTTCAAATAATAGATCTACTCAGCAACTGTAGAAATTAAGATTATAACAATTTAAAGGACATCGAACCAATGTCACTTAGACTATGTACAGTGTGAAGAAATCTAGCAGATCAGAAGATATCCATAGGGAGCTCCCAATCATCAGCGAGTTCTTTCATTTTCTTTCGTAACCTTTTTCCAGAAGATTTTTTGCGGCTTCTGCCATACTCGGACTTGGCATGCGCGTTTCTTAGGTCACTGTAATCTTCCATGTCATCTGCTGTGTAAGCCATTTTTTGGCCATCCCAGAGTCCCTGGCAAATGTCATTACGCCACGATTAGAATACTAAACCATTGCTGCCATCAAGTAGCACATAACCCAACTGCGATTCAACCACATGAATCTGTTTTCTTATTCAACTATTATTAGGGTTTTTTTTTTTTGGGTGTTGTGGGGGGGGGGGGGGGGGGGGGGAGGCGTTCTTCCTCCTTTTCTTCCCTTGACTTTCACCCTACCTAATCTCTAACTTACCCTGTTAGGTTGTTTGGAGGGGGCAGGGATGAAGAACTCGGTGTCTGACTTCTTGGTAAACTCTTAAGGTACAGATATTTATAAGCTAGTGCAGATAGAACTTTGAAGAAAAATACCAAAAGGGAATTATTGACCATGAACACTCACGAGTACCTTCGTAAGCCTCTGTAGGCGTGAGGCTGCAGCTTCCTGCACAACAATGGTATCTGAAAAAACGTCGACCACATCCTCAACAAATAGGCAATAGGTGCTCACCTGATATAATCCAAGTGCAATTGTCAAGTATGCAACAGATAAATAGAAGGAGGTCAACAAGTGCTCCAGTAAACCAAAATTAATTTGTATAAACCTACCAAGCTGGATGGTATAATGGATATTCCTAAGCAATCAAGCTCAAGAGATTCCACAGCCCCTGAGTTGATGTTGAAAGTATACCCACGAACCTACAGAAAAACGATTTTATTTATATCGTACACATAAATACTGGAAAAAGTGAAGCAGAATATTACCTTCCCAATTTTTTGTTGACGTGGTGTTACAACATTGTAGCCGACCTGTAGAAGAGATAGATATCAAAAAACTGAAGAAAGAAGCAAACGCGTACACCCCCAAGAAAAGGAGGGCCGTGGGGGGAAGAAGAATAATGAGAGGTGGCAATCCCATAAGCATGAAAGCACTCTCTCAAATATTCACGTAAAACCATGAAGATTATAAGGAGGCACAAAAGGCTGGGGAGAGATTAAATATCCAACTTGATCTCTTTATCACTGGGGAAAGAAAAAGAAGAATGACATACATTGGAGTGTCATTCTTTTTAATATCATGTGCAGCACAGCTATTTCCTTTTCATCATTTTAGGAGCAAGATCAGTTACATTCTGGTATCCACGCAAGACTATCCAACACCAACTAAAAGAAAAAGCATATACCATCATTGATTCATATTTACCTGCTGTTTGATATCTTTTTAATTGATTTACATGAAAATTTAAAAATAAATAATAGATACAAGATGCATTTGAAGTTGAAAATTAGTCATTTTCTTTCAATATACTATTAGTCACTGAAACAAACTTCTGTATTTTAATCAAGAACCAATATTCCCTTGGGAAAATTCAGTATTAAGGTATATGTTCTCTCCTTGATTCCCCAAGCCCTGGAGGAGCCTCATAATGCAGACCAGGATGTGAGTCACTTATACATGGACCGGTCTATTAACAGAGAAAAATGTCAGTGTACTGGTAAGGAAGCATCATTTAATTTATATTTGGATCCTTCAAGCCATTCCCATTTGTCCGAAGAGGGACTTGTTGGGTGCTTCAATCTCAGAGTTATATATTTTAGCTAAATCTTTGGACTTTCCAGAATCAAATTACGTCATCAGACTGAGACCATGACCTAGTTACTTTTGAATGGAAAAGAATGGAACTCCAAAAGTAAATAACTGAAAAGGTCTATACCATCAACACTCTAACTAATTTGGTTCTCAAACTTTATTTTGTTCAGTCTCAATGTTCAAAATTAGTTTTCAAATGGCCGACTATACCAGCTGAAATGCGACCAGTATTGGACTGGATTTCACCGCTGTGAACAACTCTCTATCAGTACTCTTTACTAGCAGCGGAATCAAGAGCAATACTGATAACATTTTAGGGCATAGCTGGAAATTAGGAAAAAAACTAATAACCATTGAATTATTCTTGTTATGAGTTCAACTTGAATTTCAAATACTACTCACAGTTATCCAAAATTGCCCTAATTTCATTGCGGGGACAAAATTGAATTTCAAACATAAACCAAATACTATTCACGTTTATACTGAAATTGCCTAATCTCATTGCAGTTGAGTTTGGGGGACACCAACGAATGTCCAACATTAATCAATTCTGTTCTATATTGTTCTTTACAATAATAGCTTTTGTACCTTTTTGTTTCTTCTTGTTTCCTTTTCTCCTTATGATATATAGTAAGGTGATTAATAAAGATTATATTGGTAATTAACAATAGAGACCAATTCTGCAGTTCACCCAATCCCAATTAGAAGTAAAACTCAATATTTAGAAGTCCTACAGCCAAATAAACTAAGTAGTGAAGCTGTGTAAACTTGGCTATTACCAAAGTCCAAATATGAACCATCAATTAGTTCAAATTACTGAAGCATTTAAGTTTCATATGGCATGGAAATATAGAATGAATTTAAATCGTAATTTCACTTTAGCAGCATTCATATAATGCCAAACAGTTCCACAGAAAAGAGAGTTCTAGTACACCGAAACAGTCTCAAAGTGGTAAATTGATCAGGAGCATGAAAAAACCTCCCCTCTGTACTCTGGATATCAGTAATCCCCAAAATAAACCAACAAGAAGCGAGAGAGCATACCAATGTCTGCAGTCCAACAACATTAAATTCATTTTCCATCACACTTTCATCCTTAACAAGTACAACATCTCCGACCTACATTGAACATTGAAAAGAAACTGTTATTAGCATCATAAACAGAGAGCAATTACCATGGAGATTAGTTCACCAACAGTCCATAATCGACGCATATACACATTTTGGAAACAGAAAAAAGTTGAAGCTGAGAAAAAGCCCAATAAAAGAACCCCTCTAAGCCAATCATATTAAGGTGCATGATCGCTACCTCATTTCAAAAAAAAATTCAGGAGATTTTGACAAAGTGGAGGATTTTAAGCAGTATGTCTTTAAAAGGAAAATGAGCTTCTTAAAGATAAAAACCTCTTCTAAGTCTATCTCCAAATAAACCATAAGAAGTATAACCCTTCTTCACTCATGCAATATTGCCAGATTGCCCTTCCGCCCATTGTCCATGATTCCCAACTTCCCACAGCCGCCTAAGCTGTGCCCACCGTGTCTCTGTCTCAGAGTGCATTCTGGAACCGGTCTTCATAATTTTTTCTTTTCTCTTGAACTGGGCTTTAGTCAGCAAATTAGGATGTTTGGAAGACATCTACCATTTTGGAAAAGCAGCTAAAAAGGTGATATCCTAGAACTGCAAACTCCAGAGTTTAACAGAAAGTCTTATATTGGTTTAGAAATTGTATTGGCAGTAGGGAAACCAAATGCAATCAATCCTCCAAATATAACATCCACCAAGTAGGGTAACTTGATATATTCTAAAAATGACATATCAATAATCTACTATGCTACCTGTACTAGTTAAGAAACAATCTCACAAAATTTGTGGTAGAGTTACAAACTTTAGAAAGAAAACTATGCATACAAAAGCTACCACTTTAACGTGCATGAAGTTACCTGTTTGACATCCTCCAAAAGAAACTTTTCCACTTCACCAGAAAGTAAGTTCGGCCTTACTTCAACTAGGAAAACAATCCACTGATGAAAGGACAAATAGCAAGTAAGATAAGAGTATTAGCACCTGTTACTAAAAACAAGCCCATCAAATAGCATTACATATAAATATAAGAAGGTTCAAATGCCTGGTCTTTCACTCCAAGACACCCCCTCTACAATTAGGAAGATTTGGAACCATGCTATTAGCTCGAAATTTCATTAGAAGATTGACTAATTAGCTATTACTAATATGTTACTCCATCCATTCCATTTTATGTCATACTATTGCTCGTTCCTTTTAGCCAATTTAACAAAAGAATAACACATTTCTATATACTCTACATTTATCATTTTACCCTTACTAACATATTTTATAACCATACAAATGTCGAACAAGTTTCGAACCAGAAACTTCTTAAACTCCGTACCAGTCAAACATATTTACATACTACTTCCGTCCCATTATAAGTGTCCAATATCCCATTTTCACGTCCATTAAGAAAATACTAAATATTATATACTTTACCTAGTTTCCCTCATATATTATTCACGATAACCAAAGTTAAGTAGAACTAATCATCTCCTACCTCTTTAATTGCAAGGGATCATTGGATTTCTAAATGGACACTTATTATAAAATGAAAACGGGGCGACTACAATAACAAACTCCAATATAAGACATTTTAAAGTAAAGATTTAGAAATGTACAGAATTAACGTCGACCCAAAGCTGAGAAACAAAACCCAAGCTAAGAGCAGAATGAATACTGATGACTTGCTTCGCTATCAAATTTGATCTTTTCATCATTTGTTTTCCTTTCCTTACAATTCCCTTTTCCAACTGCACTTCATTAAATTCAACAATTCCTTTTTGAGTCTCCGCTGAAGTAACTGGAATTTCAGTTTCTTGTTTTTCTTTTAGCCATAAATCGTCGAAATATTCATAACCATTTGAATTACTTGACTTGGGTAAGTTCCTTTTTGGTTTCTTTGATTTGAAACAGTCAGTTGAAAACTGTAAGTGAGGAATAGT
Source organism: Petunia x hybrida (assembly GCA_037355625.1). Classification (NCBI taxonomy): domain Eukaryota; kingdom Viridiplantae; phylum Streptophyta; class Magnoliopsida; order Solanales; family Solanaceae; genus Petunia; species Petunia x hybrida. Next base: position 278,625 of record JBBBVM010000306.1, read on the forward strand.
AGTATGGATTAGTAGAGTTTTGTGGGTAAGTTTTGAAGTAAATGTGCAAGTGAAAATGAGTGAGGAATGAGGAAGAAAGATAGGAGGAGAACACCAATTACACATACTGAAAATTGTTTAGAATAATAGAGGCAATTTTTCAATTCCGGGTACTAAAATGTGTTGCACTCGTCCTTATGAGTCATGATGTTTTTTCAATGAGCTCGCTAAATTACGCCCTGTGTCTTTTTAGGGTTTTTTTTCAAAAAAATATAACAATATTTCGTCACTTTACGAAACGCAGTGACATTTTTAAAAAATGCTACCAAATATGTCACTAACTAAAACACTCTAATCCGAAATTTCCTCTCTTCTCTCCTCTCTCTTCCACCTTTACCCAACCCTCACAGCCTCCCGCCGCCAATCCCCTACCCTTCCTTTCGATGTTTTCCATCCCCGCCATCCTATACCCTTGAGCTGTAGTTGTTGTCCTTTCCCTCGTCCCCCATCACTGTCTCCCACGGCCCCCGTCGTATTTTTGTGTGTTTTTTAACGATTTTTCGTTATCTACGTCGGAGCTTCGACGAGTGTTTCGTCGGAGCTCCATTACGCCGACAATGTCTCTTCTTCCTCTCTCCCCCACCCCTTCCCTGTTGTGGTTGTTGCTCCTTGTTTTTCTGATTTGACTTAAATTTTTTGTTGCTGCCTTTTTTCCGGTCTGCTACAACACGGCAGATCCGCGCGAGGTACCCCTGCGGCGCTGAAAGTATTGCTCTTTTTTTTTTTGGTTTTTTAAATTTTTCGGCTGGATACGGTGGAGTCACAGTGGTTTCTGGTGTATGTGTGGTGTTTGTTGCTTGTGGGAATGTATGAAATGTGTATTTTCATGGTATGCGTGGTGTGTGCACTATATATACAGTGAATATACACCGGACATAAAATGGATATATACTTACCATACAATAAAGATACAACACATATCGATTTATTTTTGGAATGTATGTCCGGTGAATGAATATGCATACACTGTGCATACAGTGCCCATACAAAGAATATACAAACATACAATAACCATATGCGTGTGTATCTACTGTATTCTCACTGTATGCACAATGTATCATTGTCCATACGCTGTCCATACAGTGAAAATACACATAGATCTAAAAATAATAATAATAATAATTTCCGGCGGCAGTGGCAGTGATGGTGGGTGACAGCTGAGGGTGGTAGGAGGTGGATCTAGAGTTTTATCACTCTTTTGTATGTATTTTGCTATGTTTTGAAAAAGAATATTGCTATATTTTAAAAATTGGATAATATTGACATTTTAGTGTAAAAGAGAGTGTTAGATTGTATAATTTTGTAAATTACCCCTGAAAATTCTCATTGTGGGACAGAGATATATTTAACAAAGGAGTTTGGTTCGAAAACAAGTTATGCAATGATTAATAGTACAATGAATGTTGCCACTATACTTATTAGTAATTAATGAATTGCAACGTATGAGATTAGTAATTAATGAATTGCAATGGGTAATTTTTACAAATTGTCACATAATTGTAAGTTTTTTTTTGCCAAAATCACATAACTTTGTTTCCTTACTTAAAAAGTCACTCTACTATTCTCTTGATAACACAAAAGTAACCATGGCCGAAAAATATAACTTTTAGTGGACTTTTTGTATTTTTTATTTTTTTACAAATAACCATTAAAGAAATAAAAAAAGGGAGACTTACCAATAAGCTCTTCGTTATTTCTTTTTAACTTTATCATGATAGATTTTAGAATATATATTTTTTATTTTCATCATTATTAATATATATAATTTAAATACAAATCAATATAACGACAATAAATTCTAGATTCTTTCATTTGTAAAAAAAGAGGTAAATCTAATTTTTAAATTAATGAAACAAATTGTTATAGTAAATTTTTATTCAATTTGATTCATTTTCAGAAATCACATAAACGGATACAAAGTTGTATGACTTTAATGAAAAAAACATGTAAGTTGTGCGACCATCTGTAAAAATTACTCATTGTAATGTATGTGTTAATAATGGATGAATTATAACGAAAGAATTATCATATGTGTTTTATGTACTTTAAAATTTTAGTGAATAGTTATTTTGGTAGTTTTATTGTTTTAATCCATGTGTACTAATCTTGTATTCTTGATCCAACTTTGATTTCATATAAAACAATATTGAATTTCCGTATGACTTATACAAGTATCATCCATGCAGAGGTAACGAAGCCATCCAAACAATGCATTAAGTTAACCAACAAAATATGGTACTCCTATGAGTTTACATATTTATATGCTGAGATTATTTTGTTGCTATCGCAAACCAAACGATCCCTTAAATGGAGCGTGTTTCCAGTTCATGAGCTCTAGCGGAGTGAAATCGGATTAGCCTGATAAAGTGAGTCCCGAGTAGATTTTCCCAAAAATTGGTTTTTTCTCATCTAATTTCTACCTCATACTCATCTTTTTCTCATTATTGTTATTGTTTTTGTCCTACTTGCTAGTATAATTATTGTTGTTGTTACGAGAAGAAAGATTCATGCTAATTTATCAATTAGATGTTTTGGGAGCGTGGGATGTCCATTCATCATTTTCTAGTCACATTATAATTTAAAAAGGATAACATTATTTTTTTAATTAGTCCGCTTCAAAAATAATGATATTATTCTAAATTTAAAAATAATTTCACTTCAAACTTACAATTTTACCGTTAATGAGATGCTTTATAGTCACACATTTATCTATAATTTATTTTAAATCATAAATTTCAACAGCTTTCTTTCATTTCTTAAGCTTCAATCCGTTTTATGTCATTCTTTATGAAAATGAGGAGTACTAGATATTACTGTAGTTTGGTTATGCAATAAAATGTTGGTCGCTTTTTACAAAATCTTTGTTAAATTGCATTGTTGTTTTGTCATGCTCCACACATCCATGACCAAAAAGGATAAACCTAGTATTGCCACGTGGACAAAATACTACCTCTGCTGACACTAACTATAGTGAAGAAGAGATACTTTTCCATAAAACTACTTACTCTTTTGAAGGGGAAAATACTCATTCATGGCTTCACTATTTTCCCCTGTTGCTACTACAAAAACAAGTTTCCATCAAGATCCTAATCTCATTTGTTTCTCACCATTAAGACCAATATCAAAAAGCTATTATTTCTGGTCATGCACTAACCATACCAAAAAAAATACTAATACCATTTCATGCAGTTCATTTATTAATGACATTTCTACTACATTAGACCATTCTTTAACTCAACTCCCTATTTTCCAATCTGAATATTCTCAGTTTGAAAAACTAACTAATGAATTACCTGAAGAACAAAAGGTGGGGTTGTTTATATTTGTTGGTCTTGCATGGATTTACTTAACAGCTAGACCTGGAGTTTTGATAGGTGCAATTGATGCATATGTTTTAGCACCACTTCAAATGGGGTTGAATAGTTTAAGTGGGAAAAGGAGCTTTAAAATGAGTGATTTCTTGATTGGTGATAGGTTAGGTGAAGGTTCATTTGGGATTGTTTATTCTGGTGTTATTGTTCCTAAGGATGTTAATGTGGATGATGCTGTAAGGAAAAGAGGATCATCAAGAAAAAACATTGTTAGTGACTCAAGGTTCAAGGACAAGGTCATTCTTAAACAGGTATACAAAGTACTAGTATGATTTATCTTTTAAAAACTCCCTATTTATGAGCAATGTTTGACTGATTTGGCTGCATAAGTTGTATCACTTGTATGCCTTTTGTTATCATCCTTAAATATTCTCTTTGTTTCATTTTATATGTCGGTGTTTGACCAGTACGGAGTTTAAGAAATAAAGGCACATGGACTCTTGTCAATTGGCACATACCAAAGTACATTTGGAACTTAGGGACTTAAACATGTTGTGACATTTCTATGACCATAAAAGCATGTCATTAAGGATTAACAGGATGATTAAAGTTAGAGAGTTTCCAAATGTAGAAAGATGTCATTTTTTTTAAACAGATTAGAAGGAAAGAGTGGCATCTATAATGGAACAGAGGGAGTTGTCACTTTTGCCTGCCCGTATACTGCCTTAACTTCCTTTTGCTTATCAAGGTTCTAACTTGTGAGTTCTTTTATAAATCTGTTAGGCTTGATGATGATCATGTCTTCCACATCCTATTGATCTAGATATTTTCCTTCCATAAATCTTGATGATGTTATTATGTATCCTTTTAATCCGGATTGCATCCTCAGGTCCTCTTGTTTCGTCTCTCAACAGTATAGTTATGTTTTATCCCCTATTCATCATTCTCAGTTATTGAACTTTTTTCTCTTGCATTTGCTTTCTATCTGGCATATTCATACTCTTCCTTCCCTAGTTACAGTTTTGTTTGTTTTTCAATTTGTAGGTAAAGATTGGTGTTCAAGGTGCTGCAGAATTTGCTGATTATGAAGAATGGTTCAACTATAGACTATCAAGAGCAGCTCCTGAGACATGTGCAGAGTTTCTTGGTAGCTTTGTTGCTGAGAAAACTAACTCACGATATACAAAGGGTCAGAAATGGCTTGTCTGGAAATTTGAGGTACTTAGGCCATTTAAAGTACTTTCTCGCCGAAATTCCTTTTCTTTGGAACTATTCATGACTTTTTGTGTCCTTAAAGTCAAATACAAGGTCATCTGTCAGTTTGTATTCACCTAGTGGACTAGCTGCACCAACATATATTGTTCAGCATCAGTGGGAATAGATTACATTGATTTCCCAGTAAAAGAAGAAAAGAACCAAAGGTGTGTTGATGGAGGGAGATGAGGCCTATTTATCCATTTTGTGACGTTTGAATCTTCAGAAGTTGAAAATGTGTTATTGTTTTCTAAACCTCTGAATGCCAGAAGATTTATGAGAAAAGGAAGTATTCAGCTATGATTAAGGTGTTAGGGCTGAGGTTGTAGGTTAGCAGCAGTTACGATATCCCCTTTTTCGCTTCTCTCGCAAACTCGTCATCTTTTAAACTGCTTCTACAAAAGCTTCCTGTATCTCCTCTTCCATTCCAATACTTCTTTGTATTTGTATAATGTTGGTTTGAGAGTAGCACCCAAGGTTGTTGCCTAGTGTCAATGATGTTTGAGGTTCAAATCCCAGTAGAGACCTAAACACTAGGTGATTTCTTCCCATTTGTCCAAGCCTTGGTGGGCAGAGTACCTAGTACAGCAGAGGTAGAGGTACCTGTTGAATTAGTAGAGGTGCGCGCAAACTAAGCCCGACACCATTGTTTTCAAAAAGGAAAATGTATTGATTTGAGATGAGTTTAAATACAGGAACATGGTCAGTGAGGATTCATATAGCCGATCCCAACTTGTTTGTGATTGAGGCATAGTAATTATTGTAGTTGTTGTTGTAAGTATTATTTATTTGCCATATTTAATGTATGTTTGAATTACATGAGAAAGTGTTAGAAGGCAGCTGCATCCATAATGTAGGAACGTCATGTGACAGGGAGATCGGGACCTTGGTGATTACATGCAGGATCGTGGCTTCCCCTTGAACATGGAGTCTACCATGTTTGGTCGTGTCTTACAAGGATTGAAGTCAAATCAACGGAATGCATTAATTATCAAACAAATCATGCGTCAGATTATTACTTCCCTTAAGAAAATCCATGACACGGGTATAGTCCATAGAGATGTAAAGCCATCCAACTTAGTAGTCACAAAAAAGGGACAAATCAAGCTGATAGATTTTGGGGCAGCAACTGATCTTCGGATTGGAAAAAATTATGTGCCCAACCGTGGGCTACTCGATCCTGATTATTGTCCCCCTGAACTCTATGTTATGCCAGAAGAAACTCCAAAACCACCACCAGAGCCTGTAGCTGCACTTCTTTCCCCATTTTTATGGCAGGTATACTTCTTTTACATGGATTTATGCTGCTTGTTACTCTTCCTTCCTTTGTTGTAAGCTTGACACAGATGATTCTATATGTAAGTATATCAGAAGGAAAAAAGAATGACTAATAACACTTGAATAGATTTTCAGTCTTTTGGAAAGAATGCTGATCATGATGTTATTGCAGAGTTCATGTTCTATACTTAGCAGGAAAACTTTTCCTTCTTATTGCAGCTAAACTGTCCAGATCTTTTTGACATGTATTCTGCTGGAATAGTGCTCCTTCAAATGGCAATACCAAACTTAAGGTCTACAGCAGGCTTAAAGAACTTTAATGGAGAACTAAAGATAGTTGGATACGACTTGAATAAATGGAGAGAGAAGACTAGGATGAGGCCTGATCTCAGTATTCTTGACCTCGACTCTGGTAGAGGCTGGGATTTGGCTACAAAACTTATTTCAGAGAGAGGTTCCCTGAAAAGAGGGCGTTTGTCTGCTGCTGCTGCTCTTAGACATCCTTATTTCCTTCTAGGCAGTGACCAAGCTGCTGCAGTTCTCTCAAAGTTAAGCTTCTCAAAATAGGAGATCCATTGGTGATGCAAGTACGACATGCCTCTTTTACTTGATAAACGTTTTCTGCTGTATTTTTTTTGTCAAGTCCTATTCTTTTGGTTAGTATCCAGAGTTGACACTACATTTCTGCAGCTTGTATGTCAATCGTGCTCTGGATCGACCACATAGTTTTCAAGTATCTCTTTTGATTAATAGCCGTGGTAGAGTCATGAAGTGGTTCATGGGCTAGGGAATGAAGGAGAAGGTGGTCGCTGGAAAATGACTTGCTATAAGCTCTTTCTGCTGGATGGTGTAAAGGTGCATAAACAATTTGTTTTTGCATATGGCGGATGTATTTAAAAGATCCAGAAGGAAATTTGTAGTTTACGCATATTGCTAAGGTAAAGAAAATCATACACATTTACTTTCTACTTGATCTCAATAATAGGAAAAAGCTTCTAAACTTGTTTGAGGACAAGAAGAATTCATCTTGTAGCAATCAAGTTCTTTTCCCTGCACGGCTATAGGGATTACTAAGAAATGTATATTTCGCAGAGATGCAAGTAATTATACATGTCTTTGATTCATAATATTTGTACACAAGTGACATGACCAGGAACTGGATGGCAGAGTTATGTATATGACTTCTTTCTTGTACAGTTATTTTCTTTTTAAGCTTTTGCAGTGCAGCCACTTCCCTTGCATGCAAGGCGAAAAATTATTCTCTATACTAGATGGGGACAATTATCCTCTCACTGCAGCTGCCAAAACCCCATTTAAGTTGGCATATTTTCTCCATTAATAATAGATCGATCCTTGTAGGTTATACAACTATTGACCCTATTAAGGCACAGATAACTAGCTAGGTTTGGGGGTCTACCCAAGTCGAGATCGACCAAATCTACTCTAGCAGCATTTAGCCGCAGTGGAGAATGTGGTTAACAATCTATGGGTTCACCTGAACCTAACAATCTTAATAATAGACTCAGATGTGTGAGAAAAGTCACCAAATTTCAATAGATCTTACATTTTGAGCTCAGAATTTTTGAAGTGCAGTGTGTTCAACGATAAAAATACAAAGATCGAGTCCATCATATCTAAACTTAAATCCTCGTCGATCCCAAACCAAGCCTAACCGAGCTAGCTAAGTATTCCAAGCCTAACCGAGCTAGTTACAATACTTAGCCGCCGTGCTTTTAGGTGTTTCCATTTAGTCATGTACTAAAATAGAGAGTAACAAAATAAGAAAAGAGTTAAATTTGAATTATGAATGATAAGTGATTAAACAAACTACATTAAAAAAGGAGTCAGCAGATACTAAGCTTTCATTATAACGTGTATTTAACTTAAGAATATATACGAAAAAATTAATTTCATATTACATAGATTGATAAAAGAAAATAAGAAATACGTGAATTATCTATTCAATTGTAGAAACTAAAGTTGAATGCTATTAAGTCAAACGTATAATAGTAGCATTAATGCTTAAATTAAGGAAATATTTACGCGAACTTTGGTTTATGATTTTTTTTTTATCTTTCGAAAACAGTTTTACGAACTAATACCACCAGGAAGTGACGGGGCTTTCTTCAATCCTCAGTATTTTAAGTTCGTCATCATTCACGATCTCCCTTAGAATCAAAGAAATCACTGTCTTTCCAGTCACACAGTTACTTCAACTCTCTCCTTGTGGCATTTTCCTATTAGTTTACTCCAAAAATAATGTTAACCTTCTAAATATAAAAATAATTTAACTTCAATTTTTTTTTTCCCCTTAAATGAGGCCATATATGTATATCTTATATGACCACAAGTGTCAAATTTTTTTATTATTATTCTTAAATTTCGTGTCTAGTCAAACACTTCAGCAGACGGAGGGAGTATCATTCAGTAATAATTGTCTCACGGCTGTTCACGATGCTAACTGTCAGTGGAGACAGTATGACAGGTGAAACAAAGTAATAACGAGGACGAAAAATCATTTTCAGCAGGTAGTGGGAATAGATGACAGTTAGATTACTTAGATTGGCTTCTAAGATAAGTTTAATCATTAAATTGCCAAATGTGCTTAATGAGCTTTTCCCACCCACCACCACCCCTCTAAACTTTGCCTTGTAGTAACTTTTCAAGATTAGTAATCATACTACTTTGGTCTAAGCCCCCTATAAGCAAACTTATTTCTAGTGACAAAAAATCTATCAAAAAGTTCAAATCAACCATTGTTGTTCTGAAGCATTTTTCAACAATGGCAGCCACCCGGCTGTTACTTTGCTATCTCATCCTTTCTTCTGGCATTCATTTAACGTATAGTGTGACAGACCCCAGAGACGGTAAGAACTTGGTAACTTGATACTGGTGCATAATCATGAAGATAAAACAATACTGTTACATGCAAACATGTTCTACTTGTTATTTATCTTCTAATTCAATAAAGATACAATGCATTGCATAATTCAAACATCCTGCCTATGGCGCGGCCTAGGTTATGGGTGGGGAATGGCTCGAGTCAGAGTCATGGTCAAGCATGTCACTTGCTAATGGACTTGGTTAAGAAATAAAGTTGTGCCGTTACTATAAGTTGTAGCTTTAATGATGGCAAGCACTTGATCCTGACAAATAATTCCATTGTTGAGTGCAGTTGCAATACTTAGATCTCTGAAAGATCAGTGGGAAAATACACCACCTAGTTGGCAGAAATCAGATGATCCTTGCGGAACATCCTGGGAAGGTGTAACATGCAACAACTCAAGGGTAACTGCATTGTAAGTATGCTATTATCTTTTATTTTTATTAATGCAATATAGTACAATACAATACGGTACAAGAAAATACATTATGAAACGATGGAAGACAACAATCCAAACAAGTTGTAGTCTTTGAAATTTTTGTTTAACCAGTCAAGCACTTAATCATTCATTGTATTTATTGTTTCTTCAGGGGATTATCAACAATGGGACTGAAAGGAAAATTAAGTGGTGACATTGGGGGTCTCAGTGAATTAATTTCCTTGTGAGTTGGACAACTTTAAATCCAAAACTTCTGTTGTTGGATATCAGCAGATGTCAATAGGTTGTATTTGTCACCATACTTTGTTCACTTCAAATTCTAAACTTGCATTGCAGAGACCTGTCATTCAATCGAGGACTTACAGGTTCCCTCTCTCCTCGGATAGGAGATCTGCACAAACTAAACATATTGTAAGATTATTAAAACTTGATGTTCTACTTCCAAGACTTAAATAATACATATACCTAAACGTAACTGTATGATTGTCTAATCTAAAAGCTTAAGCTATTAAACAAAGCAAATATTTAATTACTTAATTATATTATGTCTCAATGCACCCCTCACGTGTGAGTCTGATTCCAGAATCCTAGCTGGCTGTAGCTTCAGTGGCAGTATACCAAGGGAATTGGGAAAACTTGCAGAGTTATCTTTCCTGTAAGAATTTCTCATCCATAAAAACTTAAGATTGTTGTAGGTGTATCATCAATTCATTTAGTTCCACGTTCAATTCTCTGGCAGAGCACTGAACTCAAATAATTTCACTGGTGCGATTCCACGAACTCTGGGCAATCTGTCCAAACTCTACTGGCTTGATCTAGCAGATAATCAGTTGACAGGACCAATCCCTGTTTCAACCTCCTCAAGTCCGGGATTGGACCTTCTAAAAAAAGCAAAACACTTGTGAGTAAACTTCATCTATTCAAATTACATGCCATTCTTGAGATAGGATATGTTGAATTGTGTGGTTATCTTGTCTAATAGCTTAAGCTGTTACGCCCAAGATCTCTTCCTATTTCATATCCCGTTGAATTGTGTAACCGTCTTATCTAAAAGTTTAAACTACTAGAGCAGTACACAAAATTTACTTAATTATATCTGCAACCGGATATATACCTTTTAGAGTCTGACTTCTACATTATTGCAGCCATTTTAACAAAAACCAACTTTCAGGCTCCATTCCAGACAATCTTTTTAGTGCTGACATGGTGCTAATACATATGTAAGTCAAGAAATTAAGAGCTACTATTTGCGTTATTCTTCTAGCCTCCTTCTCACTCTCTGCTCTTCTGAAATGGCAGACTGTTTGATGGAAATCAATTTAGTGGTAGCATTCCACTTACACTGGGACTACTTCAGACAGTTGAGGTTCTGTAAGTAGATCCAACCGTGTTCCCCTATCCTATCTTTCATATTATTTCACCTATTATTTTGGATATGTTAGCACTCTTTTATCGTTTGTTGGTATTTATATGACCTCACATATACAGTCGGCTCGATAGAAATGCCCTCAATGGTAGTGTCCCATCAAACCTTAACAATCTCACAAGCATTGTGGAGTTGTAAGTATACTGCTCCCCATCATTGCTCATTCAATTGTCCTTTTTATTTATAATAATTGGTACACTTAAGTTATTTTTGTGCTCTTATGTTATGTTTATAGGAATTTAGCGCACAACCAACTGTCTGGTCCACTACCAGATTTAAGTGGAATGGACTCCCTGAATTATCTGTAAGGCTAGCATGAGAATATCCAGAATCTTGATTTACCAAGTTGTTTCTCCATGATGAAGTGATACATCATTTTCTTTCTCTTCCAGGGACTTGAGCAACAATTCCTTTCATCGATCGGACGCCCCAGTATGGTTCTCAACGTTACAGTCTCTCACCACTCTGTGAGTATTAATCAGTTATGCATACAACTATGAATTTCCACAAGTTATGACCAATCTAAATAGGAAAACTGGTGTTGCTCCTAGAGTCATTGAGTATGGCTCACTCCAGGGATCAGTGCCACAGAAGCTTTTCACTTTACCCCAATTACAACAAGTGTGAGTATCATGATCCTAACTGAATATTCCATATGCTTATTACCCACGACCAAGAGGTTGAAATGATCTTAATAACTTTTGTAGGAAACTGAGGAACAATGCATTCAATGACACATTGAACATGGGTGGCACCGTTGGCCAGCAACTCACACTTGTTGATTTGCAGAACAACGAGATTTCCTCAATAACCCTTGGCTCTGGATACAAAAATACATTGATGTGAGATGGTTCACGATTCCCTTCTATCTATTAGATTGTGTTGTTTTTTCTTTCTCCCTGATTGCTTTGTGGTTTTCCTCAGACTGATAGGAAATCCTGTCTGCGACACTGCTCTTGAAAACACGAATTACTGCCAGCTTCAGCAGCAATCTGCAAAACCTTATTCCACCAGCCTAGCTAATTGTGGAAGCAAATCATGTACTGCAGATCAAAAAGTTAGCCCGCAGAGTTGTGATTGTGCTTATCCATACGAGGGAACGTTCTACTTCAGAGGACCTTCTTTTAGGGAGTTGTCGAATGTTAATATTTTCCATTCACTTGAAATGAGCCTGTGGGTGAAGTTAAGTCTCACTCCGGGTTCAGTTTCTCTGCAGAACCCCTTCTTCAACATTGATGATTATCTTCAGGTGCAGTTAGAATTATTTCCATCAACAGGAAAGTATTTTAATAGGTCCGAGATTGAGAGGATTGGATTTTCCTTGAGTAACCAGACTTATAAGCCACCTCCAGAATTTGGACCTTACTATTTTATAGCATCTCCTTACACTTTCCAAGGTATAATTATCGAGGTTTTTACAGCTTTAACTTCTAATAGAGTACTAACTTAAACTATAACTGTGTCAGCCGAACATGGAGAAACTTCTATTAGCTCGAGACAAATTATTGGAATAGCTATGGGGTGTACCGTCATGGTCCTCTTGCTTGTTGGTCTTGCAATATATGCTATTCAGCAAAAGAAACTAGCTGAAAAAGCTGCTGGAATGAGTAGACCATTTGGTAATATTATCTCTTACTGGAAAAAAGAAATGAGTTATATGTCCAGAATGCAAGTTGGATGGGGAAAGTTTTAATTACTTTGACCTTCTTTGTCCAGGATCATGGGCTCCAAGTGGCAACGACAGTGAAGGTGCACCACAACTAAAGGGAGCTAGATGGTTTTCATATGACGAACTCAAGAAATGCACGAGTAACTTTTCAGAGAGAAATGAGCTTGGTTCTGGTGGCTATGGGAAGGTTTGCTATCAAAATGTGTTGTAGATACAGAATAAAGGGATAGACTCTTGCTCAGCTGCTTTTCCTCTTCGCTTGTGTTCTGTTTCCTAGGTCTACAAAGGGATCCTCACAAGTGGGCAGGTAATTGCTATCAAAAGGGCTCAACGAGGATCCATGCAGGGTGGACTAGAGTTCAAGACCGAGATTGAGTTGCTTTCACGGGTTCATCACAAAAACCTACTTAATCTGGTTGGATTCTGTTTTGAGCAAGGCGAACAAATACTGGTATATGAGTATATGCCAAATGGTACACTAAGGGAGAATTTATCAGGTATACATCCTCCTATATACTAAATATTACTTCTTATTGATAATGAATAGTTTAAATCAACCACGTCCAAGTGATATTTAATTCAAAAGAAATTCTATTGTTTGGTAATGCCTTTAAAAGGAGTAATTTAAATTGAGATTACCTTTCCATTTGGCTCATGTAGAAATTAATCCACTGTTCTAACTTACAGGAAAAGCAGGCATTTATCTGGATTGGAAGAGGAGACTTCGTGTTGCACTTGGTTCAGCCAGAGGATTAGCTTATTTGCATGAGCTTGCCAATCCTCCTATAATTCACAGAGATGTGAAATCCAGTAATATTTTATTGGATCAGAATTTAACAGCAAAGGTCGCAGATTTTGGCTTGTCCAAACTCGTATCCGATAGCTCAAAGGGTCATATCTCCACTCAAGTTAAAGGCACAATGGTCAGTACCATAACCTTCTTAATTCTTTCATCCTGCAAATCTATATGTAGAAAGTTCCCAGCTACCATAGGTGAAAGAGAAGATGACTAGATGAGAGATAGTAAATACAAGATATCTAGTTTTAGAACACATCCATCAGTGAGTGTGAATTCATATAAACTAAAGTAATAATGAAAGATAGTAGCTATTTTAAGATTGCATTTCCCCAGACCATGGTCTTTATTTTCTCTGAATGGTTCCCCTTATGTCACTTGCGAAATTTTTGGGTTCTGTTCTATTACAAGAGTAAAAGTAATTCTCTTGAACTAAAGCCTGATCATTACTTAAAGCAGGACCTTATAGTATTATGAAAGCAATGCTGTCTTGAAGTCAAAAGCACTCTTCTCCTGCTGAATTCCTCTGTTAACCTCAAAAATCCAATTGCAAACATTAAGAATTTGCTATGGATACTACACTCATCACAAATTATGCCTTTGTGATCTCTATACATGCAAAACAAAAAAAATTATGAAAAGAAAAGATTAAAATTTAGGGAATCTGAGGTAATTAGAAGCAAACAAAACTGTGACGTGAATCGCGACAATATATCTTGTGAAGTCAATTCATTTGTCCGTCAGTTTTCATACAAACGTTAGTTGTACCTTTTCTTGCACCGGCACATTAACTAGTTTATGAGAAACTAGCCATGCCATTAACTTTCTTTGATATAGTTCTTCCAAATATTCCAGGAAAATATATTCTACTAAAAGAAAGTAACATCAATAGTTGAATATTCCATCTGCCCGATGTTTTGAGATTTTTATGAATGAGAACAACCTAACATTGTGCAAGAATAATGTTTTTTAAAACATCTCCACAAGATTAAATGCCATCAAATTTCCAGAAAGTAAAGGAAAGTTTACTGACTTGTTCTAAATGCTTATTTCTGCCTCTGTATATGCATGTGTCTTTTGGCCTTTTGGCAAGTAAGACATGATACATTTGTTTCCTTATAAGTGTTTCCACACATGATACATGTAAGACCTGATTTTATTGCAGGGTTATCTAGATCCTGAATACTACATGACTCAACAACTAACCGAGAAAAGTGATGTCTATAGCTTTGGTGTTTTAATGCTGGAAATGATAACTGCAAAGCAGCCAATAGAGAAGGGAAAATATGTTGTCCGAGAGGTGAGAACGATTATTAATAAGAACGATGAGGAGTATTATGGCTTGAGTGATATGATTGATCCGGTCATTAGAAGCACACAGAATCTAATTGGCTTTACAAGGTTTGTAGAAGTGGCAATGCAATGTGTTGAAGAGTCTGCTGCTGATCGTCCAACGATGAGTGAAGTGGTAAAAATGCTTGAAACTATTTTACAAATTGATGGTCTGGAAACTAATTCAACATCTGCATCATCATCAACCACGGACTTTGGGACAACCTTAGGTGCTTCTAGACATCTCTATAAAGATGCTCTACAGAGAAAGGAAATTAATGACAGTCATGCTTTTGATTACAGTGGTGGATACACTCTTCCAACAAACGTGGTACCAAAGTAGGGACTACAAGGAAAAAAAAGAAAGAAGAAGAAGAAGAAGAAGAAGAAGAAAGGAAAGACTCGTCTCTGCTAGCTTTCATTCTTTAATTTATTCTTTGTAAAGTTTTGGAAAGCTGGTGAAAGGGGTTTAGATAGTTGTTACATTGTCCCTATATTGGCTGGTTTTCATGATACATAGTCATGCATGGAGTCAAGATTGAAGTTCAAATTACCACCAAGGCTTATAGTCTTAGTGGTACTGGTCAGAGTCTCACATACAACAGGTGAGTTCGATTTTTACTATGCCCTACCCCTTCCCTAATCCTCCAATATAATTGAAAAAATCTACTTAGAAGAAACAAGTTTCACCTCATATTAACATTTTTCGACTTCAAGTTCACATACTCTTCTTTCCAACTTCAACCAAGTATTGTCCAAACGCCTATTTTGTTGGCCACAAATTAGTCCATTGTCTCTAGACGTGTGGCCTTGAATCACCCATGAACGCGATGACACCATGTGATTGACAATATCAGAAATGTGGTTCTTTTATTCTTTCGCTTTTACAATGAGATAATATTAGCTGCAAGAACACTTACATGAAATTGAACTCATACATAGGAAAGAAGCAAATAAACCAGAAAGGACAAGTGTAGTCCTACAAGTTCTTCTCTTTTACATAATCAGATTCAGAGGTGGACCCATGGTTATATTAGAAATTTATGGATTCGAGTTCGGGATTCTGCCATACTACATTTCATTTATTCGGTTCAAAACTAATTATTGTACTTATTTAGTGTATATTTTAACACATACAGAATATGCATCAAACCTATGGGGTTCGGATGAACCATAACTTTAACTCTACATCCGCCCCTAATTAGACTATCCTCTAGTAATGTAGTTTTGCATGACCATAGAGGCAAGAGGATTAGTTTTACTATAGCCACCATCAATCACCAAATTCATACCACTCACATACTTAGACTCATCACTTCCCAAATAAACAGCAGCCTCAGCAACATCTTCTGGTTCCAATATTGTCCCTTTAAGATTAGCAGTTTCAATAACCACTTCCTCTGTCCTTCCCTTTAACAATTTCCCCAAATTTTCCCTAACAAGGGGTGTAACAACTGTATATGGAGAAATGCAATTGACTCTTATTCCATATTGTCCCAATTCAACAGCTAAGTGGTTTGTTAATCCAACCAAAGCATGCTTTGATGAAGAATAAGTTATGGGAGAACCACAACCACCAATCACAGAAGCAATGCTACTAGTAAAAAGTATACTTCCTTTTTTATTTGGTATCATAGCTTTGGCTGCAAGTTTGGCTCCTAAAAAGGCCCCATAAACATTGACATCGAACACATTCTTATAGTTTTTGTAATCCGTTGCGAAAATACTTGGATCCATTGTTCCAAGTATACCTGCGTTATTGAACATGATATCTAACTTCCCATACCTTGAAACTGCTCCTTCTATCGCGTTTCCCATTTCATTTTCATTAGTAACATCACAATGTGCAAAGGAGATGTTGTCGTTCGAGTCTAATTCTTTGCAAAGAGCTCGACCTGTTGAGACATAATATAATTTATTTTATTAGTAATTAAAAGTATGTTATCCGTAACAGTTTAAGTTTTTAAATATATGATCACATAATTCAACACGACCTAAGTCATCTTCGACATCAGCAACCACAACTTTGGCACCATGTTTCGCAAAAAGCCTAGTTGCGGCTTCTCCAATACCACTTGCGCCACCTGTGATCACTGCTACTTTACCTTCTAACCTGCAAATTTAAATACTTTTATTTAACATGAAATTGTTATAAATGACAAAAACAGCCTTAATTATATTTCGACTATTCATGATGCAAAAAAAAAAAGAGTTGGGAATTAATAGGACTTTGAGTTTCTTGATTGTCACTTACCTTTTGACAATTGGAGACACAGATGACGGAATTGCCATTTCTTTGGCTTAGGAAATGAAATCAAGAGCTGAGCTAAGTGATGTCATCACGTAAATGATTGCATCTCCTGATATATATAGAGCATCCGATGTACTAATAAAAGTAAACTAATCATCATAATGGTAATCAACCCTCCATCATCCGTTCCAAAAGAATGACATAATTTATTTATTAGTCTGTTAACAAAACACAAACATATTTCTAAATTTAAAATTATTAAATTTGAAATTCACATTTTATTTTTTAAACATAAATTTTTATAGCCACAAAATATTATTATTTAAGACTATAATAATAAGTTCTAAAACTTTATAAACGCATGTGGTATATTTAAAGCTATAAATTTAAAAGTCTTTTTTTCTAACTTAAATTTCATGTTTAGTTAGACTATGTCATGTAAGTCGAAGTAAGTTGTTTCTATTAGTCTAAACTTTGTGGCTGCTATGAAATCTCCCTTTGACCATTTGTTCTTCAAATTTCGTCAGTTTGACTTGCCACATTTCAGCAAAGCAAGAGCAGCTGTTAAACATAAAAGGATGTTTACAAAAACACTCATTAAAATCAAAATATTTATTTGTTCCTATCCACCATATAAGTATACATACATGAGGTATAACAAAGGTATACCGTATACAGTAATTATTGGATAGGTTGGGTAGATACTTTTTATTTCATGAGTAGTGTAATTTTTTATAAGTATATGTGATAAATACTTTGGACTTTTAGGGTATATAGTGTAAAAATCCCAACATAAAATGGGGAAAGTGCACGAAAGGCCACTTTTACCACTGGTCTTTGGGTACAGGCCACTAATTTCAAAACATTTAGTTTGTAGCCACTTTCGCTTAAAAGATAGAACTTCAGTCCAGGAGCCGGATTGAAGTTCAGTCCTTAAAGACAGAACTTCAGTCCAGGGCCATGTTGACTGAAGTTCCATCCTTAAAGATGGAACTTCGTATTGACTGAAGTTCCATCTTTAAGGATGAAACTTCATATTGACTGAAGTTTCATCCTTAAAGATGGAACCTCATATTGACTGACTGAAGTTCCATCCTTAAACTTAAGTCAATGTTTATTTAGTAAAGGCCCAAAAGTGGCCTCTAGTGTAAGACCAAAGAAAATAGTGGCCTCAAACCAAATACCGGTGTTAAAAGTGGCCGCTGGGCGAAATTTTTACCATAAAATGCTACTTATAAATTAGGAATTTTTATACAAAAGTACAATTTTTAGAACTTAATTACCAAACATAGCAATAGTTTAGAAAAATAGTCCTATATAGAGGAAAACACAAGTTACAAACATAGCAAAAACGTAGCAATATTTTCTCATAACATTCCAAACCCTTACATTCTTCCTCCTATTTCCTCCACTATTACTTTTGCTCCTCCTATTTTCCCCTATTTCACTTTTTCTCTCACCATTTCCCCCAATTTCACTTTTACTCCTCCCATTTCCCCCAATTTCACTTTTCCTCATCCCATCCTCACTGTATCTTGTTGTATCTCACTGTATCTCGATGTTTCTTAACTACCAACCACCTCGTATCTCGTTGTATCTTTCTGTATCTCATTGTATTTGCACTGTTCTGCACCGTATCTAACTATTTATAGACAGTATTTAGTTGTTTCTAGACTGTTTTAGCATTTGTTTCATCTGGTTTGTGCGTTGTTTCTCACTGTTTCTAAACTATTTCACCCTTTTTGCATCGTTTCACATTATTTTTTATATTTTGTTTCAGACTTTTTCACTAGCTATTTTAGACTGTTTCAGCACTGTATCTGCACTATTTTTTCTCTGTATCGAACTGTATTAAACTGTTTCTGTACCGTTTCAAGTTGTGTTCAGCACTGTATCAAAATGTTTCTGTTTCTGCACCGTTTTAGGTTGTTTTCAGTACTGTATCAAACTGTTTCTGTACCGTTTCAGGTTGGGTTCAACACTGTATCAAACTGTTTCTGCACCGTTTCAGACTGTTTTCAACATCGTTTCAGCGCCATTTCAGACTGTTCAGCGCCGTTTCAGACTGTTTTTTATTGAATCTAACTATTTATAGATTGTATCATACTGTTTCAACACCATTTTCAGGTTGTTTTGCACCGTATATAACTATTTATAGATTGTATCAAGCTGTTTTTGGACTGTTTTAGCATTGTTTCATCTTGTTTTTTAGCATTTAATCAGGGATCGTACAACAAAGGCGCAATAAGTGAGACAAAATAATTGAGTAGTAGAGAACTCAGCTCATTTACACTGTTACAATAATAAGAACGAGAAATGTGGAATTGGATTACTTATTGAAGCACATAATACACCTTTCCTAAGTGAAAAAAGGGAAAAAAAATAAAATTTTGAATTGTATCTATGTCTTGTTCATAAACTCAAGCTTCGTCGATCTGATATGGTATTGAAACATGGCCTTTCCATTCTTAATGATTCCAATACCACGACGTTCAGAGATCCATGGAAAATATGGTATTGGATGAGCCTGGAAAACCACGACGTCATCCATGGCGATGGAAAACCACAGCATCGCTGCAACCCTGAATGACCGCCGATGGAGGTGGTGGCTTAGCCACTGGTGCTCCGCCTGTTCCACTTGCCGATCTATTAACTTGTGGCTCCGCCTTAACTAGTGCAGATTCCGATGGGTTGTTTATGTGGTGGTGGGGGTAGGGGTGGGGGTGAAGGGTGATGGCGGCGTCGGGGTGGGGTTGTATGTTTAGATCTGAGAGAACCAATTGGGGTGACGGCTGGTTTGTTTGGAGAAGTGGAGAAAATATTTTCGGATTTTTAGGAGAGTGGGAGAGTAAGTGTAATTATCAAAAATAAAAATATGCTAAAAAATATTGCTATACCTTATAATTTGAAAAATTTTGCTATTTTTTGTAATTAAAGGTAAAATTTTGTGTATTTGTGTAAAAAAAACTCTATAAATCGACTGCTGCTTCGCCAAATTGTTGAAACAAATATTAGGTACCTTCATTTCAATTTATGTCAATTTATGTAACAATATTCGATTGAAGAATTTTGTATCTCAATCCACCTTTAAATACATTCAAGTGGTGTTGCTTTTGTGCCGACATTATTCATAAGAACTTCAATTATTCTTTAGTTAGTTAACTTAACATGATTCATTTAATTATTTATTTTAATTCATTCACAATTGTTTTTTAAATTTGGTTAGAAATTTTGGTGACAATTGCCTCGTGTGGAATTGACACTGGACTCAACTCCCACGTGTCGATCTCGTTCCCCATCTAGTCAAGAATGCACAAAGTACACTTGCATTACTTTAATTTTCATATTAGGTTAGTTGGTCACGACTACCAAGAGCAAAACTTTAATTACCAGGTTTAATTAGTCTGCTGTATTAGTTGTGTGGTCTTGATTTACCCATGAATACGATGACACCATGTAATTTACCATTTCAGAACTTGGTCTTTTTATTCTTTCAATTTGGAGTGAGATAAACAGATAGTAGTAGCTAAGATCTTATAAAAGAGTACCACGGTATTTCTTCCTTGGCATAATCAGTCTGGATCTAGTACACAACTACACATTGACTAATTAATCGGGATTCGCATAACGTAACTTATTAATAGGAAAAGCACTTTCTAACAAAAATTTCTCTATTTTCAGGACTCGAACTTGAGGTTTCTAATTAAGGATAGAGAGATCTCATTCATCCCACCCCATCCTTTAATGGTCGTATACAAGAATGATACTGTATTGAACTCACAAACAGGAAACAAACAAATAAACCAAAAAGGACAAGTAATCCTTCAATTTCTTCACTCTATATAATAATCAGATTATCCTCTAGGAATGTAGTTTTGCATGACCATAGATGCAAGAGGATTAGTTTTGCTGTAGCCTCCATCAATCACCAAGTTCATGCCACTCACATACTTGGACTCATCGCTTCCAAGAAACACAGCAGCCTCAGCAATATCTTCTGGTTCCAACACTGTCCCTTTAAGATTAGCTGTTTCATTAATCACTTCCTCTGCCCTTTCCTTATTCATATTCAAAATTCCCTGAACAAGTGGTGTACAAACTGTATATGGTGAAATGCAATTGACTCTTATTCCATATTGTCCCAATTCAACAGCTAAGTGATTTGTTAATCCAACCACAGCATGCTTTGATGAAGAATAAGTTATTGGAGAACCACTTCCACCAATTGCAGAAGCAACACTAGAAGTAAAAAGTATACTTCCTTTTTTATATGGTATCATAGCTTTTGCCGCAATCTTAGCTCCTAAAAAAGCCCCATAAACGTTGATATCGAACACATTCTTATAGTTTTTGTAGTCCATTGCGAAAATACTTGGATTCATTGTTCCAAGTATACCTGCATTATTGAACATAATATCTAGCTTTCCATACCTTGAAACTGCTCCTTCTATCGCGTTTCCAATGTCATTTTCATTAGTAACATCACAATGTGCAAAAGAGATCGTGTCATTTGAACCTAATTCTTTGCAGAGGGCTCGACCTGTTAAGACATAAGACAAGTTAGTATTTACTATTTAAAAGTGAGGAGGCGTGTCGAAACATAAAACAATTTATCTCTTTAAGGTTTAAATTTTTGTAAATGAAGTGATCACACAAATCAACACGACCTAAGTCATCTTGGACATCAGCAACCACAACTTTGGCACCGTGTTTTGCAAAAAGCCTAGTTGCAGCTTCTCCGATTCCACTCGCGCCACCTGTGATCACTGCTACTTTACCTTCTAACCTGCAAATTAAGATAATTCTTACTTAAAATGAGATGGCTATACATTTACACAAAAGTTGGTAAGAGAAAAGACACCCTTTCTGTTTCAACATCTCTTCCTCCCCTGTTAATTTCTTTCTTGTCTCTACACCCCTTCCCCTTTTACACTATCACGTTACATTAACCTATTGTAGCAACTAAATCGTCTTATTTTCATGATTGCGAAATCTAGTTTTTATAGACTGATCTGATGATATATTTTAAGTGACATGATATTGTAAAAAGTGACCGTGCATATAACTTAAACTCGAACTTAAAAAAAAAAGTGTTAGGGAAAAAGACTTGGAGTTCTTGATTGTCACTCACCTTTTGACAAGTGGAGTCATGGCTGAAGGTATTCCAATTTCTTTTGGCTAAGGAAATGAAATCAAGAGCTGAGCTAAGTGCTATCTTACCATTGCGTCTACTGATTTATAGGAGAAGAATTGAGCTAAGTGCTGTCTAATGATAATAGTAATAATAATATTAGTAAGATTTTTCCATTGGTTGTACTTTTTTGCTGCTATCAACTCGCCCTTTGACCATTTGAAGTTTCTATTTATTCATCTACATAGTTTCAGCAAAGCAAGAGCAAGTAGCTGTTAAACATGAAAATCATGAATAATTATTATTTGCTGTATTATATTGACTACTATTAAACACCAATCTATCTAGAAGATGGAACAAAAGCCGCCCCGACAAATGATTGAAAGAAAATAATGTATTCAATTACTGCAATCCGACCAAATATTCGACTAATTCAACATGGCGTAACTTTCAAAGAAAACTTAGCAATTGGATATAGTTGATGTTTGACGATTGAAGTTGGAAGTTGAAAAGTGGCATTTTGGAAGTTGGTCGTAGACGTGTATTTTACATTAAAAAAAAAAAAAAAAAAACTGAAGTTCTGTTAATTGAAACTTAAAATATAGAATTTGAAGTTTGAAAACCGGTTAAAATCTGCTAAAAATGAATCAATTGATATAGCTACACTTAATATTGGAAAATTTGTGTATGGACAATGCCTTTTAACAGTAGAAGTGTAGAACTTCACTATTTTCCGCACTTATAATATACATAGATTCCCGCATTAATAATGCGGAATATACAAAAACACAACCAAACGTTGCACTAATTTTATGCGGGTATTAAAATTTCACAAAAACCAACCGAACGCTGCGCTAAATTAACGCTGAGTTTTGTGCGGGTATTAATATTTAATACCCGCAACCGAACGACCCCTAAGTTCTTTTCTCAAAGAATAGACAGACCCTTCAAGAAACTGGTTAATCATAAGATTACGGTCTCTTAAAAGTTTGATATTGTTGCTCAATATAAAGTTGTCATTTGGGTGAGCTCTCTTATTTTAGGTGTTCAAGTACAGGTCGTATACTGGTGTTTGCTGATTCAGCATTCATGGATATTTGATGTTTGCCAAGCCCATGACCAACCTGTTCTTGAGTGCTCATCTTGCTAGATTCAGCAATAAAAGCTACTAGGAACCCACTGGACGCTTCTGGGTGGTTAGAACGACAAAATATTGAACAATATATGCAATTAGAACATGAATTGTGCATAGTGTGTCCCTAATACTCTTGGGGTGGAGTGGAAGAAGGGAGTGTATTTTGGCAAATCATATTCTGGGATCAAACAGATTTTTCCTTGATTTGACTTGTCCATCTACTGTAACTTCGTTCCATGGTATTAATCATAGTTAATTCACGTATTTAATTAGTTGGTTCTTCAAAAATAGACAAACAACAAATGTAAAAACTTACCCACACCGGGTGTATGCACCAAACCACATCAATTAATTATGGGTAAATGATTCAATAAGGTGAGAAGATGTGTTAATTAACTACGGTTAAGAGAGAATGAAGCATGTATACCAACACATGTCATGCATGTATTCGATTGGTGCATACACCCGCTGTGGGTAAGTTATTTCCAACAACAAACCCCAATAGGAGTGAATCGAACTCTAATTTAGTTGTAAATCAAAGTCATCGACTTAACAAGCCATGTCCATGCATGTTACTTGGTTAAAGTCACAGATTTCACATCTCTACGCAGTATACGCTTGCACTGCAGCAAATGACAATGACAAGGAAGACAAGAAATATTACTTGAATATGGTATCAGGACCATGCACCTTATCATAAACTTCAGTTCGTAATTAACTACTTGGGGTACTATTTTTGAAAGTTAGTTCTCAAATATCCATTAATTTCTGTGTCAACTGAACCCAATAAATCACTGCCTTTGCAATAAGTTGCTTCAAGTTGAGCCTTAAACTCAAGCCAAGGCATCTCTAATCGACAAACATCTCCTACCCAGCGCTTCTCCCCTAAGTTCACCCAAGAAATTAGCGTGGAGACTTCTTTTTTGTTCACCTTGGGGCTCAAACCTTTCACTGCGATTCTTGCATCACGAAATGCTGGGAAGCACTTCTGCTTTGCAAATTCATGGCACTTTCCCTTTGCTGCTTCTAGGCAAGCCTCCATTTCGCATTCTTCACATCTCGCCCTCTCTTCAAAGTCTTGACTGGAAGCACTGCCAGTGAATGATTTCCACCAAGGGGTTTTACATTTATCTGAGGCTGCAATAGAGCAACCAATCCTAGCTCCAGCTTCACATTGTTGAGAGACTTGAGCCTCACAGACCTTGTATGCAGAGGCCCAGGAGAATGGATCTTTAAATGCGAGGATAAATCGGCCAGCTGTTTCTCCTTGTGAGCCAGCCCTGATGGGACCTCGAAGCAGAGGGACTGGTTGGTCAAAATGAATCAGAGTCTTTGATGCTGAGTACTCCTCAAGGTCAGTTGACAGCACTTCTGGGGACGATTGTTCTGGTGCTTTCATAGAGGCAGTTTTGATTGTACCCAATTTTGGGTCCTGAAGAGAGAAACTAACATCAGGGATTATCATGATGCCGAAATAGTTATTTTTAGTACCATCTAAGGTTGTATTGATATCATCGCCAATAAATACATCCGCAGCACCAAGGACATTTGGATGAACTCGTCAAACATGTGGTGTCTGAATAGATTTTTTGAGTGTTTTTGAAAAACAAAAATAGGAAAACAATTCTTAGAAGGTTGTTTTTAGACCAAGGAGTTTTCTGAGAAACAGGAAAATTTTGTTTCTGGTATTCCAGGAAACATCATTGGATTGTTTTCCAATAACAAGATTGGTTTTTGAAACAACCGTGATAGTTCTGAAAGAAAAAAAAAAGTTCTTTGGGAAATGCTTCAAATCCAAATGCCACAAGGCGACTATGTCCATGAGTAACTAACCGTCCTCCCGACACAAGGGGCTTATACTTAATGAAATCAGGTTGATTTTCAGATAAGCGAACTAAAACAACAATGAATTAGCATCATGCAAAGGCTGCAGAATTGAAAACACTGATGAACCTATGTAAAGGCTGTAAGTCCGATAGCTTGTCCTAGCATGAAAATGTGTTTACAGGCAAAGCTGATAGAATTAGGCTGTTGGTTTATTGAGAGCACTTTTCATACATGAGCCTGTATTGTATACCGTCTATTAGATGCTAATCAAGTTCGACCACCCTACTTTGTGTCTAGTATTGTTTTAGCTGTTGTCTTTTTTAACATCTGTCCATCCCATGTGAATGACAAGTATTGCTTCCTCCCAACTGTAAGTGCTCGAGTTACAAAGCTATATGGGATTGATACTGTCAATCCAGAGAATTAACTTATGCATAGATAAAACATATAGAGATACTAATAAAGCTGGTCTGGAGCAACAAGGTCAGGAATCCAGAATGTGTGGTTTATCCAGAGAATTAAGTTATGCATAGATAAACGGTTGGGGAAAATGAAGTAGCTGGATTTTGCAAGCTGCTCCAAGCACTGCTGGATGCGAATGTGATCCAAAGAGCCAAACGAGAATGAATACCACATAAGAGTCGAGACCATGCTCCCAAATGGAATGTTTAAACAATCTATTCTGGATCGACCAAATTGGTTCGGAAGTTGTAACATGGGAAAACTACAAAAAAACACAACTTATTTGACTAACCCGGTGACCAACCAATTGTAGTATTAGGATTTTTGGCAATCAGTAAGAACTTAAATAATAGTACAATTCAAGTATACAATCTTCTTTCTCATTTCGAGGAAAAGGTGCGGAAGGAAAAGGAAACAATGGAGGGATCCAAATCGGGCATAAATGGGAATGACATTAAATCTCTCATCTAAATTCTGGAAAAGTTCCCATCGACGATGAAAAGAAGGGTGAATTTAGTAGCAAATTTAGCTGTCCATAATATAAGTAATAGAATTCATTACTCTATTCAAAATTCCACTGGTATATATACTTCGTTGCAACACATATTCTAATCTCCCACGAGTTTTAACAGCAATTTGTACTATTTTTTATTTATTTAATAATGATGGTGTCCGGACTAGCTTAAACACGCCTCAGACTAATTTCACAGGATATATGCCACCTACCACTAGCAACAGGAAATTTAATATCCCACTTTCACAAACATAGGCAGCTAAAAGGAAAACTAAGAAAAGAAATCCTACTATTATTTGCTGAATGATAATCTTCAGTTTCAATCAATATTTTCTGAGGATAAGTAATAAGCGATGAGAAGGGGTAAAACAAAGCAGATTCTAACAAAAATTGAGAAAGAATAACATACCTGAACACTCTGGATATTGTGAAGGTGAAGCCAAGTGAAAGTATTGGGAATTCGGAAATAAACCCAAAGACGATTTCATATTTCTTTTTTAGTTCCCCCAACTACGAGGGTAGTGCAATTCAATCTTCAAATTGTTACAATAGAATACTCCCTAGTCCCTACCCATTTTGGAACCGGTTTGATTCGACATTAAGTTTAAAAAAAAAGATTTAAATTTTTTTTATTTAAAATAAGACATATTACTTGTGTAGTTATAGATCATTTCATCAAAAATAAAATATGAAGTTTAAAGTTAAATTATTTATAAATCAAAGTGAAATAGGAGAATTAGACGGAAATACTTGTAATTGTAGAAGCAAAGAACTTCGTTGATTCAAGATTATTGTTTTAATTCATGAAACATTGTTTTAACCAGTACTGAGAAATATCATTACTTGAAACTTGTAGTTTAAAATAATTAGAGTATTTGTGTTGATATAAAGCGTTTGAAAATTATAGCTTTAAACATGTCATAATAGTGAAAAATTCTATAAGATGACTGGCATAAACAACAAAACTTGTGCAAGGGACCACTAGCTCTTTGACAAGTATTTTTTGTGGGGCCACCTGCCCACTTCTACATAAGAGAGAGAATAAATGAATAAAATAGAAGATAAAAATCATGATTACACAAGAAATGGAGGGAAAGAAAACGTGAACTCCACTTTCCCACCTAAATAAGGATCTTTTCTCTATATTCTTAATATATTTACAATCTTCTTCTTGTTGTTTAAACAGTAGCCACTGCTGATCAACTCATCTCAAAACACATTTCAAATCTTTCTCAAAGAAATAGGATACTCTCTTTAAATGTAATAAATTTAATAATTTTACTTTTTTCTCCTATCATTGTTGCTTTGTATGTGTGATCACTTTCATCAATGAAATCTTATTGTGGTACCAATATATGACAATCATGACCTGCATGGAAAAAGAATAAGGATTTTTTACATAAAAGTACAAGTTTTAGAGCTTAATTACCAAACATAGCAACATTTTAGTAAAATTATCCTATATAGAGGAAAACACAAGATAATTACAAATATAGCAAATACATAGCAATATTTTCCCATAACATACAGAACCCTTACATTCTTCCTCCTATTTCCCCCACTATCACTTTTGCTCCTCCCATTTTCCCCTATTTCACTTTTACTCCCATTATTTCCCCAATTTCACTTATACTCCTCCCATTTACCCCAATTTCACTTTTCCTCATCTCATCCTCAATGTATCTCGTTGTATCTCACCATATCTCGTTGTATCTAGTCGTTTCTGCACCGTTTCAGTTCATTTCAGTACCGTATCAAACTGTTTCTGCACCGTATCAAACTGTTTTTGCAGCACTGTATCAACTGTTTCTGCACCGTATCAAACTGTTTCTGCAGCACTGTATCAACTGTTTCTATACCGTATCAAACTGTTTCTGCACCGTTTCAACTGTTTCTGCAGCACCGTATCTAACTGTTTCTGCACCGTATCAACTGTTTCTGCTGCACTGTATCAAACTGTTTCTGCACCGTTTCAGGGTGTTTTCAGCACTGTATCTAACTATTTTTGCACCGTATCTAGCTGTTTCTAGACCGTTTCAACCTTGTTTCATCCCGTTTGTGCATTGTTTCTCATTGTTACTTAGCTATTTGATATTTTCTGTGTTGTTTCACATTATTTTTTACATTTTGTTTCAGACTTTATCACTAGCCATTTTAGACCGTATCATATTGTTTCAACTCCATTTCAGATTGTTTCAACTCCGTTTCAGACTGTATCAACTCCGTTTCAGACTGTATCATAGTGTTTCAATGCCATTTTAGACTGTATCAAACTGTTTCAACACCGTTTCAGACCGATTCAACTCCGTTTCAGACTGTATCAACTCCGTTTCAGACTGTATCAACTCTATTTCTATATTATATAACGCATATACAAAATAAAATTTTTAATGTATCATGTAAAATAAAATTTTTACTCCGTTTTTGTATCATGTAAAATAAAATTCCATAAAGAAAAGTGATCATCTTCCATCTGATTATTATAATAAAAAGTTGGAAAAAAATGGAACAACAAAGTAAGCTGGAAAAAAATGGCTAAACGTCGGTGATTTAGCTGAGCTGTCTTTGGACTTTAGACATGAAACCAAGATACCTTTTGTGTTTTACATCTAATTTAAATATAACAAAAGGATAAATTATCAATCATTGGTGGTATTTTACCAACGTCATGGACAATAATTAACTATACCAGAACCTTTTGGAACTTGACGTCACCATATATGTATGTTTATTACAGGCTGGAAATGTTCTCATTGATTCACATGGTGGAATAAAGCTAGGAGATTTTGGTGTATCGGCCTATTTGTTCGATTCAGTTGCTCGATGATGCAGTTGAAATTTTCAGATCTACTATCTCCGGCGAGCTAGATGAGCTAGATCTACTATCACGATGGTGGTAGTGGCTCTGCCATCGTCCCCTTGGAATCGACGCTGCTGGCGTTTTCCAGTGGAGATTTAGGTGGTGGTGGTGGTGTTTCTACTGGTGTTTGGATCGGGGGTGGTGTTGGAGATGGCTGACGCCGTGGGGTGATGGTGGTGGAGGTGGAGGTGGGGGTGAGGGGTGGGGTGAGGGCGGCGTTGGGAGGTGGGGTTATATGTTTGGATCTGAAAAAGGGGATAGGGGGAAGTGTTTTAGGGGTTTTTGGAGAGTGGGGTGTAAGTGTAATGGGTTGATTATTGAAGAAATGTGCTAAAAAAATATTGCTATGTATGGTAATTTTAAAAATATTGTTATTTTTGTGTAATTATTGATGTATATTTGTATATATGTGTAAAAACCCCAAAGAATAATATGTTAATATACAGTATCCTTTTAACAATAGGCATTTATTAATGCTGCAATTTTTTTATACAGGTTCTTTATGCTTCAAATCAAAGATGAAAGATTTTAATGCAGACAATGAGCTTTCTAACCAAGATCAAGGTAATTCACTTTTATGCAATTTTTTTAATCAAGTGTGGAGGTCCTATATTAAATAAACTTTGTTTATGTTACTCTATTCCCTTGTGTTTGTGATACTTATGATCTAAAATTATTACCGTAGATCACAATGTTAATGATCAAGAATGTTCCACAAGAGCGTACAATGCTTGTACCATCAACAGGAACTTTGTCTTTGAAATTGGTATGAAATTTAATGGTGAAGAGGAATCATATAATGCATACAATTCCTATGCGGTGGCAAAAGGCTTTGGTATTCGGAAAGGAGCAAAAATTCAAAATAGAAACAATGAGATGACAAGGTGTTTATTTCTCTATTCATGTGAAGGACAATCAGCTAAAATTCCCCTTTTCGAAGAAAGGAAGCGACAAAGGTTAGAATATAGATGTGGTTGTATGGCTCATATAAAATTCAAAATTTCAAATGGGACATGGGAAGTATGTGAATTTAATGATGTACATAGCCATCCAATGGTAGAAGAAAATTTAAGGCATTTTATACAATCTGGTCGAAAGCTTACAAGTGCAACTAAAAATATTCTAATTCTATGGTTGATGCTGGTATCCGCCCAAAAAAAGCTGTTCGATACCTACATAGTGAAGCTGGTGGAATTGAAAATGCAGGTTTTACTTAAAAATATGCTCATAATTTTATACAAGCACATAAGAGAAACATGATTAGTAGTGGAGACGCTCAAACTTTGATAGATCATTTTATGGATTTGCAATCTGAGGACTCAAACTTCTTTTATTCTTTTCAAGTTGATGAAGATAGTAGATTGTGCAACTTCTTTTGGCGAGATGGTATATCCAAATTATACTATGATTGCTTTGGGGATGTGATTATTTTCGACACTACATATCGCACAAATAGATACAACATGATTTGTGCTCCATTTGTTGGTGTTAATAATCACTGGAAAAATGTGTTCTTTGGATGTGCATTCTTGTCCAATGAAACAAGTGATTCTTTTGTTTGGTTATTTCAAACATTTTTGAAGGCAATGGGGGAAGAGCACCAAGAACAATTTTCACTGATCAAGATCATGCCATAGCATTTGCTATTAAAAAAGTATTTCCTAGTACTTGCCATCGATTATATGAATGGCACATTGACCGAAATGCTCAAAAGAACATACCACATCTTTACTGGAAAGCGGGGTTTAGAGACTATTTTGATAAACTCTGGTGGAGGTGCAAGTCAGAGAATGAATTTGAGTTAACATGGAAGAAGATGATGAGTGACTGGAATTGTGGAAGTAATACTTGGCTACAGAAGCTATATGATTTGAGGGAGAAGTGGTGTCCGGTATTTAGTAATTTTATATTCTCAGCGGACATTAAATCAACTTAAAGAAGTGAGAGCACAAATAGGGTGTTCACAGATATGGCATGCAAGACAATGAGTATAACTGAATTTGTAAAATAATATGAGCAGTGGACAATTGAAATGCGTGATATAGAGGCAACTGAAGATTACAAATGTCGAGGGAAACCTAAAATTATCATACAAGACAGTGGGATATTAAAACATGCTGCCAGTGTCTACACAAGAAAAATTTACACAAGATTTGAACATGAAATTTTGCAATGTACAACAAAAAAAGTAATGAATGTTGAAAGTGAAGGGACTTGTAGCAAATATACAATTTTACTTGGTGAGAGTGGGTAAACTGAAACTGTCCAGTTTGATTCTCTTGATAATTCTATTATGTGTAGTTGTCATATGTTTGAATCCATGGGTTTGCTTTGTTGCCATGCACTTAGAGTCTTGTTCCTTGACTTGAATTTTTCTTGTATACCTGAACAATATATTTTGAAAAGATGGACTAAGAATGCTAGACAGGGAATTGGATTTGAGGAGTGCATTAATAAGAAGGAAGCATCAAAATCCTCTATGGCAATTCGCTTAAATGGATTAATGAAAGAGTCATTTGCCATTATGACTTTAGCGGCAAACGACGTTGAATCCGAGGAAGTTTCCAGAAAGTATTTGCTTCAAGCAAAGGTTGAGACTACTAAACTCCAAAGTGAGTTATATGTACAAGTTTTTGACAGAGAAAAGCACAAGAAAAGTTCAACTATTGATCAAGGTAGCAGTGATCAGATTCTGGATCCAATCAAGAAAAAAGGAAATAAAAGATTAAAGCCAAATATTGAGCAAACAAAGAAAAGAGTATCACAAAACGCATCAAAAGTTCAAGTAGGACTACCACATGACGGACAATCCATGAGTATCATGAAAGAGATCATTGACACACAATCATCTTTAATGTCACAAATGAAATTCAATTTTGAGGTTTAATCTCTATCTTCAAGTTACATAAATTTTTATTTCATCTATTAATCTTAATATGAATCTGTATTTTTCTCCAAACATGCAGTTATATGGAAATTCAGTCAATACGTGACTCAAGTTTGGAAACAGGAAGTTGCCAATAGGGGTATCTTTGATAGTCTTTCTACAGGGGTGCTCTTTGACTATCATATGTTAATTTTTGTACTATATGAATTCTGCACTTTTAACTTAGAAATGAAATGTAGAAGAGAATTTTTGTATTTTGGTATATTTTTGGATAATGATATGGGAATTGTATCTTAATTGTTGCACAATCAATATATATGTAAATTCTTCTCCTGTACTAATTTAGTCTCATTAGAGTTTAAAAGAGCACAAAATATTGGACAAAAAGAATACCAAGGTTCTGCAACTTCCAAGTTTCATAATTCACAAAGGTTATATATTTTAGTACTACAAATGACAAGTGAAAAAGTGTCATATAAATCTAATCATCTGAAATATGCTGCTTAATCCTTTTTTTTCTCTTTTATTAGCAATACATACAGAGAAGCCATGAAAAATAGAGAAAAATTAATACCTTAAATCCATGGATGAATGTGGCATAAGAAGATCAATCGGGACAAATATCTTCACCAAAACTCCCCAATTGAAATAATAAATCCAGATCTACCATTGATTTCCCCTAATTGCATCTCAAGTAATTGCATGTCTAATTAAGCATAAATAAGCAAAAATATTTGTTGAATGCATATATGAAAGTGTCTGAAATATTTATTTAGGTAGACGAATCAATAAATTAGATGAGTTTTAACATTTCAAAGATAGAAGAATTTGATCTAGGTGAAAGAAACAAGAAATGGAGATGAAGGGTTGAAGAAAGAATTTACATTGAAGATGTTGTGGTTAACGGATTATCCTTGGCAACATTGAGAAGTGTGTGGGACCATTAACCATTAACTTTACTTTGTCAATATTTAATACTCCCTCCGTTTCAAAAAGGATGAACCTTTGCGGAGTACGAGGGTCAAATTGACTTATTTTGACCGGAAATTTGCACATCGAATTTTTAAATATTTTGAAATAAAATTTACATAGTTAGAAACTACATGAAAAATACTATAAGTCACAATAGTTAACAATTCAAAATAGTTAGAAAATATTTGTAAGACATGTGGTCAAACATAATCTTGTTTGACCCTTCAAATAGTAATAGGTTCATCCTTTTTGAAACGGAGGGAGTAATAAAAATTGGTCCACTTTAAACCAACTCTTTTCCCCTGATTTGTTTATTTAAAATAACTCCAACGTCAGTCATTGATCCCTACGAAAAACACTTGTCAAAAAGTTAGTGTTCCTCGCACAAGTTTTGTTGGTTATACCTGGTATCTTATAGAATTTTTCCATAATATTAGTGTACATATAAAAGTTGTTTATTAGTAAGAGTGTGCATAGCTAATTATTTTCTAAATTTAAAAGTATATACGTATAAAAGAAAGTAAATATATATCTCTCCTTATTTCTACTATATAGAAAAGCCAACATGGGCGTCCATGGGCAAAACAGTAAATTTACTTCATAGTTGATTATAATACTCCATCTCAGTCCACGTGTCTTTTATTCAACAAGCACCAAAATTCTAGAAAGCCCAATTTAGTATCTTCTTGAGAGTTTCTTTCAACTCGAACCTCAAAGTTCCAATCTTTGACAACGAAATATTAACTGAAGAAGAATCCTAATGCTCCACTAGCTCTGACTCGACAAAACGGGTATGCATTTCTTCATCTATGTTCTTTATTCTTCACCGCTTGCATTGAACAATTTACACTATGTTTTTTAAAGATTTGAACTCTTTCATTTTTTATCAAATTTATGCAACTAATAAATTAAAAGTATGTTACCCGGCAATCAACATACATTCAGTAAGAGTCCAATATCACAAACGACTAAGAAAATTGTATTGGGTAAAAGTTATCGTCTTCGGTCAACACCTCGAGTTGGTAGACCGAAGAGAAAACGAGCTGGTGCTCCGAAGGGAAAATAATCGATCTCGTGACTGAATCACCAAGGTCAACGCCCGATGGCGCGACCGAAGAGAAATTAAACTTTGGGCTTCGGTCACGTGCCACCCTATTCGGACAGTAAGGTCAAATGACCGAAGCCTTGTGACAAAGCTTCGGTTACCACCTCGGTCCCAACGGTAACGCAGCCCACTACTCTGCCCCACTAACTCATCCATGTTGCTGATCAGATCGTGGGAGAAATGCATGCTGGTGATGGAGAACGTGGGCAAGGCCCCTAGGCCTATAAATAGAAGCTCATTTTGTATTATAGGCATTCAGAAATTTGTACTGAGACTCTGCCAAAATCTGTACTCCACGTTTATATATTGAAACACAGTTATTTCTTCGCATTTACATCTTTTTTGTGCATTTATTATACTTTGATACGAAGAATTGCTTGAGAATTCAAATTCGATTTGTACACCTAAACTGATTTAGGCCCATACAAATTGGCACCGTCTGTAGGGATATAAGCAGTAACGCTTTGTTCCAAAGTTCCGCATTCGTTTTTGTCAAGAATTTTTGATTCATTCAGCGTTATGGCTGATAACAGTGGTAACAATAACGATCGGGTTGACGTTCCGTTGAACCAACCGCCCATCGCCCCAATGACAACCGAAGAATTCCAGATGTATGTTGTCACAACGCTGAGAGCTCTTCAAGCCAAGCAGGATGAGCAGGTCAGCATTAACGCTGAACTTCGCGCCTCGTTAGAGGCGAGAAACAGTGCTGCCCCTAACGGCACCCAGCCCGTGGCTCCTGGTGGAGGCATCCCGCTCTTCGTTCCTCCGGGCGCGATAACAGGGGGACCTCACAACGGAGCCACGTCGAGGGGCTCGGGGAACAACCCGACGTCTACGCCACACTTCGGGACGGTTCCCACTGTGGCAGAGACAACGTCCTCGGTAGACGTCGAAAAAATGAGTAGAGAGATCGAGGCTCGCATCGAGGCGCGCGTAGAAAAGCGCCTCGAAGGCGTGCCCGGAATAACGAAGGAGGAAGACGACCTCGACATCGACCAATACAGGGAGCAGCCCTACAAGCTCGAGGCGGCCCCAGCTCCAACTCCCCCGGGTTTCAAACTTACCTTCTTGAAGAAATATGATGGGACGACTGATCCCAAGGAGCATATAAGGGAGTATATGGCCATGGTGAAGAGCAACGACTTATCAGCCACGCAGCTCGAGTCGATGTTCTTAAAGAAGTTTGGTCAGTCGTTAGAGAAGGGGGCGCTTCGGTGGTATCTATGCTTACCAGCGGGGTCGATCTCCTCGTTTAAGGAAATGTCCAGCGCATTTGTCAAAGCTCATACCGGGGCTCAAAAGATCCTCCAAAGGAAGGAGGATATATGTGAAGTGAAGCAGTTGCCCGTGGAGCCACTTAAAGAATTCCTGGAGAGATTCCACGCCGAACGCATGGAATTGCCTCGGATGGATGATACCCTGGCCATCATGGCATTTGAAAAGGGTATCAATAGTCGCAATTCTGGCGCCGCCGCTGAATTGCGCAAAGAGTTACAACAATATCAGGTCCTGACGTGGGAGGATCTGCATAGACGCACTTACTCCAAAATCAGATTGGAGGAAGCTGAGTTCAAGAACCGAGGTTATCAGCAGCATAACCGAAGTGAGTCTTCAAATCGCGCCGAGGCGCCGCGAAGTAATTCGAAGGGGAGGTATGAACCTTACACTTCGACGAGGCAACATGTTACCCAGAGGTTGGGTAACACCCTCGGAAAGTCATACCCCGCTTCTCACGTAAGCCAGAGGCTCGGGGGGAAGGTTCAATCCAGCAACACGAATCAAAGAAACCCCTCGAGCTCCGCTTCGGTCCCAAGAAAGGATCTCCCTCGGATCCAAGATTATAACTTCAACATATCGACCTCGGAGCTGGTCGATGTTGTCAAGGGGACAGCCGGGGTAAGGATCCCCAAGGATATGAGGACCCCGGCGGACAAACGAGATCATAATCTGCGTTGCGAATTTCATGCAGATTACGGCCATAGAACCGAGGACTGCAAAGCTTTGCTCCTCGAGGTAGCCCACTTGCTGAAGAAAGGAGTTTTGGCTGAATTCCTTACTGACAAGGGGAAAGATAATTTTTCAAAGAACCGAGGTGATGGACAACGACCTCCGGACAGAGTAGTCAACGTCATCACCGGGGGGTCCGAGGTGAACGACGTGAACTTCGCCGCAGCCAAGAAATTCGCTAAGCTCTCCATCACCATGGAGAAGAGGACCCGAGTGGGAGGCTCGGGCAAAGATATAGTGTTTGATGAGGATGACTGTGATGGGATGATGTTCCCCCATCACGACGCTCTAGTCATCATGCTAAGAATCAACAACGCCGACATCAAAAGAGTCTTGATTGACCCGGGCAGCTCAGTAAATATCATCAGCTACGGGGCCGTAAAGCAGATGTGGCTAAAAGGGGAGATCATTCCCAAATCAACAGTGTTGGCCGGTTTTAACAACTCAACAGAGAAGACGTTGGGTGAAATCACGCTAAAGACATTCGCCGAGGGTGTCACCAAAGAGACACTGTTCCAAGTCATGCCCGAGGATCTGGCCTATAATGTGATCCTCGGGCGGCCGTGGATCCACTCCATGGAAGCTGTTCCTTCCACCCTACATCAAGTGATCAAATTTCCAACGCCTTGGGGAGTTCGATCAATTAAGGGGGAACAACGAGTAGCGAGGGAATGCTACTCGGTCGCACTGAAGAGTGGAGTCGCCCCGAGCGGGCCAAAGAAATAGCAACGAACGCCGCCGGGGTCAAGCGAGGCGAACCTCCAAAGTGAAATTGAAAAGATCCCGACGTGCGTGCAAGAGCCTCGAAAGCAAAAGGCCGAGGACTCCACCATCGAGGAGCTGGACTCTTTCACCCTCATGAAAGAGTTCCCAGAGAGGAAAGTACACGTCGGCTCGGAGTTGGACCCGAAGTCGAAAGAGGCGATTATGGAAGTTTTGAGGTCCAACCATGACTGCTTTGCTTGGGCTCATTCAGACATGACGGGTATCGATCTGGAGATCATGACTCACAAGCTGAATGTAGATCCAAAGTTCACCCCGGTGAAGCAGAAGAAGAGACCTCACGCGCGGGGTGAAAAAGAAGGCGATTGAAGATGAAACCACCAAGTTGCAAGAAAATGGTTTTATAAGGGAGGTGAAGTATCCCGAATGGCTGGCAAATGTGGTAGTTGTGCCGAAGAAGAATGGCAAGTGGAGAATGTATGTCGACTACACCGATTTGAATAAAGCTTGCCCCAAAGACTCGTACCCATTGCCCCAAATTGATAGGTTGATAGACTCCATGGCTGGACACAAACTATTAACTTTCTTGGATGCATATTCGGGCTACAATCAGATCCTCATGGACCCCAAGGACGAAGAGAAGACCTCATTTATCACTGACCGAGGCACCTTCTGCTATAAGGTGATGCCCTTCGGGTTGAAGAACGCCGGGGCGACCTACCAAAGGTTGGTATGTCGCATGTTTAAAGAGTACATCGGGAAGTCTATGGAGGTCTACATAGACGACATGCTCATCAAATCGATCCAAATGGAGGATCATTTGAATCATCTGAGGGAAGCTTTTGCTGTGTTGAGACAATACGGTATGAAATTGAACCCTGAGAAGTGCGCCTTCGGCGTAGGATCAGGCAAGTTCTTGGGTTTTATTGTCTCCGAGCGGGGAATCGAAGCCGACCCAGATAAAATCAGAGCCATTGAAGAAATCCCCGAGGAGCTGACCGGGGTAAAGGAAGTTCAACGCTTAACTGGCCGAATCGCTGCCTTGAGTCGCTTTATCTCAAGGTCCTCGGAGCGATGCCACAAATTCTTCTCCGTTTTGAGAAAAAGCAATCACTTCGAATGGACGCCGGAGTGCAAGCAAGCGTTGAAAGATTTGAAACAATACTTGGCTAACGCACTATTGCTTGCCAAGCCAAAAGAAGGTGAAACACTGCTAGTCTATTTAGCAGTGTCCGAGGTGTCGGTGAGTGCTGTGCTGGTTCGGGAAGAAGATGGCAAGCAGCAGCCCATCTACTATGTGAGCAAGACACTCCTCAATGCTGAAACCAGGTACCCACACTTGGAGAAATTAGCTCTTGCTTTACTCATTACTGCCCGGAAACTACGGCCCTATTTTCAATGTCACCCAATAGCAGTAGTTTCAACTTTCCCCTTGAGAAATATATTGCACAAGCCTGAGTTGTCGGGGAGGTTATCCAAATGGGCGGTTGAGTTAAGTGAGTACGACATCACCTATCAACCTCGAACCGCCATTAAGTCCCTAGTCTTGGCAGACTTCGTGGCTGACTTTAGCATTGGGATTTTACCCGAGGCGGTAAAAGAAAGTCTGCGGCGAAGGGATCCCCTTCGGGGTTATGGGTATTGCACACCGATGGGGCGACGAATTCAAAAGGTTCGGGGTTAGGCATTGTATTGAGGGCACCCACCGGGGAGAAGATCAGGCATTCGGTTCGATTCAAAAAAGTCACCAACAACGAAGCAGAATACGAAGCGGCTCTAGCAGGCTTAGAGCTGGCCAAGGATATGGGGGTTGAAAGAATCGAACTGAGGTGCGATTCACAGTTGGTGGTGAACCAAGTCCTCGGTGATTACACGGCTCGTGAGCCCAGAATGCAGTTATACTTGGACCGGGCACAAAGGATCTTGTCCCAATTCCAAGAGTGGCAGGTTAAACAAGTGCCTCGGGAGGAGAATACCGAGGCTGATGCTTTGGCGAATCTTGGCTCGGCTATTGATGAAACTCACTCGGGGACTGACTCGGTGGTTCGGTTGCTGACCGCGCAAATGAGGGAGATGAAACTGCAAGTAAACTCGGTCGACAACCGATGGGATTGGCGAAGTAAGTTCATCTCCTACTTCGACTCGGGGACTGTCCCCCAAGATAAGAAAGAAGCAAAGAAACTAAGGACCCAAGCGGCCTCGTATCACATGATCGAGGGTAATCTATACAAAAGGTTATATTGCGGCCCGATGGCCAAGTGCTTGGGTCCCGATGACGCAAGATACGCGATGGCCGAAGTGCACGAAGGCGAGTGCGGCAACCACTCGGGGGCCAAGTCATTGGTGCGCAAGTTACTAAGAGCTGGGTATTATTGGCCCACTATCAGTGCCGATGTGAGGGCCTTCGTGCAAAAGTGCGACAAGTGCCAACGCCATGGGCGGATGATCCACCAGCAGGCCGAGCCTCTTCATTCGGTGGTGTCACCATGGCCATTCATGAAATGGGGAATGGACGTTGTTGGACCGTTGCCCAAGGGAAAAGGTGGTGTTCGTTTCATCTTAGTGTTGACCGATTACTTCACCAAATGGGTGGAAGCAGTGGCCCTCACCGAGGTGAAACAGAGGCAAGTAATCGACTTCATCAAAAAGAACATCATCTACAGGTTCGGCGTCCCAAAAGAAATTGCCTGTGACAACGGTAAGCAATTCATGGGGGCGGCTATCACCAACTTCCTCGGGCAGTGGGGGATCAAAAGAATAACCTCGACTCTTTATCACCCAAGTGCCAATGGCCAAGCCGAGTCTTCGAACAGGATCATAATTGAGAATCTCAAGAAAAGACTCGACGAGAAAAAAGGTCCTTGGCCCGAGGAGTTGCACGGGGTTCTATGGGCCATGCGAACGACGGAGAAGAACAGCACCGGTGAAACCCCCTTTTCACTTGCTTATGGAATGGATTCCCTCATCCCCGTAGAGGTGGGCGAACCAAGTCTTCGGTACGCTCACACAACCGAGGATGCAAACCAAGAAGCAATGCGCATAGAGCTGGATCTGCTCGAGGAGAAAAGGGAGCTAGCTTTGGTTCGGTTAGTGGCTCAAAAGAGGCAGATCGAAGCATACCTCAATAGAAAGGCTAAATTCAGGGACTTCAAGGTCGGAGATTATGTGCTGAAAACTGTGAATCAATCAACAAAGAAGAAGAACGGGGGAAAGCTCGTAGCAAATTGGGAAGGACCCTACAGGGTCAAAGCAATTGTTGGAAAAGGCTCTTATCAGATCTAGAATTTGCAAGGAGAGCCCGAACCCCTGAATTGGAATATCTCCAACTTGAAGCGGTACTACTTCTAACCGAGGTAAACATCTCCCCGAATCTTTTTAATCAAACAGCCCCGAGCCGAACAGGGCTCCCATGGCATCAATAAAAATGTGCTAACTTACTCCTCGTTCCATCTTTTTGCTTGACCTTTTCAGGAAGCGAACCGAACCGACTCCAGTGCTTGGATCTTCATCAAGATTCACAACCGAACACTGGGGGGGAGTGAGAGGGGTTGATATCGAGGTCGACATCGAGCCTCCCAACCGAAGCTTATCTATCCGACAACCGGGGACTCACGCACGAGGATTAGATTTAGTACGTTGTAATTAGCTCGGTAGCGGCATATGATCATTCTGCTTTCACTGAAAGTTTGTTTTTTAAGTTTGTTGTTTTTTACCCGAGGTCCGTTTCGACTTGGTTTCATGTAATACAGCCTTTTCGGGCCCATGGATATTAATGAAATGACTTGGTTTCCATTCATGTGAAATGACTTTGGTTTCATTCATTTTATTTATACGAATCTTGCACACCAAAGCTGCACAATGCCTCGACTCGAGGGCGAGACGTCGTCCTAAGTCTGCATCGATCAAATTCTGCTTAAGTCTTGCAAGAATATCATTTATTTCTAAAAGTGTTCGATATATATATATGAGTAATCAACACACGAAATTCACAAAGTAGTCTTTCATTAAAAGCCCGAAGGCTGAAGTTATCTACATCCAAAAAATGACCCGAAGGTCCCAAACATAAATACAAAAGCCCAAAGGCCAACATTCCAAAAGGCACGAAGGCCCAAAAACAAAAGAAAAGTATCCAAGAATCTGCAAAGCACTAAGGCTACGCCTCATCGGCATCCCCGCTCCCCTCTTCGGCGCTATCGCTCTCATCATCTGATCCTTCACTAAAGGGGAGTTCATCCACAATCCTTTGAGCCTCGTCGGCAGGTTCCCTTGCCTTGGCAATTTCGTCCTCAAGCATGATCTGCCCGGCCTGAACTTGCTCGAGGGCGCTGAGTCTGGTCTTGACAACGGCCCATATTTCTTCAAATTT
Source organism: Petunia x hybrida (assembly GCA_037355625.1). Classification (NCBI taxonomy): domain Eukaryota; kingdom Viridiplantae; phylum Streptophyta; class Magnoliopsida; order Solanales; family Solanaceae; genus Petunia; species Petunia x hybrida. The sequence goes on from JBBBVM010000306.1 coordinate 319,296, forward strand.
GGCCCTTGTTGCCTTAACCTCGGCCCGCTCATTAAGATGTGCGACCCGCCTTTCGAGCTTGGATATCTTGCCCCGAAGGGCTGGCACCTCGTCCACTTGGCCTTGCAGCTCAATAAGTTTGGCATTATATTCCCCGAGCTTGCCACGATATCTCTCGCCCGCCTCAAGGACTTCGGTCTTGGCCCTGAACAGTTCAGCTTCAAGGCGGGCATTTTCAAGGCTCAGCCTCGAGCGTTCAGCCGTAAACTCGTCCGTCGCAGCACGAACACGAGCCTCGAAAGATTCCACCACCGCCCGAAGGTCATCCTCTGCTTTCGCCGTGGTCTCGTTGGCGCGTTCCAGTTCACTGTTCAGGAGTGCAAACCGAGCCTCTAGCTCGGCAACCTGCCCCCTGAGGATCTTCTTCTGACCATCCCAAGTGGCGGCCGCGGCTTTGAGCTCTGCAGCTCGGTCGCGCTCGAGGTGAACGGCTCGCAGTGAGAGAACCAAACTCTGCATTCGAAGAATGATGTTAGAACTCGCAAAATAACGAAATCATGCAGAATACGAACTAAAGCCTACCCGAAGAGCTGAAGCGGCTGAAACACCCATCAAGCTCATGGGGCTGAGGTTCCGAAGGGCATGATCTTCGACGGGGCCGAGCAAGCCATCAAGGGAAGCGATATCCTCTTTCGTGGCATCTAACAAGTTAGCATCGGGATATATCTCCAAGGCCCGAGCTGCAACGTTGGTAGGCTTCGGGGAGTCTCTTGAAGCTTTAACCAGGTTCTTGATCAGACCCTCGCCCATTTTAGCCTTACCTTTTCGCTTTCCAGCCTCTCGGTCAGACTCTTCCACATGTATAACCTCGGTCGATCCACCCACTTCAACCCTTACCTCTGGAACGGGCTCGGGGACTGGATCTGGTCTCTCCTCGGGAATCAGAGGGGGGAGCTCTTCGTCGCTGGGCACATCAACAAGCCCCCGACGCTTAGTGATCAGAGCTTTAGTAACGGGGGCAGCATCCTCTTCAACTCGAGGACCTTTCGCTTTGGTTGCCCGCTTCGAAGTCGCTCTTTTTCTCTTAGCACCTGGGGAAGGAAGAGGAGCAATTTGCTTAACGTAAGTGTGAGTGGCGGTGGAAACGCAAGAAAACCAACCCAAGAAAATTTCACCTTGTGAGGTCCCTTGGCCCGAGGAGGCTTTGGCTTTCTTCTCCTCGATCAGCCACTTCGCCAAGTCCGCCATCTTGGCAACGCCTTCGGTGACGTCCGTCACCAACTTCTCCCTTTTCTTTGCTTTCTTGCTTCCCCTCTCCTCCTCTCTGCCTTCCCCCTCCACCTCGGCTTCTTCTTCCTCGTCGGCCTCTCTCACGGCCTTGCTAGGAAGGCCTGCGTGAGCAAAGTAAATGAGTCAAAAATCAAGGGGCTCGAAGTAAGCCTAAGAACTCGTAGTCAAAGGCGACTCACCGTGCCTCTTGCACACCCATCGGTTCTCCTCCAAAGCGGCCAGTACCATCCACTGCCGCTCGGGATGTTTTTTCGCTTGCATGACTTCGGTAACCCACCCGAGCAAGTTCTTCGGGGGGTTAACATGGACTTTTTCAGCTGCAAATCAAAGATGGAAGGATTAACAATTGTGACAATCCAAAACCGAAGGGAAGATAGAAGCAAATACTTACGCTGAGCATTCCACGCTTCGGGAAAGCCAGGCTCGGCTGACAGCAGCCTCGTCAGGATGAGCACGTATCGATCGTTCCAACCTCGATCCCCATGATCTTCACTCTTACTCAGAACGGCGTAGGAGCCCCGAGGCAGAAGAGCGACTACCCCGGCCTTGTGGAAATAAGGATAGTAAAGAGAAATCAAGTGTTGAAAAGTAAAGGGCAGCCCCGCAATGTCACTCAAGTACTCGAGGGCTTGGACAACCCTCCAAACCCCGGGCCCAAGTTGGGCGAGGCAAAGGTTGTAGGATCTGCAAAACATATCAATTATGGGGTGTACGGGCAAGTTAAAACCTATGGTGAAAGGGTAGGTAAAAACCGAGGAGTATCCCTCGACGTTCGTAGACACGGCCGAGCCAGGCGCCGGGATCCTAATTTCCACCTCGGGGCCCCAGCGGCAGTCAGCCCGAACCGCCTCAATCCTCTCCTCGGTTATGATGCTCGGGGTAACGTGAACGGGGATGTTCCTTTTCTTCCCCTTCTGAGCATCTGACTGGGCGTGGACCTTCAAGTCTTTATCATTGTTAAAGCTCGAGGGGATGACCAACCGAGGGTCGATCTCCACCTCGAGCGGAATTTTCCTCTTTGACTTCTTCGAAGGGCCCGCTTCGGTCTCCCCCTTCGAGCCGCTAACTTCGCTCACCTCGGCCACTCCGACCGAGCCACCCACCTCCTTCACATCAGTGACATCGTCACCCTCAGCATCGTCACCTACATCAAGGTCCACGTACTCGCTGGCCTCTGCTGAGCCGCGACCTGCCTTCATTTTACGTTTCAAGGGAGTGGGAGCGGCAGACGTGGCCTCGCCACCATCTCCCGCTCCAGCCACCTGCAATGGTGGCACAGAGGCGATGGCTTCATCGTTCACCGCCATGGCAGCAAAACGCTCCGCTCGCTCGCCTGAGTCACTTGAGCCTTGGCCAGATTTGGTAGCGGAAACAACTGTAGACATGGTGATGATTAAGAAGGAGAAACGTTTGGGGTTGGAAGTTTCAAAGCAAAAGGGAGTGCTCTGGTGTTTTGTCAAACGCCTTTGCTTCTGACTGAAAGTGTTAAAAGTGAAGAAGTGGAAAGTGAAAATGTGTATTTATAGGGTGACACACGTGCAAGTGGGTGAAGCTAATGATGACTTAAACATTGGAGAAAACAAAAAGACGGCGTGACCGTTCAGAGACCTATCATGAGCCGCCACGTAACGCGGAACGGAGACCCTATAGATGCGCGACTTTTTGAAAATTCGTGGATAGGGTTTTGCCACGTCGACTTTCCGCTCAAATTCATTCCACTCCTCGGCGACTTCGGCGTCTACCGAGAAGTGGGGGGACTATCTGTATTGGGTAAAAGTTATCATCTTCGGTCAACACCTCGAGTTGGTAGACCGAAGAGAAAACGAGCTGGTGCTCCGAAGGGAAAATAATCGATCTAGTGACTGAATCACCAAGGTCAACGCCCGATGGCGCGACCGAAGAGAAATTAAACTTTGGGCTTCGGTCACGTGCCACCCTATTCGGACAGTAAGGTCAAATGACCGAAGCCTTGTGACAAAGCTTCGGTTACCACCTCGGTCCCAACGGTAACGCAGCCCACTACTCTGCCCCACTAGCTCATCCATGTTGCTGATCAGATCGTGGGAGAAATGCATGCTGGTGATGGAGAACGTGGGCAAGGCCCCTAGGCCTATAAATAGAAGCTCATTTTGTATTATAGGCATCCAGAAATTTGTACTGAGGCTCTGCCAAAATCTGTACTCCACGTTTATATATTGAAACACAGTTATTTCTTCGCATTAACATCTTTTTTGTGCATTTATTCAACTTTGATACGAAGAATTGCTTGTATCCGAATCCAAATTCGATTTGTACACCTAAACTGATTTAGGCCCATACAAAAATATAATACTAATACTTGGTTGCTGCAATTATTTGTTATAAACTAATTAATCCCCTATAAATGTTTAATGATTTTGGATTAGAACTCTAATTTTAGGAGAATTGGAACTCCTAATTTTATCTATCTAACATGGAATTTGGCACTAATTATGTGGTTTCATGTTTGCAATATTTGTAAGCTTTCATTCTTGGTGGAGAATAACTCAATCGCGATGAACTTAATGTTGACGCCTAGCTGGTTTCTACTGCTTTGCTTATCCTGCTTCGGCTTAGAACTCTAATTTTAGGAGAATTGGAACTCCTAATTTTATCTATCTAACATGGAATTTGGCACTAATTATGTGGTTTCATGTTTGCAATATCTGTAAGCTTTCATTCTTGGTGGAGAATAACTCAATCGCGATGAACTTAATGTTGACGCCTAGCTGGTTTCTACTGCTTTACTTATCCTGCTTCGGCTTCAATTTTATGATATTGCTTCTTTAGGTGTAGTAAAGGAAGACAATCTTTTGTGTGCACGTGAGAGCCATAAGGCTCCTTTAAAAAATGGTACCTTATATTAGTGCTCTAGATCAAGTTGTTCTAGCTTAAACCTATATTTCAAAAGAGCCGAGTTCATTTTGCTTTTCAACTTTTTATGATATAAGCTTGTTCTTCACTCATTGTTGCCTATATTGCTGTATCTTTACTTAGTGAATGGAGAATGCTTGCGTATAAGTGAGTCTCTCGGCAAGAGAAGTAGATGTTTTCTAGCTTCCATGGAAGAAATGGCCTAACTAGCTATGAGGGTTACATTACAATATTCGATTGAGAAAGATGGTCATATAAATAAAATTTGTTTAATTTTGAAGCATACATATTTGGTTACATTTGGTTGAGATTAAATGGTGGACATTTCAAGAAGAATCATGCAATACAAGAAAGACATGGCACCAATATTGGAAGTGGCTCATTCATTGTTGGGTCAATAAAAAGTTACTTTGGTCGCCAGGGTTACCAAGGATACATATTTCAAGTTCTCGCACAGGTTTTCTCATCTTGCGCTATATTAATCAAGATGGATCTGCTTGATTTTGAAGAGCTAGGAGAACGATTGTGCTGCAGCGATTTAAGATTAGTAATGATAAAGCGAAAACATGTAGTACATGATTTTTGTCTCATTTATCTCTCTGCCCTTATGATGTTTGCAATGTATAACCAACTACTTACTAATTAAAACTTTTGATCACACATTAGTGCCTACCACCAACTTTAAGGATAATCCAAGTCTAGGTGAATGTGAAGGTTAGCTGTTAGTAATATGAAGACTACAAGAATGTAATCTACAACGAACGCATCATGTATGCTGGTCAGTAAATTATTCTCGAGTTACTTTATGCTTTCTTTCACAGTTGAGCCATTACGAAGTACTTTCATTTTGTCTAGAAGATCTGGCTACATTCATATTGCAACTATAAAATCTGATGAACGTGGCAGTTGAAGACCGATGGATATTTCACTATATAACCTAGACGATTGCTGCTTCAGAACTTGAGCTAACAGAACGTGCTCTCCTGTCCATGCAACTTTATTCATAGAGGTAATATTCTTGAGAGTCATAGATAATATAGTATATTTTTCTAAAAGTTGTTTGAAGTTTTGTTCAGTTTGCAGTTCATACAGTAGTAAGTTTTCTTCTTCAGTTCCTTAATCAGATTGATGTTCTATGAGTATTGTTAATATATAAGATATTTTCATATCAACCTTGTGGTCTCACAAGGTGGACTTTTCTCAGAATGAGCACTACTTTCTGTATCAGCAAATGGTTGCATCATAGCCCCAATTTGAAAGGGTCTGCCGTATAATTCCACAAGACTTAGTAATCAACATCATCGTTATAAATTTTACTAAGTTCATTCGAATCAAACTTAGATACAACTTCAACCATAAGTTCATTAGAATCAAACTTAGACAGAACATTGATACCTATCTCTCTTCTTTACATGATGATTTCAGTACTTAGAGAGCAATACCAAAAAAGATACTGCAAAGAGAAGCTTCATTGCAGAGAAGCTTCATTGCTGCTTACTGCACACTTGCTACTCACAGTTGATATAAGATAAGGAGTATATGAAAAGAGGAGTCTATGAAAAGGAGAAACCGTTGGATGCTCATTTTGGTTCCCAAGCTGTCATTACGTAAAAGTTTTAACACATGTCAAGCTTCAGTTCATTATTTATAGACTCGCATAGGCTTTTATTTATGGTGTCAACTGCTTCGTCTAAGGTGCTGCAAAGTCTTATTTGATGTGTATGAGTGACAAGTGTTGCAATAATTTATCATCGATTTGGTGGGTCTGTGTGAGCATGAGCGAACCTTCAAAAACTATTCTTCATGTCGGGCCGTGTTGTGCACGGGCAATATTAATCTAGTATATAAGAAAGAGTTGAAGCAGCTCTTGGTCGTTCTGCTTGGATAAATCTGGGGATTCGTTTTGTGACTGTTTCGTATGAGCTGTACATGCTGCACGGGCTGCTGTACCTTTTCGGTTCTATTGGAAATACATAAATCTTCACTGACAATTACCGTATGCATCCAGTGAAATTCTTGGTGAAAGGAGGGGTATTATTGATATTTGTCGCTACTTTTCAAAAATATCCTTGAACTTTCTGTAAATTCTTGTGTGTACATTGAACGGACTGACACGTGTTTTCCCCTTCTGTGTCATCTTTTGCCATTACGTCTATTTGAGTTGCATTTACTAACACTAGGTAAGAGGTGTGGACTGTGGACCCACAGGTTCTTCCTTTACATCCAAAAATCCAACTTCATTGTTAAATAATTTGAATTCACTAAAAACATTTGGCCTAAAATAAAAAGTCCAATTGAAGTAAATAATAATTTCTACTAAAACAAGAAAGAAAAGAAATATATAGCTGAGTAAAATAAGCATTGTACAGTAGGAAAAACTAAGAAGAATAAAAAAGAATACCTTCACACATTTGATCGTTCAATATACATAGACGTCAGAGGCTATTAACAGCCAAGTTTAAAAAGTAATAAGAACAAAAGTTCAAACGTGCCCAAAACAAATTTATTTATAGTTATTTTAAGGACAGAGAATGGCAACTTGTTTGGGATCTTTGGCACGCTTGTATGGAGGATTTGATTAATTTCACTTTGATCGTGGAGATTGACTTTTCCTTTATTTTCTCTATTTATTTTCATATAATAGAGGTAAATGAACTAACTAATAAAGATATGTTCTTAGGCCATATACTGAAAATTGGCAGATCCTACACCAAAAACAAATTGAATAAGAAATACTTTATTAGACTACAAACGATGTGTTTGGACATACATTTCACTTGAAAAAAAGTTAAAATTTTGTGAGAGGGAAAAAGTTTTTTCCTCAAATCTCTCAAATACTACTCTTAACCAGAATTTAAAAATTTAAATTTTTTATTTTCAAATTTTACAAAATTCCTATGAACAAACAAAAAATTGAAGTAATATTTCAAATACTAGTACTCTCAAATTCTATGAACAAACGGGGCAAAAGTTACAAACCATCTTCGCATGATTGCATCTGATAAGAGATAAAAAGATGCATCGCTGCATTCTATTATTTTCATTCAAATAATCAAATTCCACTCGAGTTTTTAATGGTTTCGCCTGGAAAAAAAAATAACAATATACATAGTGTTATTTCACAAGTAAGGTCTAGATTGACTTGAAACAATGAAATGTATAAAAAAAATTAGCCATTTCATCTAAAGAAAATAAATAATCATTAAACTAAAAAAGAATAGCTTAAAATACGAGTAAAATACGAGCGGCATCTACGAGCAAATTTTTATGTCAGTCCATTTCAATTTATATGGTTGATATTTATGTTATAAAACATTCAATCAATATTTATACTATTACTATAGAAGCTTTGTATTAAAAATAATATATTTAAGTTAAATTATTTCCAATATATTCTAAGAAGAACACATTATCATATAAAATATAACAAATCTTGCACAAAATATAAGAATAGAATACATGTACTATTGGGCCGGTGCTGAGCACCGGCGCTTTTGCCACTAGTGTATAATATAAACCGAAAGGGTCTCAAATTGACTTCAATGAAGTACACCCTCATAGGCCTCAAGTACAACTCCTTGAAGCAGAATTTCTTTTTCAACTGACAAAGCAAACGACATTTTGAGTATCTGTCGGATGGGTTGGTTTTCGGTAGACTTGTTCATATTGGCCCTACTACTACTATTTTCAAGTGTGCTGCCTGAGACTGAGGTTATAACAAGGCAACTTTTGGAATCAGCAAAGGAGCCAGAGTTCTTGGATTGGTTAAAGAGTGTTCGTAGGAGAATTCATGAATACCCAGAATTGGCTTTTCAAGAATTCGAAACGAGTCAACTCATTAGAAATGAGCTTGACTTGCTGGGTATTAAGTATTTATGGCCAGTAGCCAAAACTGGTTTAGTTGGAAGCTTAGGGTCAGGATCTCAACCTTGGTTTGGTTTAAGAGCTGATATGGATGCCCTTCCTATTCAGGTTTTTCTCCCTCCCTAATTCTTTCTCTTTTTTTTTTTTTTTTTTTTTTTTTTTATAGAAAACCACTCTCTATAATATTGTCGTTTGTCCATTTTAACTGTTATAGCAATGTGTTGTTATAAAGAACATATAATATAATATAATATAACATGTAAAATTGGTTTCAAAGAAAACTAGGATGTTATAGTAAAGTCAGTGGCGGACCAGAATTTTTGCCAAGGGGACTAAAAAAATATAATTGTTGTACATAAGAGTCGAACTAAGAAGTTAAAGACATAAGTTTGATACCCTTGTAAATCTAAGCTAGAGATTCTTTTGTCGCTAAGGGGACTCGTACTAGTATATATCAATATAAAAGTTATTTTTTACCCCCTTTATAGGCTTTAGGTCCACCCCTGAGTCTGACTTTTCAGTGTTTGGTTGGAACTGAAGAATAATTATAGGAAAAAATAAAGTACTGTACTATATAATAAAGATTGATATTAATATTAGCTAATGAGAATGTTTTTTATTAAACTTTTGGATACTTGAGATAGATAAATAATATCGATTAAGGTGTTGGTTAAAGCAATGATATAAAGTTAAGAGTTGCCATAAGTGAGTGAAGTTAACTTATTTTCTTTTTGGTGGAAAATCTTTTTGGGCAATAAAACTTAGTATTCCTAGAAAATATTCGCGCACACATTTGCTAGCTTAGTTTGGGGCTCCTCCTTATTTTTCGTTTTCTTGGCCCTAGAAGGGTGATATTTTCCTTTGGCATATGATGCTAAGAGGGAAATGCAAATCAACTATGTCATTATATGTTAGCCTTTAATAAGTGGAATATAAGAGCTCACATGTCAGATTTGGTTCTTGTAACTAGAACACAAAAAAATTGCAATGAAAGTAGTAAATATAACTCTCAAATAACTTTTTTGTATGGATTACAGTATTATTAAGTTCTCGGTTTAAGAAGGGTGAATATTGTTTTGGCATAAGCCACAGAGTAACTTAGACATCCAATTTGAATCAGATTGAGTAGAATAGTTACATAAAACTTGCAAGGAGAATCAAACATTCAACCTTACTTACTAGATGCTTGAATAGCGAATAACACATGATAACTACTAACAGTTGAACCTAGTCTTGCCCGAACCACCAGACTGCCCTATCAATTGCATTGTTCTTGTCTCTGATAGTGTATACCTTCTCTGGCTTAAACTTCCATCACCACCACTCAGAAGAACTGTTTACTTAATACTTATTCATGTTGTTGTATGTTACTTTCCTGGCACATGATATGTTGCTCTTGTAGTCGGTATGTTATGAACCCAACTATAGACTTGGGAGGTCAAATTGGTGGACTTGGGCCTCGGACTAATTTGAGGCAAAACAAAAGAGTGGAGCAGCCCAATAACATGTCCAACTTTGTATGGGACACAGGCTAGTCAACAGTAGCACGTGACAAGAGAGAATGTTGGGGTTTATATTTAGTGCCTTGTCTAAACAATAGAACTATGCATATTGTGTATGATGCCTTAGGCATAATCTATCTTTCTCATCCCTGTTTCTTCTGATTCTTCTCATCTCCCTTCTCCCTTATCGTTACTGCTATTACTTCATCCTATTGTAATCTGCTCTTTTCAAGTATTAATCAAAGGAACTTGTTTCATTATTTGTCGAAGTGTTAAGAGTTCACTTCATTGGTGCTTTCATCGTTCGTACTCAATTTCTTCATGGATTACTGTTACCCTCAACTTTACCCCGGGATCCACAATGATTTAAAAATCCTCCGTGATTTGGTACAAAAATTGGCTGACAATCACTCGCTTATGCTTCGCCAATTCGACAATCTCCAGAACTCCATGTCTGCGTGCTCCCTAAAGATAAATGAAGCTCAAGCGTGTTTCGATGTGCCTGCATCTTTGGAAGATAAGGGCTACGAGAAGGAGTTTGCAGACTCTACGACTGATTCTACTTTGGTCGATTGCAACTCAAGCCCTATGGACAATTCTGATGTTCTTACTGAAAGGTTCGAAATTCCAGTTCATGATTCTTTGCATTCTTCCATTTGCTTCCTTAGAGGTTTCAATTTGTTGCACCGAAACTGTGGATACTCCACTCGACACTAAAACTGTTGTTGAGGAAAATTCACTTGGCGAAACAACTAAGGTGTTTGACAATTCGCCTCAACAGGGGACACCTAGTTTGTTATCCGTGGTGAGTCACTTTCGACCTTACAGTTCTAATGATTTACCTTATACGGGTTCTCGCTATAGTCATCGTGTACCGAGTGTTTCAGCTACGAACACTGACTTGGATATTGTTCGTTTCAACACTTGGATGGACTTGAGTTTGAAATTTGATAAACTCGAATCTGCTCCTTATTCGCTCTATCATTTGCTTGAAACTAATGGACTCTCTAGGTGTAGCGTGATACCTCGACATGTGCTTGCTCACTGTGTGTTGATTCGTTTCCCATTTGATCCTGGTTCATTCAAGCTCTCTGCCATATGTCATTTGGTTTCTAATCATATGTCATTGGGAGGTCTGGTTGCTAAATTGTATGTTTGTGAGTATATAAGTGTAGTTGCAATATGTATTGCAAGTAGTTGGGACGAAGTTCTCGAGTTTGTTAATAAGTTTGCTCGGTGGTACTCATGGCTCTTACGAAATTGGTTCAGTAAATCTTAGCAATATCTTGCTTTGGGAGGTTGATTCAGGACTTAGATATATTGACAAGTATTTTTACAGTAAAGTTCCCACTTCTTGCTATCAATATTTTTTGACTCAATATTCATTTAATCCCAGTGCGTCCATTTTCCTTGTCACACATGGTGGTCAGACATTAGCTCTTGGTGTGTGGGATCCAGGAATACATATGAGGAGTATAGCAGATCCATGGTTTTCAATGCCAAAGTATTATGTTTTGGCAGAATATGAAATCTGTTCAATTTTTGCAAATGAAATTGTTGGTGTGCTTCTGAAGGAAGTTAAAGGCGTTGTTGCAGCGAACTTGCAGGTTGAATTATGGCTGGTGGTTACAAGGTTAATCAAAGCTGAGCAGATAAAACTTATCATTAGAATCCTTCTACAAATATTCTCGTTCCAGTTCCTTCCTAAGTCCTACCACAGCATAAGCTTAATGGGAAGGATGCTACTGGTTGCACACCATAGTTGTAGTATCATATGTTGGATGTTGGGCCTTGATCTCATTACTTCCTTTATTGCTTCTCAAGTTCCTGGAGTGTACTGGTTTGTTCTTTCAAGACAAAGAGTGGCTTCATGTCAAGGGCAGCACTGTGAAAAGTATTATTCTTGTAACACCAAGGTATTTTTACATGTGGTGATGGTGAAGAAACAACAAATGCAGTTTGGGTGCAGGGTGCCAATGCCACACATACCCTATCCTATGGCCTTGAGTTTGCACAAACCAGTTGTTGTACTCAAATTTTCAGATCATGTGTTTTATGAGAGCATTACACGTTCCTGGTTAGCTTGGCTCTACCCGAACCTTGAGGACAAGGTTTTATTAAGGGCGGGGGTATTGTTATGAACCCAACTATAGACTTGGGAGGTCAAATTGGTGGACTTGGGCCTCGGACTAATTTGAGGCAAAACAAAAGAGTGGAGCAGCCCAATAACATGTCCAACTTTGTATGGGACACAGGCTAGTCAACAGTAGCACGTGACAAGAGAGAATGTTGGGGTTTATATTTAGTGCCTTGTCTAAACAATAGAACTATGCATATTGTGTATGATGCCTTAGGCATAATCTATCTTTCTCATCCCTGTTTCTTTTGATTCTTCTCATCTCCCTTCTCCCTTATCGTAACTGCTATTACTTCATCCTATTGTAATCTGCTCTTTTCAAGTATTAATCAAAGGAACTTGTTTTTTTATTTGTCGAAGTGTTAAGAGTTCACTTCACGGTACTTTGCATCTTCTTTTTATCCACATAAAAGAAGAACTGTTTGGCCTACAGTATTATTCTTCAAATTGTTTCAACTCATTTAACCATCTTATAATAGCTTCTAATAGTTTCATTGTACTCAATTCTTTTCTTTCGGAGTCATTTACTCAATATTGAGCTGCTGACTTGTTGACAAAGTTGCTAATGCAACTTGCTAGTTAAAGTAGTCTCTGATCTACTCGTCTTTCTTTCCCCATGCGAGCTATATATCTAACTATACTAAAAGAGCCAATCTCAAAAGCAAAATGTAAAAGACCATTTTACCCCTATAGCATAAAAATAGTATGTAGTACAAAAATAATTAATCTTATCTTATTAATATAAAAGTGAGAATCCTAAATGTAAAGTCATAATACTAAAATACCCCTACTAAAATATTAAATACTCATTTTTCCCTCACCTTAAAATACCTGATTTTAATGATTTTAATTTTAATATAAAATACTAAATGACCGTCATTGTGGTTTTCAATTTGTTCAATTTTCATTTTGTTGTTGTTACAGATTAGGGAACTTAAAGGTCAGTTGCATTGGACAATGCAATATAGACTAGATTCATTCCTTTAAATTAACATAAATTGGCATAATGTATAAAATGCTAAAATTATAAAAAAATGTGAAACTCCAAGACAATGTGATGAACATCAAGAGTCGCCAAGCTCAGCACATACATCTCCTATATATGGGACTTTTGTAGATCTTCAGTATTATGCTTCTTTGTTTCTCCATCAAATATAATATCAACACAATTTTCAAAATTCTCTTCCAAAACTACTTGAAGACATAGTAAGTAAGAAGCTTCGAGTAAAGAGAAAATTTGGAGGTTCTATCGCTAGATAACGGGAAGTGCAACAATGTGATTTTCAATTTTAATTGTAACTGGTTAGAAAATCAAACAGTCTGAGTTTCTAACTTTACATTCTTTTTGTTTTCTCCTTGAATTTTTTATAGAGTATTAATACTCAGATTATTGTAGGTGAATGTTTGCGTTCTTGATAACTGTTTGAAAAATGTCACTTATAGAGACAAATTCTTTCTTATTCCAATGTTTATATCTTTGTACTCCTATATCTTATTCCATGCGTAGTATTTTTCATTATCTTGATTTAAGTATTTACTTTGTTGTGTACTCATTGATATGGGGTTCACGTGCAAAGCGCGTGTCGAGGACTAGTATATATATATATATATATATATATATATAGTATATGTATGTGTATGTATCCATGCGAGCATTGTGTAGATTGATATGATACTTGCTTTAGCTTATATAAGAAGTTTCCTCCGAGAAAAATGTCATATTTCTTCTACGAAATGTAGGAGGAAGTGAAAGTAGATATAGCTGTTTAAGTTTATAATGAAATTAATTATTTCATTTAGTAGCTCGTAAGTACAGATAGATATATATGGTAGATTGAGAAGAAGTTCAAAATCTGTGAGCCTAACTTATTTCTAAAGATAACTCTTGCAATTTGCGGATTATTACTCAAAATAGCAGTATAGCTAACTCACACTATTCTCCCTGTGCGTCTGGCCTTCCCCTACCCCACACCACCCCACCCCCTCTCCCAATATACCTCTATTTGGAGAAGGAAAAAGTCTCATTTTTATCATGTGCTTGCTTCTTTTTGTACTTTCCTTAACTGCTTTTCCATTAGAAAGAATTGCTTCATTGTGAACCGAAATAGTTGAATAAAACCGTCATTATGAAGGAATTGGTAGATTGGGAGCACAAAAGCAAGATCGATGGAAAAATGCATGCGTGTGGCCATGATGTTCATGTCACTATGCTGCTTGGAGCAGCGAGATTGCTTCAAAACAGAATGGATAAGTTGAAGGTAAAAAGATTTTTTATTGTTATTTGGAGATGAACTGTGTATATCCTTTCTTGCGCTTAAGTCAGTTGAACTGAGTTGGTTAACCTACATTCTAAACTATAGGGCACAGTAAAGTTTGTCTTCCAACCAGCAGAAGAAGGCCATGGTGGTGCCTCCTATATGTTAGAAGAAGGGGCGCTGGATGGGTTTCAAGCAATATTTGGCTTACATGTCTCACCATATCTCCCTATTGGTACTATTGGTTCAAGACCAGGTCCGATCTTGGCTGGCTCAGGCAGGTTCAAAGCAATGATACAAGGGAAAGGTGGACATGCAGCAACCCCACACAAAGCTAGAGACCCAATCATAGCTGCTTCTATGACAATTCTTGCACTGCAACAACTAGTATCTCGAGAAACTGATCCTCTAGAGCCTAGGGTATTTGTCCCTTTGTTCCCAAACTGTTAAAATAATGTTTTGGTTTTCATTCAGCTCTGAAGATCTTTTCTGTTGATTTTAACTGTGTACAGGTTATCTCTGTTGGATTTGTAGACGGTGGTCAAGCAGGAAATGTAATCCCCGAAAGTGTAGAATTTGGTGGAACATTTCGGTTCCTGACGTCAGAAGGTTATTCCTATCTTAGGCAGAGGATCAAAGAGGTATATATCAAAGATTTTCTCAAGGAACCATGTTAAATACTCCTGCCCAAGGTTCGGAGAAGTCCTCTATCTTTGTTGAGTTTTAAACTATGCTGTATGACTAAATTTTTAGTATACAGTCCATGGAAAGTCTTTCAACTTTTCAGAAGTCTTCAGCATTTCTCACTATATTCCAGTTAATCTGTAGATCTTGTGGGGAATATTTTTAAAATTGGTTGGCACAACCATACTATTATAGGCTAGTAACATTGCAAATACATACTTCTCGCAGATTGTAGAGACTCAGGCAGCTGTACATCTGTGTTCGGCTACTGTCAATTTTATGGAGGAACTGAGGCCATATCCACCAACTCTAAATGATCCCACATTGTATGAGCATGCCAGAAAAGTTGGACAAGTTTTGCTTGGTGAGCAAAATGTGCTGTATGAACCTATTGCAATGGCCGCAGAAGACTTCGGGTTCTATTCCCAGAAGATGCCAGCTGCATTCTTTGACATTGGGACACATAATAAAACAATCACATCTGCTATTAAAGGTTTACACACCCCTTACTTCACTGTCGATGAAGAGGTTCTTCCCTTGGGAGCAGCTTTCCATGCTGCCGTTGCCATCTCTTACTTTGATACTCATGCATCGACACAAAAAGAAGCATAGGCATATTGTTGTTCCGCAATAATGTCATTTGTAAATAAGAAATTGGGACTTCTTTGTCAGTAAAAAAATCTCTGTGAGAGATCTTGTTCCCCAAAATGTTTACATAAACATTTATAGAACGGATGTGAAATTCCTCTCTCTGTTTTATCCAGTCGTGGATCCAGGATTTCCACCAAGTGGGTTAAAAATATAAAAGAGAAGAAAAAGAAAACACAGCTGTGCTGCTCTGGGGAATCGACCTCAGGTTCTGTAGGAAAAATTACACCCTTTTTACCTGTAGTCTAGACACTCAACTCTGTCTATTGGGTTCGTTACTTAAATTATATTGGTTTCTTCCAAAGACAAATCAAATATAAATATATAGGGGGATTTACAAAAATGCCCATCAAACCCTACTTATTTACATCTCCATACCCATTACATTTTTACCCACAAACTTATTTGCACTGTATACCTATCCTTCTGTATACCTATCTAGTATACAATATACTCTCATGGTATACTTGTTACACTATACTCTCAAGTCCTTCTGTATACCTATCTAGTATACAGTATACTTCCGTGGTATACTTGTTACACTATACTCTCAAGTCCTTCTGTATACCTATCTAGTATACAGTATACTCCCATGGTATACTTGTTACATATTCTCAAATCCATAAAAGAAGTATACTTAATTTGGTATACTAAAAATGTATACAATATAATGCAAATAGTATACAGTTAAAATTGGGCGGGTGAGCACATAGTGTAAATAAAACAGGCCAGATGGGCATTTTTGTAAATAAAATGAGGTGCATGGGTATTCCATGTAAACTAATTTTTTCCGGGCACAAACACGTAAATAATCTATTTTTGTGGACATGGAGTGTAAATTCCCCAAATATATATACAATGCAATCTTTTGACCAAGTGGGTTCATGTGGGTCCGCCCCCGATTTTATCCTTCATGTTTTTTATCATTCATTTTTTCAAATTAAATATGATTGTCATATCATTTTGGTTGTAATCTCTTTTTCCATTGTGCTACATCATGACCATTTAAATCAGCTCTTTTATAAAACTCTTACTTTTCAACCTTGAAAGTAGAAGATCTTAGATCTAGGTTGAAGTTAGGTTGCACAGTACACCACTAGATTGCAGTCTAGTGGTTACAACTTTGTATTATACATTTAGGAGACATTTGGCGTGGGGATTGAGTAAAATAATTCATGTACTAAATTTGGTATTGGTTTATCCAATGTTTGGTTAGTATTTTGAACCATGTATAACTAATCCTTGTATAAAATAATATACCAATTATCCTATCACCATCATGGAATAACTAATCCATGTATTAGTTATACATGAATAATGGACCAAAAGTATAAAACTATCCTTCTCTTTTTCTTAGAAGTCAATGAAAATCAAGCATCTAAGGATATAATTATAAATTTATTTCTTTTTAAAAATGAGAGAGGAAGAAATTAGAGTTTTATGTTTGGGATGTGGGAAATGAAAAAATGGTAAATAGGGTAAATATTAGAAACTATTGGTATATTTTTTAACTGTTATAAAACTATCATTACTTTTTGTAATTTAGCAATTAGAGTTGTTAACTAGGGTAAATTTTTCTAATCTCCAATTTTATAGCAATGAACCAAACACTACACAAAGAATAATCCATGTATTACTAATTCCGTATTATTAATCCATGCATTATTAATTTTTATAATAGTATCCCGGTATAATTTGTTTTTTTATCAAAGAAAACCAAAAAACTCCATTGGGCCAAAACTTGGTCATGTACACAAATACATGCAAAAAATTTCATCCCATATACCCCCTTATCCCTGGTTATGTCATTTTGTCCCCACTAAGAAATATTTTAGTAAAATGGCCTCCTACCCATTTTTAAACGTGTAAAAAGACTATTTTGCCCATGAATAAAACTAGCCCTAATTCTATCCAATCTGCCCCTCTTCTTCTTCTTCTCTCTCTCTCGCCCCCCCCCCCCCATTAGGGTTCGTTTCCTTCTCATTTTTTTTCTCTGTTTAGTTTGCTACGAATTTGTCTTTTCCCTTAGTTGATATTCATTATTTATCCAATTTTTCATTCCGTGAATGTTTAAATTTTATTTTTAATTGGTAATTTTTATATAATTTGTTATATTAAATAATTTTAATTAGGTAGTTAATGTGATTTTTAGTAAAGCATTTTCGTTGCACTTTGATTTCCTTTAACTCTAGAAATTATTTCCCACAGGGCAATGGTTGACACATAAATTATATTAATTATGTAGTTAATTTAATGTTTAGCAAAGTGTTGGTTTTTTAGTTTATTTTCTTTTAACTGTAGAAAGTGTTGCCCACAGGGCAACAATTGACATAATATTCAAGCATAATCTTCATTTTTCCTAGAAATTGTAGCATTGTGGGCAACAATTGACATCATAACATCAAGTATGAGTTGTGTGTTTTTGCATGGGAAGTGTCAAGCTGCATTTTTCTTATTGCTTAGTAGTAGATATTTTTCTTTTTATTCTCGTTTCTCTTTGGATGTTGATATTGCATTTTTTTACTGGTACAGGAGAAGTTGTTGGTGTGAGTTCATTATAGTCCGTCGTAATGTACGTTTTCTCGTCTTTTTTATTAGTTATGTTTTCATCTAAATATTAACTTTTTTGTTGCTCAAGTATATTTGTGATGTGTTGTGCCATAGGAAGAAGATCAATTCTTTAAGTTTGAGCATTAGTTTAATGCCAAGGGTTGTTGGGGTGGTGATATGAAGTATAATAGTTTGATTAGTACGTTTCTGTCCGAGCCTCAGATGATGATGTTGAAATGAGGTGTTTTTGGAAAATTCATGGAGTTGGACGATGTGAATGTTTCTTGGAATGTTGTTCATTGTATGATGCTTTCACAGACGTATTGCGCCAATGACATGTTGATTAGGTTTAGTGTATTCGGCCATCCATGTGTATTCGATTAGAATGCGTTTCATTTAGGGATTTGCCCCGGTGATTTGTCTGTGCGCGAGGGTTCTGTTGAAACACCTCCTGCTCGACAAGATAAGGTATGTGTAGGTGTTGCATTTAATATTCATCAAATCCAACTTAAAATATTTCTTTTTTGATGGTATAGTTTTTAAGATCTGTCATTTTTCTTTTTAGAAAAAGTACAAGTGGAAGTGTTGGATGGCTGTAAGCAATTCAGTAGCTATTGGGTGGAAAGGGGTAAAGGGAAAGTATTTTATTATTTTTCTATGATTTCAAGTGAAATCCTCATTAGAGAAGTCAGAGTAAGATGTTGTCTGACTGGCAGCAGTTTAAGACCTCAAAGTTGTATATAGTTGGGTAAGCATATGTCAAATATTGCCTCTCTGTCAATACTTGTCAATAGAGAAGTTAGAGTAACATGTTGTCTGCCTGGCAGAAGTTTAAGACCTCAAAGCTGTATATAGTTGGGTAAACTTATGTCAAATGTTGCCTCTCTGTTAATACTTGTTAATAGAGAAGTGTATTGACAATAGAGAAGTTAGCGTAACATGTTGTCTGCCTGACAGCAGTTTAAGACCTTAAAGTTGTATATAGTTGGGTAAATCTATGTCAAATATTGCCTCTATGTCAATACTTGGGCTATTTTTTCAGGATGGTTGTGTTTTTCTCTGTGTAGTTGTATATATCAGCTTTTGTGTTTATTTCTAATCTTTGTTTATGTGATTGGTTTCATAGATTGCTGAAGAGTCGCCTGATTATCATAGATTGAGGAAGGTGGTAATTATCATTGGACGGTTCATCCAAATTATCAGCTGTTTATTGATACCATTTTTGGAGGGCAAGAAAGGTGTGGTATATCTTGGGAGACAGTTGATAGAGTCTTTTCCCCACGCGCTTAGGTGAAGAAAGTGGTGTTGCAGTCACCCATTATTTTCTTGGTGTTTTCCACATTGATGAGCACCGACTTGACATCTATGACTCATTATATGATGAAGAAGATGAAGCTGTCAAGGCGCATGTGGACTGTTATGCTCGGATGACAGCCTCACTGCTTGATTTTGTTGACTTCCATAGGTATCGAGCGTTCTACGGTTTGGTGTATGCACCACTGAAGTATGATTGGGTCAAATGCCCAAAGCAGAGCAATGGGTAAGCATTGTTCCGTGGCATTTTTTAGCATTTTCTTGATGATTTTCCTTTCTGTTTAGCCTTGCATTATCTTTTTGTGCAGGTATGATTGTGGAGCTTTTGTTCTTAAGTTTGCTGAGTCAATAATGTATGGGAAGGATGTTTCGAAGATGAAGTTTACATAGTTCAAAGATTATCGTTTTGATTGGGCTATGAATCTGTGGAGTCATGAAAGGTCCAAGTCAAATGGTGTATATGATACTCCTCCTGAGAAGATAGACAATGATTACCATGAGCATAATTCTCTACTTTGTGAATGAGTACTTGGAAAACCTTTAGCAGTTGTATAAATGTAATGAGGATGATCAAATTGTTAATATGAATGCTTGAGTGCTTCTCTTTTAGTTGATGCGACTGAAAAAATTATTTGTGTGTACTGGATGCTTATGTCTTTAGTAATATGAATGCTTTGTTATTGGTAGAGTTTGAATGGGTTTAGTGTTAAATATACATTTTCCTATTAGCGTTTTATGTGCGTTGTGGCTTGTTCTTTCAGTGTTTGTTTATATTTTGTGAGTTTTATGATGTTGTGAGGGCAATAACTCAGTACAAGTGGATTGTGAAATTTGATGAATGATGGGGGTGAAGTGCTGCCTAGGCAGCATCATTTCAAGTGTATTAGCTTTAAAAATTTGGGTAGGGGGCGGATGCCAAGGCTGCCTGTTAAGGGATCTAATTTCTGAGGGGTGTAGGTCAAGTGCTGCTAGTCAGGCATCTGTTAAGGCAATTGGCTGTGTGGTTTAGGTAAGACTTTTCTGGTAGTTGTTGCTTATTCGCCAACACTTGCATTTAAACACAATGCTAGAAGGGGATTAATGGAGAAATGAAGCTAAGATATATTAAATATCTAGTTTTTTAGGTAGGGGTGGATGTCAAGTGCTGCCTATTAAACTGAGGGGTGTAGGTCAAATGCCGCTTTTCAAGCATCTAGTTAATGGATTTAGTTTGTGAGGGATGTAGACCAAGTGTTGCCTAAGTAGTAACTTAATGGAATTGAGCGTGAGGTGTTGGTAAGGAATTGAGGTCATCTATTGCCTATTTACCAACACTTGTATCTAAACACAATAGTAGAGGGGGGAAAGAAATCTAACACATATTATATCAAAAGAAAATAGTACAAAGGAAATTGAATTTTCTTAAAAAGGTGCTTTAAAATATCAAACAGTACATAATATTAAATAACAGAATGATCTAATAGAATATAACTAATTTGGTGAAGGCGGTGGGGTCGATTCGTCGATGATATTTGGCCCTGCATCATCGTTTATGCGTCCTGAAAGCACCATCTCTCTTATTTGTTTGTGTACTTTAAGTACATTGTGATGCAAACTCCAAAATTCTGCTTCTAACTTCTTCATTTGATCCAGATACTTGTTGTTTGCACTCCATGTTCATTATAAGCAATGTATATGCATTTGTTGCCATCTAAATTCTAAACACATTGAAATGGTTACACGAGTTTCGAGTTTGTTGAATAGATTAACGAGATATAGGCGCAAACATTCAATTTTTTCTTTATTTTAGTGGTGTGTGTAGGTGTTGGAGGTTGACTGCAACAAGTAGCCACAACTTGCAGGGCAATTTAGTACACACGTAAAGTGCTGCCTGTTAGGCATCACATGTACAGATCTCTCTACATTTTATTTTGCACCAAACCTTCAAATGTTACCCACAACGCAACACTTGAAAAGGCACTTACTATGCATTCAAAATTGCTGCCTATTAGGCAGCACATGTAGAGCTACTCTGCATTTGAACCAAAGCTACTCTACATGTAGTGTGGCCCTGTGGGCAACACTTACAAGGCACCACTTCAGGCGATCAAAAATGTTGTATACTAGGAAACACATGTAGAATTTATCTACTAGCAATTGTTTGCAGTACAACTGCAAGTGCTGCCCACAAGGCAGCGAGTGCATTACAAACAAATTCCCATGGAACTGATCTTAAAAAGCATTTTCTGTCAGTGACAATTTACATATATCATCTACAAATTATTTCAAGTTAATTTAGGGCAAAGCAATGCATTTGCAACTAAATAAGAGTAATCACAATTTCTATTAGTAAATTCTGCAACAAATACAGATTCAAACTAATATATCTTTTTTTGCAGTAATTGAAAATCAATGTGACATTAATTGCTGGTTATCTAGCAGTAGTTTTGCAATCATTATCATCAAAGTTCACAATTTGCTATAGAGAATCTATTATTATAAAAAAATTAAATAAATTCTACGAATTTAAGATGTAAATCTGTAAAATTTAATTTAAAAACTACGTATAATTAATGAAATATTGAAGAAACTTACCTTTGAATCTTCTTTTTTCTGGAAATTTGGAGTTCTTAGGTTTATCAGTTGGAAGAACTTATGTTTTGCTGGAAATAAGTTGCAGAGTAAATGGAGGAAAGGTCGGGGGCAGATCGCGTGTTTATATATAATTTGTTCAGGGGCAATTTAGTCCAAAAAAATTCATTTAACTTAGAAAAATGTCATTCTTGCTAAACCACTCTTAGTGGAGTCAATTAGGCAAACCATTGCCTTAAGTGTCATAGTTTTGTCATTTACCCCAAATACATGTCAAGGCTTCGATCACTGCATTAAGTTTGTGGATCTACACTTTGATATGCGAATAGCGATCCTAAAAAAATATAATTTATAAATTTAAGGGATAATTATATGGAGAGACACCCCACTCATGAAAATTATCAAAAAAGACCCCTATTTTTCTATCTTATCCGACATAACACCTCCCTCCATTTTTTTTATTTTTTCTTTCACTCTATAGCACCCTCCTATTTAAAGGAAAAAAAATCCTAGCCCTCATTTTTTCGCTCTTCTCCTTCTCTCCTTCCCATTTTTCTCCTCTTCTCTTCCCTCTAACACAATAATGCCGCCCCCCACACCCTTCCACCACTGCCTTACCTTCATCCTCTCTTCTCCAAGCTGCTGCCACCGCTGCTGCTTCTTCTTCTTCTTCTTGTTTTTTTTTTTTTTTGCTTTCTGAATAACAATGTGATTTTCCATTGTATATTCCGGTCAAAACTTCGGTGAGGGGTTTGTTTATCATGTTTCTTCTTCTTTTCTCACTTTTTTCATTAAAATCCGGTGAGATCTACTAGTTTTTTGTTAAAACTTTTTAGATCTAGAATTTTTCTTGTATAAAAGAGTACAAATCTTGTATATTTGTTAAGATTTTGTGTAGAAGCTGCCCGAAACACTGTATAAAATTATTTTTGCGAGTTTATACAGTTTTATACATTTTTATATAAGTTTATACACTCCTGTAAACGTGTATAAAAATGTATAAATCTGTATATGTGTGTATATACAGTGAATATACATATCTATGCACTTCTGTAAATTTGTATAAAGTTGTATATGTGTGTATGAACAATGAATAAAGTTGTATAAATTTCAGATTTGTGGCCTATTTTATGGATGTTTGTATAAAATTTATATTTTTTTATATATTTTTGTATTTTCCTTCTTGCATACACATTTTTCTATGTATTTACATGTATAATTTATTATTTTGATAGATTTTGGTGTGTAAAATTATCAAAAAATAATTATATAAACAAATCTACCAATAAAATAAGCAATCCGGCGAGATCCGGTGAAATTTCAGTTTTTCGGCCACCGGCCGGCGGCGTCTCAATTTTCGGTGGCAGGCCAGTGGGGGGGGGGGAGGGTGGTGGAGTGGCTCCTAAGGTTTTTAGCTCAAATGGGTGCTAATAAGTTATATGGAGAATTCACACATTAACAAATTCCCACGGATTAATCCTTCAAATGAATCTGAAAATATACTGTATGGTGATATTTTTTAGTTAAATGGAGAATTGACTTATCAACAAATTACCATAGATTTTCGGAAGATTAGCTCTCTAATTTTCATCTGTGCTCGGACTAGTGAAAATTTAAGTGTAAAAAGTGTTATTATTAGCTTGAATTCAATTGGTTTTCTTTGATTATTTCATTGTGTTTCATCTACTTTGTGTGTTGACTTAATTGGGTCTTACAAAGTGAATTAATTGGGTCTTGATAACACTTTCATGGATGTTCACATGGAGATGAATCGAGAA
This sequence comes from Petunia x hybrida, assembly GCA_037355625.1. Lineage (NCBI taxonomy): Eukaryota > Viridiplantae > Streptophyta > Magnoliopsida > Solanales > Solanaceae > Petunia > Petunia x hybrida. The sequence goes on from JBBBVM010000306.1 coordinate 342,760, forward strand.
AAATTGGAAGAGGTAAAGGAAGGATCTGGAATGACAGGGGAAGGAGAGGGGTGTTTTATTGTTTAAAAATAACTTTTTATTGATTTATTCATTTTATTTTAATTATTTTTACGTCAAAATTAATGTATTCACTCGCTTCTATGTGCGTGTTATCACAAACTTTATCAGATCAACAAAAACAAATGCCACATAAGCTTGGTCAATGGCTAGAGGGTTTAAAATAACTTGTTTGAACGAGTACAACTGTCTATATGAAACTTCGTAAAGTAGAGGAGCCGAAATAATAAAATGAGGCTAGTACATGTGTCTATTAGGCTTTATGCCTTTAATGAACAAACAAGCTTTTGACCAAAAAAAATTGAAAAAAGGGAAAAACTATTTATGGACAAAGTGTAAACACACAATTCTAAGTAGATATGTTCGGTTGATTGAAGAATCTACAATTTCGTACATGCATTTACTGTGTTGTCTATTAATGAATCTTGAACGAAGAAAATGTTATTGATTATGTAAATATTGTTCCTGTTTTAGCATACTACTACCAATTAACATTAATTAAGAGATTTATAATAATTTATATGTACGTGAGCTGAATGTGTAAATTTTTTGTATATATTAACTTATTGTGGTAAAAAACTGAGGAGGATGAACTGAACAAGGACAACCATAGCATCAAATTTACATACTTATTATTATGAGCCACATCAGCGATTAGAATTACCCCACTTGTAGAAGCATACTGAGTATGTTGTTATTGTTATTGTATCAGAGACTAGAATTCAAATCATTGCCATATCAAGTGGTGGTTAGCTTTTACGAGTGAAAATAATCCAAAAATATAATGGTAGAAGCATTTATAATTCAATAAGTTAACGAATGACAATAATAAAAACAAATCCAACAAAGCCCAAAATGGTAACCAAAAAATTACTTTGCGAATGATGAATTTCGCGCCACAGATTGAATGAGTAACTAAGAACGTTTTCAATACCGACATGCTCCCCTCCCTTTTAGTTCTGTCTAAAAGAAACTAAATATGTTTTCAATACCGACATTAGCTCTTATCCCGCTTAGTCCAGTCAGGAAATCCTCTTGGTGATTTCCAAAATCAGGGATAGATTTGGACATTTTCCATTATATATATAATCTTTTCTTGCCTTCTCATACTGTTGTTTATGCATATAATTGTGTCAGTTTTGTGAAGAAATGAGGCTAAATCGGCCTCACTTCACGCATTCACAAAAAAGACCTTCAAGTACTTATATATTTAGAAATAACAACAATCCGGCTGTATTTATGCATATGTTGAAACCAAAAATTGCATCCGTTCTGTAAACAAATGAGTCAAATTCGTCTTCACTTCATTCATCCACAAAAATACATAAGAAAATACAAAAATAAAAAAAAAATTAAATAAATAATTACCTCAATTTGTCATCATTTATTCATAATGTGAGCCAAATTTTAAGTATATTTTGCAAACAAATGAGTCAAAATCGTCTTCACTTCATTCATCCAAAAAAATACATATGAAAATATAAAATAAAGACTATCCGGCCGCTTTTATTCATAGCTAAGCAAAACTACTATGTTTATTTTACAAGCAAATGACACCAAATTATTATCACTTTGCCAATATACAAAAATTCAAAGTAAAAATAAAACAAGGCCAATACGACATCATTTGTTCATAGTGGGAGTCATATCTCTCTCAGGCATTTCATCAAACACTTTACAAGCAGCTTGTTTGAGACTAGATTGTAATACAAATCGTCATCGCCTTCAACACAACTTTGAATACAAATCGTCATCACTTTCTCTTTATCATTCTTCATTTTTCTCCATTATTTTCTTTGCATTTCAAACAATAACAAATTCAAGGCAGACTGCATGAAGTGGGATTGCTTCAAGCAAGTGATATGGTTTGAATTAATTGCTGCCTTTTACAAAACAAGGGGAAATTTTAAACAAAGCTTAAGAGCCAATTAGGAGAAGTATAACAAAAGATTAAAACAATAGGCAGCAAATAGAGAAAAGCAATAAGATAGAAAGCTCATGTATTTCGTCTTTTTGAACAAACATATGTGAATTTTATTGTAAGTGAAGAATCATGGTCGTTGACTGAACCTTCCGCGACTTCATGAACGGGGCAAAAATACATATGGCGAATCCATTATCAAAGGATATCACCGGATAAAGTTTTTATTTTCAAACTCAGAACTACATTAAATTGGTATGATTTTCAGAAAACCAATGGTAGATACGGAAAGAGAATGCCAAGACGAAGCTAGGGATGTAATTTTTACAACATTTTTGCAGCGGCAGGTGGTGGCCAGATGGTGGTCAACAACGGTCAACAGTGGTCAACGACGGTAAATTAGAGAGAAGGAGGAAGTGGGAGATGGATTTTCTAGAGAGAAAGTGTGAATGTCAAATAGTTGTAGATAAGTGCTTAAAGGGTAGAAGCGAAAATAATTTTAGAAGTGCTTATATTTTAAAGACCGCCAAAAAATAGCTTATCAAATAAAGATCAGGCACTAAAGTGTCAAAAAATTTCACTACATGTATACCTTGTCATTGGTTATAGTTTTTTGTCCCCACTTAAGAATGATTTAGCAAAATAGCCTCGGTAGGCAACACTTCACGTTATAAATTTACAAGTGTTTCCTTGGGGGAAATACTTCAAGTATAAATTACAAGTGCTGCCTGGAAGACAGCATTCAAGTTATCTGGGAAGAATGTTGACAGAGATAAAAGGTCAAATGCTGCCACGGGAGCAACACTTGCCACTAAGGGTGACTAAAACCGGACCGGACCGGAATCGAGCCGGAAACCGGCTCGGACCGGCCCGGACCGGTTGAGACCGGACCGTTGGTCCCTAACGGCCCCCGGCCCCGGTCACAAAACGGCCCTTCGGAAAAAAACCGGATGAACCGGTATAAATTTGGATCGGAACCGGCCGGACCGGACCGACCCAAAAAATTAAAAAAAAAAAAAAAAAAAAAGGAAAATCTGGTGTAATGTAGCCGTTTCTAGCCGTTGGGCAACGGCTCTTTTGACCCCCTAGCCGTTGTCCAACGGCAAAAAACGACCAATTTCACCCCTCTACCACACCATAACCACCCCAGACTATTTTTTTTCTATAAATACCCCATTATTTCATCATATTTTTCACACGAATCTTCCAATTCTCTCTAATTCTCTCAAATTTTCTACAATATTGCTATTATTCTATTTTGGCTATTTGTTAAAAATTTATAATTTGGCTACTTTATCAAGTTCTTTTGGAGTTTAAATTAAAGTTATATTTGGCTATTTGGTGAAGTTTACAAATATCAAGTATTGGGTCAATTGGAGGCGCTACGTGGTTGAAATATCAATTTGGCTATTTTTGCAATTTTTCGATTATCAAGTATTCAACTAATTAATTGAAGTGGAGGCTCAAGTTTCAACTTCACCTCAATTATACGGTTATATTTGGTTGGTCGTTCCTACTTCTACTCTTTTATTATTTTTTTGTCATATATATTTATTTTATTTGCTATTATTATGTCTCAAAGAGGTTCAATTGGAACTAGTAGTGGGGGGCGGGCACGTGGTCGTAGGGGAAATAGGCGTAAAGAAATTGCTGGTAGTTCTAATCAGTTCACCCACATAGATGATTCTCAATATTATCATAATGTTAATGCTGATACCATACTTGATCACGAAATGTTAGAAGCACAATATGGGAATCAAAGCGGGGTTAATTTAGAAGAAACTCTTGAATTTCAAGCTAGTCCACCCGAAGTTCAGTCTGACTTGCCTCCTGAACCTCCTACTAGAATACCGGCTAAACGTAAGGATAGATCTGAGGTGTGGCAATTTGCATCAAAGAATATTGCAGCGCAGACGGCCAAATGCGGGATTTGTGATAAGGTGTGAGTTTTTAAAACTGGGGGTAATGAGGGTGGGACGGGTAAACTTAGGCAGCACTTACAAACGAAACATCCTAAAGAATGGTCAATGCGGTCGGGTGGTATATATTTAGGGACCGAACATGGGGGAGTAGCGCATGATGAATCTTCGGGTACCCAAACAAGAATTAACCAAACAACAGGAGGGCTTCTTACTTATGATAAACAAAAGGATAGGGAAGCTATTGCTAAAGTAGTTGCCCTCGAGGGTTTACCTTATAGTTTTCCTTCTTCTACTGGTTTTGTTCGTTATGTTCAGTCTATATATAATCCCTCTTTTCATGGTTTTCCAAGAACTACTGTTAAAAATGATATTATTAAATTTAAGAACAAATATCAGGATTATTTGCGATATATGTTTGATAACTTTGACACTAGAGTATGTCTTACTACGGATATGGGTCGTTCTACTAATGGATGTGATTATGTTACTGTTACTGTTCATTGGATAGATCCTGATTGGGTATTTCAAAAACGTATTATAGCTTATAAAGTTGTTGATGAACCACACACGGGAAATTATATTTGTAACAAAGTTTCATCAATTTGTCGTACGTACTTTTTATCTAACAAAGTTTTTAGTATTACGGTAGATAATGCTACAAACAGCACAGATGCACTTATGAACTTGATGCCTATTTTGAAACCCCCCCCCCTTTTGCTGAATTTTTTCATGTTAGGTGTGCATGTCATATTTACAACTTAGTAGTGAGAGATGGTCTTGCCTTGTTTAACGATATTATCAAAAAGGTGCAGATAGCTATTACTTATATTTTTAGAAATAAAAACTAAGAAAGAAGACGAGAATGGGAAAGAAAATGTGTAGAATTAGGAATGCCAATTAGGAGAGTCCCAAAGGAAGTTTGTACTAGGTGGAACACTTTATATGATGCATTGACTGTCGCTTATGACTATAGAGTGCCTATTTCTCAAATGTATAATAAACATTTTATGAAAATCTATCACCTTAAAGATGAGGATTGGCAAGTTGTTCAACATCTTCTTCAGTTTTTACAAAAATTTTATCTAGCTACTTTAGAATTTTCCGGTCAATACTATCCAACTACTCCTACCATGTTATATTATATAGCTAGAATATCGGAATTATTGAAAATGTATAAGCAATATGAAGTTTACAAACCGGCTGTAGACTTAATGATTGAAAAACTTAGAAAATATTTTTTTTCCAATTCCTCCTCTTTTTTAGATTGCTTATGTGTTGCATCCTGCTTTTAAAATTAAGTTAACTGAATGACTTGTTAGAGAAGTATATGCAAATTTAGAAATTACTCCTACTGAAATTGCTACTAACAAGTATCCAAGTGTAGACGAGGCTGTTCTTAAAGTTTATGCAGATACCGTGGCTGTTTTTTGCAAAGTATAGAGCTTGGGCAGACACTGCTACACCAACGGAACCAATACTATCCACCGGGCAAAGTTCTTCACATGTGGGGATGAGTACTTTTGGGGGACTTGACGAAAAGTTGCTTTCAGAACAGGACGAGTACGGGGAGGAATACAGCGAGTTCCAAGTGTATTTAATTCAATATCCAAATAAACTTAACAACTTTGGAACTAAGAATTTGTTGGATTATTGGAAGAATCAAGAATCGCAGTTTCCAATTCTTGCAAAAATGGCCCGGGATATATTAACAATTCAAGCTTCATCAGTTGCATCGGAAAGCGCTTTTAGCCAAGGAAGATTTCAAATTGGAGATCACAGATATTCGTTGAAGGAGGAGGCAATGGAGACAGGAGTTTTATTCAGGGATTGGATCAGAGCAGAGTGAAGAAACTTTGGTCTACCAGAACTTACTAAGGAAAAGGGCAAAGCATATCTCGATCAAATTTTGAGCGACGGAACAAGTGAAGGGAGTCAAACCGGCAATGAAGAAGAAGAAGAAGACGAAGAACCAGAAGGAGATGATGAACAAGATCAACAACGGCCAGTTCCTAAAGAAAAGCCTACAACTATCCTCAAGAAACTAGCTAATATGTTTAAAAGAATGTAATTTTCTAAATAAGAATTTTGAATTTACAAGTTTGCAGTTTAGATGTAATTTGCACTACTTATGTCTTAAACAATTCAATAAAATTGCTCCAAGTCTTGAAATTCAATCACAACTATTGTCTTCATACTTTTTATTTTTAATTTATAGTTTGCGCAAAAAATACTACAATTAATTACTAGTTTGTAAATTAGTTCAAATTTGAATTTACTAAAATTAATTCAAAGTTTGAATTTTGAACTTAACAAATTAATTCAAAAGTTTGAACTTTGAATCATCACTTCAAAAAATTCATTACTTCAAAGTTCAAAGTATAAAAAAATACTACAAGTTTTTTAATTCTAAGTTTAAACTTTAAACATTGAAATAAACTAAACATTCCAAACATATGTTATATGTACAAGTAAAAACTTAATAATATTTTGTTGTAATATTTTTCAAAGTTTCCACCACTTTAAATAAAAGACAATGGAAAAACAAAAAAAAAAACAAAAAAAAATAAATAGCCCGAACTGCCGGACCGGGCCGAAACCGGACCGGACCGACAGTTTGTGCCAACGGCTCTCTTTCAAATATAGTCGTTGGCCAACGGCCAAAAACGGCTATATTTGCCTATCACCCCCCCCCTAAACGCCCCCCATACCCCCCAACCTATTTTCATCTATATATACCCTATTATTTCATCATTATATCACACAATTTAGCATTTTCTATCAATTTATCTCTCAAATTACTCTCAAAGGCTATTTTCTAAATTTCTTCCAAAATCCAAACAATTATAAATTATAATGGCTGAAAATCAAGCTCCCGCTGCTCCCGGTCCTAGTGAAACAAGAATTGCGGAACGAAGACGTCGTTCTATAGTGTGGGAACTTATTATGAAAGATACTGAAACTCAGAAAGCTAAATGTAGCCTCTGTAACAGAGAGTGGCAAATTTACACTGGCAACTACCATGGAGGGACGGGAAGGTTTAGGCAACACTTAGAAAAAAGACACAAAACCGAATGAGATAGAATAAATGGCTTTATTCCGCGTGATTGAAAATTTGAAGAGATGGCTAAGGGAATATATATGTCATTTCAATTATGTATTTTCGAATTTCTAGTTTATTTAGTATCTTTGTAATTTTTCAATTTCTAGTTTGTTTTGTCATTTCAATTATGTATTTCCCTTTCAATAAATGTTTGTTTTGTGTTTATTTATTTACTTTACATTAATGAATTTTAAAATATAATTTACATAATTATTTTGTTTCATTAAAAAATATAATTTACATAATTATCACAAATAGTGTTTAAATAAATTGTTAAGTTTTTCAAATTTTAACTTTATTTGCCTAAAAAAACTAAAAAAAAATTAAAAAAACCGTTAAACCGGCCGGACCGGACCGGGACCGACCGGTAGACCGGTTATACTCCGGTTTTGAATTTTTTTTGGCCCGGTTCCGGACCGGAACCGGAATCCAGTACCGGTCCCGGACCGGGCCGTTAGCCACCCTTACTTGCCACACTTGTTATTTTATACTTGAAGTGCTGCCCCTGTAGGTGCACTTGTCAAGTTTATAACTTGAAGTGTTGCCCCCGGAGGAGCATTTACTTAAAATTAATGAGGTCATTCTTGTAAAACCACTTTAAGCGAGGTCAATAAAGCAAACCATTGCCTAAGGTGTCATAGTTTTGTAAATTGCCCCTAAAGTGTTCATCCCACATAAAAAAATGAAAACACTTGGCTTTTAAGTAAGAATAAAGTTAAAAGTCATAAGCTAGGGGCTGATTTGCAACAATATGACACGGGAAGTAATGGTTTGCCAAAATGCCTTCAATAACAGTGGTTTAGTAAAAATGTCCTCCATTAGTTTAATGAAACTTATTCCGGACAAAAATACCCCTCACAACCAATAAAAAGACCCGCCCAGTCCCTCCCCCTCCTTTTCTCCATTCACGCGATCAAGAAAACCCTAAAACCTCATTTCTTTTACAGATTACTCTGCTCAAGAGAAGATTCAACGTAAGATTTCTTAAATTGCTATTGAATTTTACTAAAACTTCAATTAATTTCTTTATAATTTCATATGTATTATGCTTAACTTTGCTTAAAATTCTATATAGACCAAACGAGCTATGACTTTTATTCATAATAATAAAAAATATATATTGTATAGAAACACATGACATTAGATTGATTACAGTAATTGTAAAAAAAAATAATTAATCTGTATTAACTACAGAAAGTCCATGAATTCTGCAAAAGTCTTGCCTATTGCCAAGATTCTGCATTGCGGACTTGCAGAGAAAATCTCTAAAAGTCTTGACCATTGCCAAGACTTCCAGTTCTGCTGCAATTAGCACATGCCACAGACTGTTTGTTATTGCCAAGACTTTAAGCCATGTTACAAGGGTAAAGTTCTCTGCAACTATTCCCAAGAGTTTAAGCTCTGGTGCAATCAGCACCCTACATACACTTCTTGCCTATTGTCAAGACTCTATGGCCTGTTGCAAGTGCCAACTTGCAGAGAAAGCCTCTGCAACCCTTGGCTTATAGCTAAGAGTTTAAGCTCTGGTGCAATGGGCACCTGGGAGAGACTTCTTGGCTATTGCCAAGACTTTAAGCCCTCTTGCACTGGCCAACTTCAGGAGAAAATCTCTGCAAGTCTTGACAATAGCCAAGACTTTAAGTTCTGCTGCAAAGGGAAACTTAGACTGAAAATCTCTAAAATATTGGCAATAGCCAAGACTTTAAACTCTACTGCAATGGGAGGCTTGTAGAGACTTCTTGCCTATTGCCAAGACTTTAAGCCCTTTTGCAATGAGGGGCTTGCAGGCAAAGTCTCTGGGCCTTATAGACACTTCTTCCCTATTGCCAAGACTTAAAGCTCTGGTTTCAATGGGGTCCTTGCAGACAAAGTCTCTGCAAGTCTTGGCAAGCAGCTCTGGTGCAATAAGCACCTAGGAGAGACTTCTTGCCTATTGCCAAGACTTTAAGACATGTTGCGATGGGGGCTTGCAGACAAAGTCTCTGCAAGTCTTGGCTATTGCCAAGTGTTGCTGCTCTGGTGCAATAGGCACCTAGGAGAGACTTCTTCGCAAGACCTTAAGCCCACAAAGGGCATCACTTTTATCCATTATCTTGCTTCTATCAAAGCGATCTGAGTACGAAATTCTAAGCATATCATTCGTCTTGATTATGTGCAGGATTAGCACTATGGCAACTCGCTACATTTATATAGCTTATAATGGGAAATGGGATGCAAACAACAAATACATCAACCATGATATAAAGTTGATACTTGTCAAAGACGGTATAAGCTACCACGTATTTGAAAAAAAAAATTTGTAATGCTTTAACCATCAACACTGATGAAAGTGAAGCAAAGATAAGGTTTGACACGAATCTAGAAAGGTGCAGAGGCATGATGGTAACAAATGATCGAGAACTTATAACTTGCATGTATCTGCTGAAGAATGATGAGAATTTCAGAAAATCCTGCTTCATAGTAGAAGTTATTAAAATGACCGACATGTGAGAAAATCCCGCTTCTTTGTGAATGAAGCTGACCATAGTATGGTGTTGCATCAAAAGGAAGGGCAGTTATTGATTATAAATATTTTTAAAAATCAAACGTGATTGGAAAGTTAATATTATTAATAAACTGAAATATTGGCAATAGCCAAGACTTTACACTCATACAGATAACCAAATCTTGGCAAATGGTAAGATATTTCCTACCAAAACTTATTTATCGACTTTAATATTAGAAATAGTTAACTTGCCTTGATGTCTTGCCATAGGCAATAATATTGACAATTAAATTGACACCAAATCTTGACAACAACATTACCAGCACAACCCTCCATGAATTATTTATCAATTTTAAATTAATTATATAATATTAGAGTTGTAATTAATTAACTAGAATTCAAGTCTTGCCCATTGGCAAGACTTTCCATCTAAATATGTTCACCCCACAACAACTAAAATGCCTTGAAGTCCTGCAGTTGCCATCACTTCCAGTTCATCCGATTCAAAGCAACTTCAGTCTTTAAAATAACAAAAATATCAAACATCCAAGTGTACTTGTTTACATAATCACAAAAAATACGGTAAATACGAAATACATGTAATTAAAAACTACTCAACAGCTTTCTCTAACTCTTTTGTAGTACTAAAAGTCTCATTTGGACTACTACACGGATCATCTTGCGACGGAGATAACAAACGAAAATTTAGAAATTCATCGCCCACATCACATTTTTGCCTTTGTAGTCACAGCATTGCACTTAAGTAATGAAAATAAAATCCTATTGTTAATAATTATTTAATACTATTTTCTTTAAATAAAAGATATATATCAATGCTAAAAAAAGGTATATTAAATACAAGTATAGATATTTAGTATTTATTTTTTCCTAAATTTAAGGGATATTATTCAATTCTAAATATTATGCCATGAGATAAATTTGATATATACCAAAAATACTGATGTTTTAGGGACCATTTGAGGCGCTTTTTTTTCTTTTTTTTTTTATTTCCGTTTAGTTTGCACATTTAATTTGCACAAATGAAATACATATCACCTAAAAATAAGAATAACAAACATTGAAACATGATAGATACAAAGAGTGATATATTGTGTTAAAATAGTAAATAAAATTCAATACATAATATGTTAAAAATATTGATTGAATAAATATTATATACACGATATGTTAAAATATTACTAAGTGATTAAATATCATATACATTAAAAATATCATGTATTTTAGTTTTTATTTATTAGATACACGATATGTATGATATCTAATATTTATTACATAACGTATATCTAATATCTATTTACTTAATATTTTAATCTTTTATGTATGTACTATTTATTTAATTAAAATTTTATATATTAATATTTATTTAATTTTAAATAAAGAGGAGAGAGGAGAAAAATATGGGATATTAAATCATGTATGAAAGTGGAAGAGGAATAGATGTGCATTGATTTTCATGCCTTAAATAATGCACACTTAATAACCAGACATTTATTGATTTAAAATATTTGTGTCTTATCTTGATTTGTGATTAACCCCCTAAATAGAAGAGGTGAATAGCTAATATCTAATTGCATTTAAAATTATATAATTTAATTAATAAATATTTACAAAAAAAACTAAATGGCTAGAAAAAGAAAGGGAGTTGAAAGTGGGTTTAGGAATAGTAAATAAGTAATATGAATATGTATAGAGATAATTTTCTCAAAATTCTACCATCTTTATCCCCTATAGTTTTTTCTAATTCCACTAATATTTCACTAATAAAATCCCCAAATTATACTTTCATTTTTTCTTGTTTATTATAAGAATACACTAATCATTCAGAAAAGATCATTTTTTACCAAACACTTTTCATAAATATTTTTTCAGTTTCAGCACTTTTATTCAAATACGTAACTGCTTATTTATTAAAAAAAAGTCAAACACTTAAAAAATGCTTTTAAGCACTTTTTTCAGCCAATTCAAATGGTTAGCTCTTTGGTCATATATAGATTGTATTGGTGAGAATCTGTCATGGACACATGGCAAGCGGATACGAGGCCATGGAAGCTTGTCAGAGAAGAGGATCGTGAGGTCATGAGATGTGAGTTGCCCTACGGAGGGTTTTGAAGTAAAGTCTTCGGAGACGCACGCCTTTATGATACCGTCCGAGAAAAAAGATGCATGAAGTGCCTAAGTGGAACAGATCAGACTCTTTGTGATCGTAACCGCACACAATCGCACATTAATTGATCAACAGAATGTGCGCACCCCACGATCAGCATGGGGAATGTAGCCACTTAAATACCCGGTTTAACAACAGCTGCCCAATATTCATGGGATCCTTTTCCTGAACCCATACGTGTTTCTGCGGGTCTTAGTATAACTGGTTTGTCTGGAAATATACATACCCATATTTTTCCACCACAACGTGCATTTCGTGTCATTGCTCGTCGACCTGCTTTTATTTGTCTAGATGTAATCCAAGCAGCTTCAAGTGCCTGAAGAGCATATTTACCGAAAGAAATCTGATTACCTCGATAAGATATTCCCTTCATTCTTCCTCTATGTTGTTTACGGAATCTGGTTCTTTTGGGGTTATAGTTGATGGTTGTTTCTGAATTCCACCTCTACTACAGAATCGGACGTGAGAGTTTTTTCTCATCCAGCTCCTCGCGAATAAAAGGATTCAAAAAAATTGTATTATTATACCAAATTCTTATTTTGTCCTTTATTGTATAGTCCTAAATTTTGCAATAAAAAATTTTCGCGGGCGAATATTTACTCTTTCAATCCCTATTTCATTTTTAGGTTAATTCGTGACTTCTCAGATCTCAGAATACATCACTTAATCTCTGGTTCGTTCCCGCCATCCCGACCAGTGAATCATTAAGATTCCTTTTTCAATAGAACCTTTTGCATTCACAAGTTCCGTCGTTCTCATCACTTCTTACTTAATGGTTAGGTCCGAATTCTACAACGGAGCTCAGAATGAAGTTGGTTCTTGAGTCAATCTTCTCAGTCTTTATTGGCTCGAAGCTCTTGATTTTTTGTTTTATTTCTAGAAGAAGATTCATTTAATTATGGTATGAATGCGTATTGATGATTTATTACAATGCCCTTCATGGGATTACTCATAGACCTTGCATATTGGAATTTTATATTATTGGTATTCTTTTTCTCTCTTTCTCTCATCCTTCCATTTATCCACATATTTTTTGCCTATTTTGCTTTACAACTTCGAATCGGATTTCTTTTGTTGTTTATTCAAAAGATTTCAGTTGCTACAAAGATATGCCATATATATCATATCTTGACTGGTTCTTTAGATCCAGATAATGCAAAGTGATGGGTTGGTTATTAGTTCTATAGTTTTTAGTTCATACTATGTGGGCTGGTCTTTTTTAATCCTAACCCTTAAAAAACCAACGAGTCACACACTAAGCATAGCAATTATATCAAATGGTCAATCAAATTTTTATTCAACCTTATAGAATTAAGAGTTAGAAATGTTCCAGTTGATTGATCAGAAAAAGAATGAATTTATCTTTTTTGTTCAATCATTGAATAGAGGGAAAGACAAGTAGTAAAATTATTCTTCATCTAGAAGTATCCAAATTTTGATGCCTAATACTCCATAGATAGTTCGAACCGTATAAGAGCAACAATTTTAGCTCGAATCATTTGTAGGGGAACCCTACCTTCTCTGATCTATTCGACACGTGCAATTTTTTTTTCCGTCAATACGCCCCGCAATTTGTACTTGAATTCCTTTTGTATCTGCTTGTTCTGTTAATTCAATAGCCTTTTTCATTGCTTTTCAAAATGGAACTCTATTCTTTAATTGTCCAGCTATAAATTCTGCAAGAATATTAGGGTTTGCAAAAGGTTTTGCAATTCTTGTGACAACAGTGTTCAGTTTTCGGTTTACACAATTAAATTTTTTTTGTAAGGTCGTTTGTAATTCTTCGATTCCGCGTGGTCGACTTTCTATTAATAATTTTGGGAATCCCATAAAGATTATGACCTGGATCAGATCGATTCTTTTTTGAATCTCTATACGTGCAATTCCCTCGAATGATGACATCTCTTATTTTTTTATCTTCTTGTAAACCTTCAGAATAAATTTTTGGTGGTAAAAACCAACGGGAATGATGACCTTGGGTTGTACCCAGTCTGAAACCAAGGGGATTTATTTTTTCTCCCATAATCCCCCACTATTATACATATCACGATACGTCATAGCTATCGATTTTTTTTCCATCACATTTTTTTAACGAATACATCTCTACATATTCATCATCTAAAGATATATCTTTCATTATAATAGTTATATGATAGGTAGATCTTTTTATCGGAAAACTGCGTCCTCTAGTTCGAGGTTTTAATTTCTTCACAGTAGTAACCCCATTGACTTCTGCTTTACTAATGACTAAATTGGCTTCCAGCTCCATATTGTAACTGGCATTTGCTGTTGCAGAATAAACCAATTTCAAAATGGGACAACATGCTCGATAAGGCATGAGTTCTAGTATCATAAGTGTTTCCTCATAGGAACGTCTGCGAATTTGATCAATTACTCTCCGTACTTTGTCGCAGACATAGATATATGTTCACCTAAAACATATACTTCTTATTTTTTTCTTTAGCATAAGGTTTGTCTCCTACTACTGAATCATAAGCATCTAGATTTTTTTATTATTATTAACGACGAGATCTATTATCGCTTTTTTTATATCCTCAAAAATTTAATGTAGGTGCAAATTCTCCCAATTTGTGGCCTACCATACTATCCGTTTTATAAATAGGCAAATGCTCTTTTCCATTATGGATGGCAATAATATGACCGATCATTGTGGGTATAATGGTAGATGCCCGGGACCAAGTTACTATTATTTCTTTTTCTTCTTTTGTGTTAAGCTTATCAATTTTTTTTAATAAATGATTAGCTACGAAGGGTTTTTTAGTGAACATGTCACAAGCTTACTCCTATTTTTTTTTTTTTTGTAAAGTTTTTACAAAAACAAAGAATTAAATTCGATTTTCTCTCCTATTTACTACGGCGACTCATTTTTCTACTTCTTCTTCCAAGTGCAGGATAACCCCAAGGGGTTGTGGGGTTTTTTTTAACCAACTGGGGCTCTCCCTTCACCACCCCCATGGGGATGGTCTACAAGGTTCATAACTACTCCTTTTACTACAAGACGCTTACCTAACCAACACTTAGATCCGGCTCTACCTAAACTTTTCGAGTTCACCCCAACACTCCCCACTTGTCCAGCTGTTGCTGGGCAGTTTTTGGATATCAAACGGACCTCTCCAAAAGGTAATTTTAATGTGGCCGATTTCCCCTCTTTTGAAATCAGTGAAATCTTTTTCAAATACAAAAATTCAGTATCTTCCCACGAATTAGTGAATTAGACAGGATTCCTTTGTCCAGAATAAGACGTGGGGGGTCAATTTTCATAAATTTCATCGTAAATGTGAAATACTTATACAAATAAAAATGCGGGAGAGATAAAAAAGATGCAGGGTCGTTTGTCTGCTTGGCTAGTCAAGCATGGGCTAATTCATAGATCTTTGGGCTTTGATTACCAAGGAATAGAGACTTTACAAATAAAGCCCGAGGATTGGCATTCCATTGCTGTGATTTTATATGTATATGGGTACAATTATCTCCGCTCTCAATGTGCCTATGATGTAGCGCCTGGTGGGCTATTAGCTAGTGTGTATCATCTTACGAGAATAGAGGATGGTGTGGATCAACCAGAAGAGGTATGCATAAAAGTATTTGCTTCCAGGAGGAATCCTAGAATTCCGTCTGTTTTCTGGGTTTGGAAAAGTGTGGATTTTCAAGAACGAGAATCATATGATATGTTGGGAATCTCTTATGATAATCATCCACGCTTGAAACGTATCTTAATGCCTGAAAGTTGGATAGGATGGCCCTTACGTAAGGATTATATTGCCCCCAATTTTTATGAAATACAAGATGCTCATTGAATAATAAGAAAGTTATTTCCACTTAGACAATTTCAGATATTCAAGGATTGCACGTTCTGTTCTAGATTAAGCAGGTCTAATTTAGGGAATTATCGCTAGGCTAATAAAAAAAGACAATTAGGGATTAATAGGAATTCTCACATTTATTTGGAAGATACTTATTTCGGATGGGTCACACCAATAGAATGAACCAACGAGTTCTGCATCATGAACTTTGTACTGCGCACATTACTTAGACGGGTTCTAGAAAGACATATAGGAAGGAATGGAGAAATCCGGAATGAAGAAATAAAATATGAAAGAAAAGACAAAGAAATGAGAGAATATCGGATTCTTTTTCTTTGTATCTGAGCTGAATCTTGTCTATTTTAACCCCCCTAGATTCGGATTTGACTTTTGAGCCTTTCAACAATTTTAATTAACCAATTTAACCTTTCGAATATGTATTATGTATTCAAATTCGTTTGAACGAGAGGAGAAAAAAAGAGGAGATAGAATCCAATTCTTTTAGATACTTTATCTAAGAAACTCTACCCATCTAGAACATAGATGGGGTATATCTCGCCAAACTGGATAAAGCTATTATTATAATCTAGACTCTAAAAGAATATCTATGTTGATTCATATCAATTAATTTCTAATTAATTCTAGGGAAGAGAGACCCATACAAATTAATCATGTGCCAGGAACCAGATTTGAACTGGTGACACGAGGATTTTCAGTCCTCTGCTCTACCAACTGAGCTATCCCGGCTATTCCCAATCTAGTATCCTCATTTTATTAGAGAACTGGGGTCTATGTCAATTAAAAGGACAAAAGTAGATTCAAATTTTTATCAAATCCGGGGAATTTCTTCGATCTTCAAAAAGATGACTTTGTAAGTTTCAGTATGAGTAATGATATTGATCGGGAATCGTTCAACTAGGGATTCCTTGCTCAAAGATGTTCATTTCTATGTGTATCATATATATCACAAGACTTGTGATAAGAGAAAGCCATTTACGCTCAAATCCATTTCTAAAAGAATAGAGTGGATGAGAAAGATAAGGAATTTGGGACCGCTAAGGAAAAGGGGTCGGGTAAATAGTTGGGGAGTTAAATAGTCTTTTTGGGGATAGAGGGACTTGAACCCTCACGATTTTTAAAGTCGACGGATTTTCCTCTTACTATAAATTTCATTGTTGCCGGTATTGACATGTAGAACGGGACTCTATCTTTATTCTCGTCCGATTAATCAGTTCTTCAAAAGATTTATCAGACTATGGAGTGAATGATTTGATCAATGAATATTCGATTCTTTCTTCAATGTAGAATCGAGTCACGCCAATTCTTCGATTTTTTATAGAAAAAATACGGATTCGGGTCGTCATTAATCATTTGATACAGTATTCAATACGTATGTATATACGTTTATCCTTCACTTCATTCTTTCTGAAGTTTCGATGTAAAGATTCCTCTACCAACGCATTTAACTCCATTTGTTAGAATAGCTTCCATTGAGTCTCTGCACCTATCCTTTTTTTTTCTGAACCTTTGTTTGTTTTCGGAAAACAGGATTTGGCTCAGGATTGCCCATTTTTGTTAATTCCAGGGTTTCTCTGAATTTGAAAGTGATCACTTAGTAAGTTTCCATACCAAGGCTCAATCCAATTAAGTCCGTAGCGTCTACCGATTTCGCCATATCCCCCTTTCTTTTTGTTTTGAGATTAGGATCTCGTTGTGATGTCATTCCTTTTCTTTCATTTATACTGGA